>JAKTRU010000012.1:0-476353 GCA_030579875.1 Sugiyamaella paludigena | reverse complement strand
AAGCAATTGAATATTGTCAATTTGATTCATACTGTGTCGTTTTGCCTCCGGCGGCTGGGGCGTAGCCCCAGCCGCCGGAGGCAGAACATTGGCATCGGATCTAACCCATCCGTCGGATGCTGAAACTTGCTCAATCATCCAAGAGCATATTTTCTGAATCTGAACTATCCCCGGCAGAGTTAAATGCCATAAGCCGACCTCGAGTAACAAGCCCGAGGTGCCCGAGATCTTGCTCGGGTCTTGTTCCCCTGATCGAGAAACGGGTAAAGACCGCCGCACAACGCCGCACACCGTTGCACATGCTTACCCCCACTTTTTGGCTTACCAAGGCCCTGAAAAATTGGGGTTCTGTCCGAGTTTATAAGCGACATCTAACTCTCTCTCACTTAGTTCTACAATTATATATATTAGTCGGGTTATATCTCGTTTTCAGGATTTAATATTTGTATATGTATATGATAAATATATATATGTAAATATTTCATGATAAGACGATTTGTACTGAATAATAATAGTTTGTCAATTGTTCCTAGATCTATCTCTAATTCTACTACTACATCTTCTACTACCGCAAGATTTGTATCATTGTCTATATCAAATCATCTTAAATCATTTTTGTTACCTCGACCACCATCGTCGTTATCATTCCTTAGAAGAATGTCGACTCAAGCCGAGAATTCCGGCCCAGTTACTAAGGTTTATGGGCCCGAAACCAACAATTTTTATACTGGTAACCCCCTTAATAGACTTAGTTTTGCTAGAGACGATTACGAATTTTTAAATCGTGCTCTTAAACATAAACATACTAAATTCTTGGCCCTTAAAGAATTGAATGCTCCTGTCAGGAAATTGACTGAATCTGAAGTTTACACATCATCGGATGGAATCAAAGTTCAATCGGAACTGGTATATTTATCTTATGAAGATGTTAAAGAAATTATTGGCGATCCATTCAATTCAACTGAAGAAGAACAGATTGCTCAATGGTCATCAAAAAGAGATGCTGTAGGGATATCTAGAGTGGCTACAGTATTTTTGGGATTGGATGAAAAGAGTCCTGAATCAACTCATGTAGCCTATAAACATTTCCGTGGTCAGGCTTATTTTGCTATTGATATTACTCCATCTAAAGCAATTGATGAGAGCTTGAAGAGCAATGTCGAATCATTACTTGAAAAGAAGTTTAGTGAAGAAAGTACTGTAACTCATAGAAATCTTCGGTTTGGTGATCCTCTTTCTAAACCTTCTTATGCTCTTTTTGGTCAAGCTAGAATGTATATTGATTGGAATAATCGTAATCGATTCTGTGGAGGCTGTGGGTCTCGTACTATGAGTGTTAATGGCGGAACTAAACTAGTATGTCCCAGTCATGATGATGGTAAAGAATTATCATTTTGTGAAACGCGAGGGGTGGTTACTTATTTATCTTTCCCTCGTACTGATGCTTCAATTATTGTAGCTGTGGTGAATCATGCTAATGATCGTATATTGCTTGGTTGTGGTAGACGTTTTCCAAAAGGATTCTATTCATGTTTGGCAGGATTTTTGGAACCAGCTGAAGGTATTGAAGATTGTGTAAGACGTGAAGTTTGGGAAGAATCGGGGGTTACTGTAGGACGAGTTTATGTCCATTCTACTCAACCATGGCCATATCCTGCAAATATTATGATTGGATGTATTGCTGAAGTGAAGGATGATAGTGAGGCAAGTTCAAGAATTCATCTTGGTCATGATCCTGAATTGTTAGACGCTCAGTGGTTCACATTTGATGAAGTTCGCCAAGCTATAGCTAGATCCCGACAACCAGGGTATAGACCATTTAGTGGTTCTCTTGAGGGTCAGTTGCAGCATAGACTTAATCTTCCTGGCCCTGAAGCTATTGCTAACGTTTTGATTGACGCTGTTGTTTCATCTTCTTCTCCACTTTCAAAGATTTGAGAATGTTATTGTTGATTATATTTATAGATAAATATGTATGCATAATAATAGATTGAAAGGTATCACTGGCCTGAGAGCCAATATCAAGGTTTATCGACAGCAGCCTGCACCGATGCAAACCCCCTGACTCCTTCTTGAGTCACCAGTTATGAAAATGGTAGGCACAGCTGTCGATGACATGATCTTCAACCACTCCTATGCATCAGTGTTTCGTTATACCTCATCTCAGTTGCGAGCCCTCCCCAGTGCCGAGCTAGGGGCCCCAAGTTACAACCCAGCTGTAGAAGGAATACGGAAGTTCGACGATGAAAAATCAAAATCCGGATACACGTACCCCGAAGGTGTCATACATGCTTCCACGCCCACACCTGAGTGGCGAAAACCATATAGTATACGAACGAAATACGATAAATTTTACTATGACGAAACAGTGAGTAATAATAAGGTAATTCTAAGAAAATGATTGAGCGGTTTAACAAGAATAGCACGAAGCAATAATATATATAGGTGGAAAACACGCCAATCAGAAAAGGATTGAAATCATTAACAATTCATCTAGAGATTTTTTGGGATAAAGAAATATTAACTAATATGGACTCTTACGAACAGGTGAAAAGTACTCCGAGAGTTCAACATATGAACTCCATAGCCATATGATTATGAATTGCAACTTATAAGTAAGTTTCTCTGATAATGAAAACAAGCTAGATGGATCTTTCACAGAATAAACCGAATCGATATCCTCTTGACTGACTTGATTGATCAATTTATAAAATTCATTGGGATAATCAGAGATAACACCATCCAAATCAGTAGAAATAGCCCATTCCATTAACTGTTTTGTATTGATAGTCCATGAATAGACTAATTTATCCATTAGTTTAGCTTCTCTGATAATTGCTTGACCACCAGGAACATTAAGAGAGACATAATGAAGAGAAATACCTACAACTTGAGACTGAGTTAAGAATCTACGTGCCAAAGATCTAGAAAATCCAATATGTAATACAGGCATTTCAGGACTAGCAGAATGAGCCGCCTCTAATACATCCCAACGCCAAATTCCTAGAACCATTCTTTTTGCCCAGAATCCACTTAAATCTGGATTCACTTCACGTAATGCATCAATTACTTTAGGAATGACCCAAGGTTCATTGGTACGTTTGATATCTAACATAAGTTGGATTTTTGAAAATTCGGGATCGGTTGCAAACAATTCTAGTAATTGAGAAAATCTAGGCATTCGTTGACGCTCAGGTTCATTAATTGAGGCCGGTGTATCAATTGCTTCTAATTTGTCTAAAACACCATGATATGGAGTTGTAGTAATATCATGGTCAACACCAAAACATCTCTGTGTATTTGGATCATGGGAGACGACAATTACTCCATCACCTGCTACTTGAATATCTGTTTCGATAATTGTAGCTCCAGCTTGAATAGCTTTTCTAAATGACAGAATTGTATTTTCTGGATAAAGAGCTTTGAATCTAAAGATAAGGTTAATGATGAATATGTCTGTTTCTTTTACTCCGTTTTCAAGGAACCATCCGCCCGTCGGAGGAGCTTATCCCCATCAACTCAGATCATTACCGCTCTTTGAACGATTTTGAATACTCTATGGTCGACAATCTGCGCGGAGCATCCGCTGTTCACTCCGTTTGGATAAACATTGTCTCAAACCATCTCGGATACCTGCAGGAGACGCTACAAGATGATGACGAGTATGAACCACTTACCCTCTATGTCCAGAACACAACGGTCTATAAGGAGCAGGAGAGGAAAATTTGCTCTTCTCCAGAAGTGAAGCTTGAAAGGTTAGGACACAATTATTTGAGAACCACATTGCCTCCGGCGGCTAGGGCGTAGCCCCAGACCCCTAGCTCTCGCTACGCTCGAGAATTGACGATCGGAGCTTGGCAGATGAAAATCAGCAATAGCATTGCTACCGGCGGAGAAAGCGGTTGAACCGTCATCGGGAAGAGCGCTTCCCTCCGTCAGTGACCACTACTCGACATGAGAATTTGAGCGGAATGAACTACCACAAAGATTTAAGGTTCAAGAGCGGACGAGCCGCCGCCGCCACAACCCGTCTGTGATCTGAGGTCACCACAATAAAGTTTCCTATCTGAACTCACTCATTGTTAAATATTGGAGGTGTTCTCAACAAATGACACAATGACCCACAGAAGATATAGAAAATTAAAACCGTTCTAGAAATAAGTTCTAGGAAATATGAATTGATGAAAACGCTGGAAAAGAAGAAGAAGAAATTTAAATGTTGGCCAGCGTAGCCCAGATAATACTAATTGCAGAGTATTTATATAAACCACTCAAGATAGGAAAGAACAATATCTAGTTAAAGCGCCGATATCAGATATTTAAATCCGAAGTACGTAACAAATTAACAATAGTAATAATAATAAAAATAGTCTGTATCCCCCACACACACGCCACCACTACTAACTAATAGTTAACTTAATTGTAAATAGTCGAGTAGTTTAAAACTTTTGATTAGACCAATAGCTGATTGTCTTCTCTACATATGCTCATAGACATATGTACATATTCCAGTTATTGATTATGTGGAAGAAGATGGGGGCAGCGGAGTTAACACAAATAGTCATTCATTAATTAATCGATGAGGTAGTAATCAGAGGTAGTAATCAGTTCAGATTTTCTTTTATCATTGTTATTATTAACAGTTATTATTTTCTAAAAAATATAGAATCAATATCAACTTCTCAATACACGTGCAATATATTCGAATCTTAACTGGAGAACTTAAACAAGTTAGAAAGAATATTAATAACTATTAGTTTCCTCTTTTTGACAGATTGGCCCCTCCCAAATGATCCAGATCCATCGAGAGATTGATTGACCAGATGTCTCATGCACAGCCGGCCTTATGCTTGTATTGTACATACTCAAAATAATCATTTTATGTAACCAAATGTTAAAATTCATACGGGTAAGGGAAAGTGAAGCTAGGAACTATTACTGCATGGGGGTAATCACCTATCTGAATGCATACATATTAGGTTGGGGCTCCGGAACGGACGGTGATGTTGGACTATTCCGTGGTTACGGGACGGATTGATATCCGTCTAGTGGCGTATTGACTACGATTCTCGAGCGCAGCGAGAGCTAGGGGGTCTGGGGGCTATGCCCCCAGCTGCCGGAGGCAAGAAAGGAGAGAGAGGGGTGTAGACTCGCTAGACTTGAGATATGATGATTATCCAACTGTTTCCGCGGACACTCCGCACAAGCTCACCTGCATACGTTGAATATCCTGGTATGTCCACGGGTTTTCCACGGTCTTTGCCTCCGGCGGCTGGGGCGTAGCCCCAGACCCCTAGCTCTCGCTTCGCTCCAGAATTTAATATCTGAGACGGTTACTAATTCTAAATCAATTAGAATATTCTTTCACTATAAATTGACTCTTAGAAACCGCAATCGCCGTCCTCATCATAGACCGCGGTTTAGGGTTAAACTCGCTAAGCTTACAAATCTGTTATGTCATCTTCTCACACCCCCACCCTTATCTCAAGCCCCAAGCAACCTCGAACTCTCACTAGCAATTTCAATCTCTCACTCTCCATCTCATCTTTAACCAGATGTCAATTGCTTCAAATCAATTAAGATCTTATTTTCCTCGTTCATTTTCATCAATTCTTTTTTGTAATAATCAAATACGTAAAATGCACATTCAACCAATTCAGATGCGATGGGGTACTGGCGATAATTATGCCTACCTAGTCAGCGATGATTCTTCAAAAGAAGCCACTTTAATTGATCCTGCTGAACCACATGAGTAAGTGTCTAGTTTCGTGTCTCGGCTGAATGATCCTATCTGTCCTAACTATCGATTAGAGTTATTCCTTCTGTTAAAAAAGCAATTCAATCTAAAGGACTCACGTTGAAATCAATTATCAATACTCATCATCATTATGATCATTCTGGTGGCAATCAAGGCTTATTGGCACAATTTCCTGGATTGCCTGTTATTGCTGGTAAAGATTCACCATTTGTGACTTCGACCCCTAGTCATAAATCTCAATTCAAAATCGGAAACGACATTCAAGTCACGGCTTTACATACTCCATGTCATACTCAAGATTCGATCTGTTATTTCTTTGAAGATACATCTAAAGGTCAAAGAGCTGTATTTACTGGTGACACTTTGTTCATTGCTGGATGTGGTCGGTTTTTCGAAGGTACTGCTCAAGAAATGGTTACAGCTTTAGTAACTACTTTAGGTAGTTTACCTAATGATACAAAGGTTTATCCTGGTCATGAATATACTGCTTCAAATTTAAAATTTGTTAAAACTGTTTTAAATAATGACTCAGTAGAGAAATTGGCCAAATTCACTTCACAAAATGAAGAGACTACTGGTGTTTTTACAATTGCTGACGAGAAAAAGTATAATCCTTTTATGATGGTGGATTCGCCCGAGATTCAAAAAACCTTGGGTTTGAATGATCGAATCGATGTCATGGCTAAACTTAGAGAATTGAAGAATAAGATGTAGAAAATTCATTTTATTATATTAATAAACTATGTCTATCCACAGGTGCCACCGGCGGCTGGGCCTAGCCCCAGATCCCCAGCTCTAGCTGCGCTCGAGAAAGTTCACACCTCATCAGAACTTTCAGATATACCAAGGGAAAGAGGCAGAGATCATTAATAAATTATTGCTTATAAATTCTTTGGACCTTTACAAACGGCATATATTAATCGAGCAATGAAAGTTAGGGCTAAGACTCGGATGCCAGAGGCAATATTACAATATGATAAATATATATCCCGACAAGTAAACAATACTCTAGTAACATTAAGAAGTAACATAGAGTGATCAGTTCACTCAAGCCGGATTTGATTCTGCCTCCGCTGTCCACGCTACAGATTCAATTGTGCAAATGAAACTGAGTTCTAGCTAAATCAGAGGCATTAAATTCTACTAAAGAAAAAGAAAAAGAACAAGAGGAAGAAGAAAGTTCATGAAGAAGATATTTTATAGTCGCCGAAATTTTTTCAGCTGACTCAGTGATTAGTCATGAAAAATCCATGATGAAAATTCTGATGTCTTAGAGCGAATTGAGAGGGGTACCATGGTAGGATACCCCAGAGCTCTCAGTCAGTCGATTAATTCCATTCGTAACCAAACTTGATCACTCTCTCATGCTAAGTTCTAACTTGAATTATTGTTGAAAAGGCACTTTTGCTCTCTATCGGCTCGAGTCTAGCTGAGATAAGAAGCTGCTCTCTAGACAGTCTCAATACTCATAACTTAGCAATTTCAACATTAACAATCCGACTTACAAGTTACCACCGGTCAATAACAATCTATTCATATACAACCGTACTGTACTAGCAAATTTCACCAACAATGACAACTTCTTCTCTCCCTTCTGCTGTTAAAACAAGGTTACGGATATGCGGGAAACGAGCCGCAGTCTCACCCCCTGGCCAGACCATCACGCGGCTAACGTATAAAAGACGCAATTGTTTTCCCCTCCTCTCATTTGCCTAGGGCGACTGGAGCGAAGTCCCAAAACCCATAGTTCTTCTTCACTCGAGAGGTCAATCCTAGATATTATATTCCTTTAGTGACTTTAGTGACTTTAATCTCTCGAGCGAAGCGACAACTATGTGTCCGGAGCTTAGCCCCAGCCGCCGGAGGCAGACCAGGGGAGGAGTCATGCAGCAACCACCTCCCCTTCTTCCCAACTGCCGTACAGCCCCGCCGCCAACTATTGCCCCACCGGTTTCAGCACGCACGCACTCATCCCCTCCACAAACAAACGAGATACTCTCATCCATCATCCATCATCCATCATCCATCATCCGTCATCCATCATCCGTCATCCATATCCATCATTCAGAGAGAAGAACCATTCTTAATAGATTAATTAAGTTTTGTTCTTTAATATAGCGTTATATATATTGAGATTTAACTGATTATTTGATTGTAGAAGGCGTTGAAGGAGTTATATTAACTTAATTGCTTACGGTGGTTACCAAATAGAGAACATCATATCTTCTAGTTCATTTCTAATTATAATCAATTGGACTAACAAGTTAACGTTATCATAATCAATTGAAAAATTACTAGAGTTGGTGCTTTTGTTTTACTCATTCATAAGGGAGTGCTTTATTGAGGCAAACATTTGTATATTCTGGCGGTTAATAATTCTAATCAATTTTCATCATGGCAGGTTCTGATTCAAAATTAGACCAGCTTGAACCGGTCCCTACTGAACCTGAGGTGGATGCTGACGCTGATCTTCCTAAAGATGACCTTAATACTAAGAAGAAATCTTTAGACGAAAATGAAACTGATTTAAAGAACATTGCCAATGACACTACTGAAACGACTGAAACTGATAATGGGGTGAAAAAAGATGGTCCAGGCGAATCTGAACCTCCATCGAAACCTGTTAGACCCTTGTCTCCTCATTCTCAAGCCCAAGCTACTCTTGAAGAAGCCTTTCCTGATGTTGATAAAGCTGTTATACGTGCAGTTTTAATTGCTTCTCAGTATAAATTGGAACCAGCATTTACTGCTCTTTTAGCTATGAACGATCCCAATTTTAAACCTGAAGAAGAACCTATTGTATCTGAGACTACTGTAGCCACTACTACTGGTGTTGCTCCTGTTGCTGCAACAGCAACTGATGAAACTGGAGGAACAATTGATAGTCAGGCTCAAATTGCTCAAGACGAAGCATTGGCAAGAAAATTAGCTGCTGAATATGATCGTGGTGGTCCAACTGCTCCTAATATACCTCGCAGAACTGCTCGTAGACAACAATCTGGATATTCTGGACGTTATGATGAAGACCGTCCTACTGAACCAGAAAGGTCGTTCTTTGATGATGATCTTCCTGAAATTCGTGCTAATCTTGAAAAAGGTTTTAATGAGACGAAAACTAAAGTATCTGGTTGGATTGGTAATCTTCGTAAAAAAATAGATGGCGAGGATGGTCAACCTGGACTTTTTGGTGCTATTGGAACTGGAAACTCTCCGCGAAATTCTTATGATAATTCATATCCTGAATTCAGTACTGGTAGGGGAGGACCAGGAGCAGGAAATGATCCGAATCGTTCTAGTGATGATTACTATTATCAGGGATCACATGGTAGAACTTCACGAGATTTACGTGAAGCTCGTGATCCTCGTGATCGTCAATCACAGGATCAGCAAAGACCTTCACGTTATAAAAATGGTAACAGACGATTATATGATAGAGATCCTGCAGAGATTAATGATGATTTTCAAGGGATTTCTCTTCGAGATGAAGTTGATCGTGAGCATGAAATTGATCGTGAACGTGAGAGGAATAGCGAGAGTGATGCATCTGCGCCCCCTAAACCTCCTCGTCCATCCACTGAAGCTACGAGAGGAGTTAAATCTGCTGGCGATGTTGAAACTATCAAACCCCCTACTCAACCTACTCGTCCTCGAGCTGTTAGTGCTCTTGGTGATGATGACGATCTACCTCTTGCTTCTATTAAGGCTGGATCCACCGCATCGTCCACTGCCAAATGGGAACCTCTCAAATCTGTTGCACCCGAGCCTGAGACTGATAAAGATCCTTTCTTTATAGGAGATAGTGATGAAGAAGATGAAGAAGATGAACCAAAAACAACAAAAGCAACAACAACCAAATAGTTTTCGTCTTCCTTTTTGACGTCTGATACAATACTGCTTATCTATATGTCACTTTAATATATTTAATTTTTGTTTGTTTACAGCCCCAGATCCCTAGCTAGTGAAGCGAGAGCAGAGTTTGGGGTAAAGCCCAGCCGCCGGAGGCAAACCGGGACCCGTCCGGGACCTTCCCCCGTTTACATAATGTACAAGTTATTATATAATCCGTAGTTATTGAATATATCTGAAATAAGTAGACATAATTGATCGCCTCTGCTTACATAAGTTGGCGTTATTGACTGCCTCTATCTTATCGTATAGCGGTGAGAGATTTCTTTCGCCAGTTTCTTTATTTTTCATATACGACCTTTGTTTAATTTTGTTTTCTGGTTTGGAATATTAGTATGTCGGGTGGACAGGATAACACATCGATAGCTGTTAGTAATCGCATATCTTTAGAAGATCTGACCCCCGAAAACCTTGCAATTCTCAAACGAATCAATAGTGTTGTTTTACCAGCTAAATATTCTGAAAAATGGTATCGAGAATCTCTCGAAGTAGGTCAATTGGCCAAGTTAGCATGCTATGATGGTGTGCCTGTCGGTGCAATTCGATGTGTTGTTGATAGTGAAGGTTCGAATTCTATATCGTCTTGTGCTCGAATTTACATCATGACTTTAGCAGTCCTGGCACCATATCGAGAGTTTGGAATTGGTACTAGGTTATTGGAGCATATAATTGAAACAGCTAAATCCTTATTTTTACATGAGGTATATGTTCATGTATGGACTGAAAATGAAAATGCATTGGAATGGTACCAGCGTAGAGGATTTATTCGAGCCGAGCTTATAGAAGGGTATTATCATCGTATGAAACCTCCAGCGGATGCATGGATTATGACTAAAAGCTTTTGAAGCTGTAGTGGACATTTAATTTATATATCTGGAGTGGGGAAAATATGCCATTTGACGTTAGACACATCCTGTTCTCTTTATACTAAAGCCGATCTGCTAATAGAACTCGATAAAGCTCTTGAGCATTATAGCATTCGAAGGGAAAGATTATCTACAAACAAAGCAATATATACATATCTCCTGTAGGTCGCTGTTGTTATCAAAATTTGCATCTAATATGTTCCAGTTACACGGTTCAGTCGAAAGTATTCTTTCAAATTGTTGACTCGCACAACGCTCGATGGATCTGGAGCTGGGTTTCGAGTGCAGGAAGAGCAAGGGATCAGGGGCTTAGCCCCAGACCCAGGTCCATAATAGACTTCTCAGTAAAGTATTACGTTATTAAATTATTCTACTTTCTTACTTTCAGGAGTGAAACTTCATTTGTTCTTTTTTATGCTTTCATCCTCATCTTCGTCATCTTCGTCATCATCCTCAACCTCTGTATCTGTATCTATATCCGTGAGATCTTCTTCTTCATCTGAACTGCCGTCATCATCACCTTCATCATTATTAGACTCCACTCTCTTCTTTTTAACAGGACCACCCCTAATTTGAGAAAGTGCACCAGCAACTGTATCTTCCTCAGGATCAGAAATATCATATTCGTCTTCTTCATCTCCACCTTCAGAAGAGACTTCGGTGATTACTGGTGGATTTTCTACCTTCATTTTAACTGATTCAATTATATCACAACCAAAATATCCACTTGACAAAAGTAACAGTTTGAATGAAAACATTCCCGGAAATGGAGGAGTAGCACTTGTCAATTGAATTTTGAAAGTGGATATCTCAACAGTAGAATCTTTACCCTTTTGTGAAATCTCCTTATCTGATAAAGACAAATTGTCATATGACAATCTAGTCATTTCAACAGGACCATCGATGATTTTATTATCCTTCTCACTAACGATGAAAGCATACCATACAGGACGATACAATCCTGGGAAATAAGGTGCATTAGCATAAGGAATAAGTGGAGGTAATTCATTAGTTGATAAAGGATCTCTTAAAACTTTAGCGGTTTCATCTTCCTCAGGGGGATCTCTTAATAATATTGGATCAAATTCAGCAGGTTTTGGTAATTTAGCAGAACTTCCTAACGGAGTCACAGCAAATTTAACAATTAAATGTGCTTGAGATTCAGGGGGAATAACCGATTCTCCTGGGACTTTAAAATAAGCATTCAAGAAATGAAGTTTAGGAATTTCCCGAGCAGATTCCAATTGATTCTCATTAAGATTTGATAATGATGACTTCTTACTAACAAGATCACTACCAGGAATCTGAACGTATTCACCAATAGATTGATCTTTAAAAGGAATAGCTTGAATGAAACAACGTTTAACTTCAATTACTCTTTGACATAATGTAGCACTTTTAAAAGCAGACGATATATCTAAAAGACCATCTAATAATAAAATGCTTTTACTAACCAACGCTAATTGAAGGTCAATCGATGAGGATGAGGATGAGGAAGATACGTTCCTATTCAAATAATCTTCCAATAACTGCTTGATCTGTTTCGAATTCAACTTATTATTAGTTACTAAAGCTAATTCTTCAGTATCAGCTAATATCTGCAGAATACGATCATAATTGATGAAATGGGGCTGATCTTTCGCACAAACTTCAAAGAATTTAGCAGCAGTAGTCTGATGAATACCATTCTTAGTATAAATGGCTGTCCCAGCCCACCAAGATCCAACAAACCATGGTAATAATACTCCAACTACCGAGGCATAGATGGCAATCACCACTGGAGAACCTTTGCCCTCGACGAGGAACTTTGGTAAAGCAATACCATGAGAAGTCTGTTGAGGTCCATCAGGATGGCCATATTTCAAGAAATTTTCTCGTACAACATCGTCAGTTAAAGCTTTATAAGCTTTAGTGATATCCACGTACCGAGATTCAATAGCTTCTCTAGTTTGATTTCCTAAATCTCGGACTTTATCAGGATGCAATTGTAATGACAATTTTCGATAAGTAGTTTTGATTTGTTTTTCAGTTGCTGAAAATGATACACCTAAGATCTCATAAGGATCGAATACTGCTGGCTTAGATGGATCAGCTGCAGCAGCTGCTCTTTGAAGGATGATTATATAAATCAATCCTGCCATTACGCCCCAACCAATAAGTAGAAAAAAGTTATAAGCAGTAAATAGATCTCTTTTTTTGGAATTTCTGAATTTAATTAATACATCATGATTTGGTGGTTTAAATTCATCATTAGAATCTGTTGATGTTGATGTTGAAGTTGACTTTCGTTCTCCTTCAATACTATTGTCTTTAAGATTATATAATGAAATTCCTGTTAATGGAACCAACACCACACCAAGAAGTGTGACCGCAAAATATGGCCACACTTCTCCATTATCATCATATGAATATCTCGAATCACTCATCGATTAGACATTCACAAATAAATTAATCAAAGAAAGACAAGAGAAGAGAGAGTGAAAGATTCAAATGAAACGTTTCCGCTGAAATTCCACGTGAGCGCCTCGACCAAGTATATCACGTGATAGTTACCCGGATTGGATACACCTGGGTTGAAACCGCCGGAGCATAACCAATTGGTGAAGGGGGGAGTTGCCTCCGGCGGCTGGAGGCTACGCCCCCAGATCCCCTAGCTCTCGCTCCGCTCGAGAGTCATCGCACCGTCTGGCCCGTCTCATACTTAACCTCGAGCGAAGCGAGCAAACAAAGCCTGGGGCAGCGCCCCAGCCGCCGGAGGCACACAGAATCACCGCCCCCAGAGAGACCTTTTAAAAGCATATTCTTAAAAAGGACAATATTTTCATGAAATTTATTTTTCGGTTCAAATTTCGATGATACCGAACCGTGCTTTTCTGTATATTTTTTCTGAACTTTCAGTCTAACGTCAGGTCAGTTTCGAGTTTCACGAGGTTTATATAGTGAAACTGGGTATCAGGCCTATTGTTGTCTATAATTTTGTTTAATTTGTAGTGTTCCACAAGACTTATATATTGAGACTTGTTGTTCAACCGTTTCTCACTACAGTTTGTTTAAACTACTCGTGTAAAGTCAGACCTACCGCGATCTTGAAGAAGTGAATCATTTTTTACCTGCTCTACGGGGTGTGGTTTATTTGTCTTGATTACTGAACAATGTCTTGGAGAGGAAGAGGCCGAGGAGGTGATTCAAATGGGTATGGAGGGGGAAACAACTCTAATAATTTCGGAAATAGACTAGGTGGAAGTCCTTTAGTTTCTGTAGAAATAAGAGGTTGGGAAGGTGGAACTAAAGATGATCTAGTTGGATTCATAAGTCGTAAAACTCATATTCAATTACAAGATGCCATTGTTTCGGGACCTTTAATCTCGGCAAAAGTCCGTCCTCATGAAGCAGGTCCTTTAGCTAAATGGTCTGGTGTAAGATTTGCCGGATCCGCTTTACAAATTACTTTGATTGAAAATAATAATGATGGCGGTGGCCTTGGTAATGCAAATATGAATGGATCAGCTAATAATACAATTGATATTCTACGCACTTTCCTATATTCAAGGTATAATGAACAATTAAAGATGTTGAATCTAGAAAATTTAAAAGGTGATGGTTATTTAATACAAAATGGTTTATTTGCTACTGCTAGTACTGCGTCAAAAATGTTTCCTGCCTTAATGAAAATAGCTGGTGAGGAAAGTAATAAAACTAATGGTTTACCAAAGGGACCAATGGCATTAGCTCAAAACAACAACAGCTTCCAAGCATCTGGTTCTGGTTCTTTTGTAGTGGAGACTGTCAATTTGGCTTCTAACGACCTTCAAGATGTCACTGGTATTACTACTTTAGCACAGGCTTTCCCTGATCTTAAAAATTTATCTTTGGCTGATAATAATATCATTAATATGAGAGGTTTAGAACCTTGGAGGCATCGATTTCGATTATTGAGAGAGCTTATTTTAAATGGTAACGCCGTCACAACTCAACCTGGTTATAAAGAAGAAATCATGAGAATGTTCCCAAGATTAATAATGTTAGATGGTCAGATTATTCGTGATGAATCTACATTGGATGTTTTGAAATTACCTATGCCTGTAAAACATATGTTTTTTGAAACTCCTGAAATTCAAGGGATCTGTACGAATTTTTTAGCCAATTTTTTTGACTTGTTTGATCGAGATCGAAGTCAGTTACTTCAACTTTATGATGAATCTTCAACCTTTTCTATTTCGGTTAATAGTAGTAGTCCTCGGATCCTTTTACCTAATGCTGGAGCATCTCAAAGTTGGAGTGCTTATATCCCCATATCACGAAACCTTCAAAAAGTTACTACTATGTCTGCACGAACTAATAGATTAGCAGTTGGCTCTCAAGCTATCGGAAATGTATTCAGACGAATTCCACCAACAAAGCATGAATTATTACAATCTCCCGAAAAATTCGCTGTAGAATCATGGAGAACAAATGGTATCAAGGCTGTTGGTGATACTGGGATTGTTGCGTCTATTCATGGTGAATTTACAGAGCCTCAATCGAATAATACAATTCGAAGTTTCGATCGTACATTCATTCTTGTACAGGGACCTTCGGGAAATATGATTGTTGCTACCGATATTATGACTGTTAGGGCTTGGTCTGGTAGTGATGCATGGAAAGAAACTATTAATTCTGCTCCTTCTGCAACAAATACCTCAATTCCAACTTCTTCTGCCCCTCAAGTTATTCCTGGTGTTTCCATTAGTGCTCCTGCTGTTCCATCTGCAGTTGGAGTACCTCCTGAGTTATCCAATCTTCAACCACAGCAATTATCAATAGTCCAAAAGCTGATGCAAGAAACTCGTCTTAATGCTCAATATTCGCGTATGCTAGCAGAACAAGCGAATTTCGATCTCAATCAAGCTGCTGTGCTCTTTCAACAATCAAGAGCACAATTGCCTCCAAATGCATTTATTTAGAAAACAATCAAACCCAAAATGATTATATATGATTTATTATTACTATTACAATGTATATATATACATATTTTTATATGAAAAAAATCAAAAGTTAATTTATCATAAACTTGACTCGTCTCTAATCTTCGATATCTATGGTTCGTTCGTCTGTTTTATTACCTTCCTCTTTCGATACTTCTTCTCCCTCCTTTTTTAATACTTTCTCAAAGATTTGTTGTAAATTGAATCTATCCAAAGATTCAAACCGATTATCAATTACAGCCATTCCTACAGAACTTTTAAAACATTCTACTATAATCAATTTATCATATTTTTTTAAATCAACACTATGCCCATGATCATGTCCAACTATTTCTGCCACAGTTCGAATAACCTCATCACGATTCATAATATTGTGATTACGTATTCCGGGACGAATGGCAAATTTCACAGGTTTTTGATCAACTTCAGCATGAAAATGGGGTTTAAGAACTTCCATTGCCAACCGCTTCAGCCCATCAATATTAGCACTATCTGTTAACGTTATAGGTGTTAATCTCTGGGCATATCTTGTTTTCTTGATTTTAGTATTCTGTGCATCAACGCATATCTTCATTACAAGATCCACCGGTTTGATAGGCTTCTTCAGACGGAAGAACAACACACATTCACATCCAATATCAATACTCGTGAAAGGTTGACTTGTTCTAGAATCTTTAATCTCACCAACCTCCTTTGCAATGGCCGCTTCAATATCATCAACATCAATATCTTCTGTTTCATCAGCATCTTCATCATTGAGTTGATCTCCGTATAATAATTCGATATACTAAATATAAGTCAGTCTCAGTTCCGTCGAGAAATAGACCTGCCTCCGGCGGCTGGGGCGTAGCCCCGGACCCCTAGCTCTCGCTCCGCTCGAGATCCAGAATTATCATACCTCCGAAAGTAAATTAGTCATCTCATTCCGACATTGTGATTCATGTCCTCTGACGCATGTCACAAATAATCCGAACCATTTGGGTTCAATATTTTGTACTCCAGTATACTAAAAAATATGCGGTTAGATATCATACCAACTATATGTCTAATCACTTCATCTTACCTTGTTTCTCTTAGATTTCTTTGACTCTTCACCTCCGCCATTTTTCCTTTTCTTATCACCCATTGCGAATTAATTCTATAGATAAATTGAATCAGAGAGAGAGGGGAGATCTGTAAATTTCAATCCTCTTCCGTCCCTTGCAGAATCTGATCTGAGCCTCACGAGCCGCGTGAAAGGCCTGATAGATTTGATCTGCCTTCGGCGGCTGGGGTACCCCAGACTCCTAGAGTCGCTTGGCTCGGTTATGATCGTGAGATCTCGCTTAATAGGGGGAACTATGCAATGCTAACCCGGAGTTATCTGGTAATGTTAAAATAGTGCTGGATTAGCAAAGCCCAGATCGCTACATAAACATGCGACTAGAGATGAGTGACATCACTGCATGAACGAGATGCAATCAAGTATCGTTTAAAAGGATTGAGAATTATCTTCATCGTACAAGATGTTTAACTCCATTAAACACATCGAGTCAAAATATATATACATATATATATAGATATAGTAAGAATATTTTCTCACCGTTAAAAACTCTGAACCAATAAATTAAAAGCGTGAAAAATATCGAATATCATGAAGAGAACCATCTTCTATTCTTAGGAAAATAGTCCTTTATAAGCAATTAATGTATTTAGCATTGCCCCATTCTTCTTGCGTTAAGCAGTTCCTCCGTCCTGTTTGTCGCCCGCATTCACCCACCCACCCCTCATCCATCTCCTCGGGGGATCTGAACTCCGGCTCATATTTCCGAGAATTTTTATTCAACCGTGAAATCTCGCGAGAGCTGATGGGTCTAGGGACTACACCCCCCAAAGCAGACAGCTCTAACTGTTTTCATGGCGTACGGCTGTGATCTATACCCCGGACCGCGGTCCCTTAGGTTCACGGTCAGGATATGTCTTTGACGAAATGTCAAATCAACTTGAACTGTTTTTTCTTCTATTTATATGGAGAGAAATATTATTCCTGGTATATAATCTTTTATTTATTTATTTCAGCTTTTAAATTCAATTCAATTTCAATTCAATTCAATTTTAATTCAATTTCAATTTCAATTTCTTTGTTGTCGTCTGTGATTATATAATTTATTTATCATCACTTATTAAACATCCCAAATTTTTTTGGGTTTAAACTCTTCTGCATTTTCTCATTTTGAGACTCAACATTCTTAGAAGACGGGAATGAAAGCGTGACTTTCAACCATTCAATCGTATTTTTATTGATCACTCATAAATGAAAGCAAAAGCTTGTACGGAATGTCGCCAACATAAACTTCGATGCCTTTATCCGGCCGGAGGTATTGGCAGTTGTCAACGCTGTGCTCAAAAGGATATTGCATGTGTTTTCGATCCAAAATATCATAGAGTAAATAGAAGAAAGCGTAGGAATGGAACAAATGGAGCCACCAATTCAATTGATGATAGTGGCGGGAATGCAGCAAATCTCTTCCCTGTTACAAATGGTGGCGGTGTTGCTGTTAATGGAATTGTTACTGGGAACTCTATACAGCACGGTCGGGAAGGAAGTTCATCAAGTTCGGGTTCTTCCACTATAAATCCATTATTCGGTCTGGCAGCAACGGTTCTTAGAACTGCCGGTCCATTGAATCCAAGTTTACGGCAATTTCCACTAGTAGGTGGAGAAGTTGGTGGTTCTCCCGTAATAATACCCAATGAAACTCCTGAAGAATTACGAGTAATTCCATGTGTTGAAGTTAAACATATAGAAGGAGATGATGGCACGTCAATTTCAATACCTCCTGAAGAGATCACCAAGCTGTTTAGCATTTTTTTGAAAAGCCATTTATATTATTTTCCTTTAGATCTAAGTCTGGATTGTGAGGCGGTTTATTCCAGCTGCCCTTTGTTATTTTGGACAATATGTGCTATTGCCGGTAGAGAATTGGTATTCTTAAGTCAAATTCAGAAAAAAGTAAATCGTATATTGAAGGATACTGTTATTATTGAAGCGGTGCGTTCCATAGAGGTGATCCAAGCTTTATTACTTTTAGCTAGTTGGCCTTTTCCTTATAGGACGCAGTTAGAAGATCAATCTTTTAGTTGGGCAACCCTGGCTACACAATTCTCTTTAAGATTAGGTTTACATCGACCAAGTTTAGCCTACGAATTCAGTTCCAAATCAGAAATTTTGAAAGTAGGATCCTATAAAAGATTATCAACTTGGATGGCCTGCTATATTGTATGTAATCGAGAATGTCTTCGTCATGGCGTTCCGAATATTATAGTGGCTGATTTCACATTAATAAGTTCATTTGATGATCTTAGAATGCCTTTGAGGTTACGAACTCTTTGTCGATTGGCCTATGAAAGTAGTGTTATGAATTATACATTAGGTAGTAGTGGAGATAATTTTTCTGGGTTGATGTCACCATCGTCGCGATTGGAACTTGTCAAGCAGTATATGGGTAAACTTGATTCCCTCACTGATAGTGAACCATTTCTGACTAATCGGGAACCATTTTTAGAATTCGTTCTGGTAGCTACAAAACTACAGGTTCTTTCATATATTCTAACTGAGGATGTTCTTCAATGGTCAACCGAAGCTTTAGAATTGGTTAACAGAGCTTCATTGGATTCTTCCAAATTAATCCGATTAGCATCTACTTCGTTGGATTTGGACTTTGCTCCTTCTTTGGTCTTTCGTTATGTTATTTTTGCCTCATTGGTTCTTTTAAAAGTTCTTCGGGAGTCTAGGTCAATAACTCTTGATAGAGCAAGTATATTATCTGATTTAACAATAACAAATCAGATTCTTGATAGACTTTATTGTAAAAACCGAAATGATGAGCATATTCTTTTAACAAAAGGGCTTCTCCAAATATTTTCTACTGTTCCAAATACCAAACTTTCTCGTCCAATAAAATCTCGTGGTCCTGCTAATCTTCTTTATGATGCAGTTTTTTTAGCGAAAGAATGGCAACAGCAACAACATGAACAATACCAACAACAATATAATCAGCAATTACAACAGCAACAGCAGCAACAGCAAGACCGACTTCAACAGCCACTCCCACAACAACAGCGACCACCGCCACAACCACCGCCACAAGAGCAACAACTACACGAGCCACAACAGCAAGAGCAGCGGCAAGGTGATCAACAGGAATCGATTGCCCCTGTGGAATTTGATGATGCTTGGTTAACCGAATTATTTAGTCTTGTTTATTATATGTAAAGTATGAATGTATTATTTATTTATCTTTTCGTGCAGTGGATTCCAACTGGTCCTATATTCCTGACTCACAGCCGGTGATAAGACTTATCCTAGATGCTATTTGGTTATATTCGGCCAGCTGGGACCTCTGCCGAAGAATCCATAGATGGTCGACGTCTTGATTGATAATAATGTGTACTCTCCCACTATTTTTGATTGAAATAGGGGTTGTTTTGGGGTCTCCTAGGCAGAGACGAATCACGAATAACATGATAACAAAAATAACATGGAAATAGCTTCAAATGAGATCAATAGGAATCTAGAGATAAATCACAGATATTAGACCTTGATTTAGACGAATCCTGATTCATTTTTGAAATAATCCGTCTGATCGGCATCAACTCCGATTTGGCTGTTTTTCGGCATTCCCTTCCAACTTCAAGAACTATAAAACACAAAATATTTTATCTCTTATGAAATCAATTTCCACTTAATTTATTTTATTTATTGATTATATTGAAGCTTTAAATTATATTTATTTGATTTTTAATTTCATTTAGCTTATTGTTGTTTGTGTTTTATCATGCCGTCACAGGAGACCCTCCCCCTCAAAATATTCACACCAGTGGGAATGCTGGGATATGGATTCGACACTGCCGAACTATATGGAGCTTTGGATTTAGGTGTATCGGCAATTATTCTTGACTCAGGATCAACTGATGGTGGACCTCAAAAATTGGCATTGGGGAAAATGACATGCCCTAAGGAGTCATATGTTCGTGACCTGATACCTCTTATAGATGCTGCTTTCCATAGAAAAGTCAAGGTTATCATTGGATCCGCCGGTGGAGACGGTAGTAATAAACATGTTGATGAACTAACAGAAATCGTCAGAGATTATGCTGGAAAGAAGAAATATAACCTGAAGATTGTTAGGATATATGGCGAAATCCTTAAAAGTCGAGTTCATTCAGCTTTAAGAAAGGGACAACTTAATCCTTGTGGATCAGCTCCTCCTTTGAGCAATAATGACAAAGATTCTGCTGAGATAGATTTGTCTACTACAATCGTAGGTCAAATGGGGATGGAACCTTTCCTTCAAGCTATGCAACAAAATCCTGATTATGACATTATTATGGGTGGTCGTGCTTACGATCCTTCACCATATGCAGCATACTGTTATTACCATGGGGTGACTAACCTAGGAGTTAGTTATCATATGGGGAAAGTGATGGAATGTGGTGGGCTTTGTTTGACTCCGAAAACAAATTCAGCTTTAGCAACAGTTTGGAATGATCGATTTGAGATCTCTGGCTTGAATTCCTATTCGATCTGTGAGGTATCGTCATTGGCTGCTCATACTCTTTATGAAAAATCAAGACCTGATCTTCTTGAAGG
Source organism: Sugiyamaella paludigena (assembly GCA_030579875.1). Classification (NCBI taxonomy): domain Eukaryota; kingdom Fungi; phylum Ascomycota; class Dipodascomycetes; order Dipodascales; family Trichomonascaceae; genus Sugiyamaella; species Sugiyamaella paludigena. The sequence goes on along the minus strand of JAKTRU010000012.1, from coordinate 455,227 downwards.
ACCAGGTGGTACTTTAGATCTTCGAGATGCTAAATATGAAGATAGCGATGATGGTAAAAGTGCGATCGCAAAGGGCGGCAAATTCATTCCTAGTTTAACAGGTAATTATACTATCAAATTGGAAGGAGCCAAAGTTGCCGGATACAGATCAATTTTCTTAGGTAGTATCCATGATCCTATATTGATAAGTATGGTTAACTCATTTTTATCTCGAGTCAAACAATATATCTCACTGAAGTTTACAGGACTTGAGTATAAGTTGAAATTGGATGTTTATGGTGGCGGTGGTATCTCTGGCAGCCCCGTTCCTTCTCCTGTTTTTATTTTAGGGGATGTTGTGAGTTCGAGCCAAGAATTATCAACATCAATCGCATCTATGGCAAGAATAGCATTAGTGCATGGACCGTATCCGTTTCAAAAGGCTACAGCGGGGAATTTTGCTATGCCAATTATTCCTCTTGAAATTCCTCTTGGATTACATTGTGAATTCAACTTATATCATTTGATTACAGTAAGTGATGAAGAAATACGCTCATTATTTCGAATTGAAAGTGAAGACTTCAATAATGGTAATAATGACATTGTTGAAATTAGGAACCCAGATTTCTATCCACCGGATATCATGAATAGAAACAATAATCCGTCTAGATCAGCTGAGAGTGAAGCAGTTAGACAAGCTTCTGATTTGGAGAAATTGGTACAATTGCCAGAATATCTGAATGCCAATCCTAAAGATGGTTATGTTTATCTACATACATTAGCTAAAGTTATTCGTTCAAAAAACGCTGGACCATTTGAGTATACTTTTGACGTTATATTTAAAGATGAAAACATTTTTAAATGGGTTCAATCTTCTGGTATACTTAATCGACAAACAATGAGTAAATTGTATGGGATTTCAGAATCTAATATTGTCACATTGTTATTTTTTCAACCTGCTAATGCTTTTAAATTAACAATTCCTCGTCAGCATGCTAGTGGTTCATTTGAAGATAATGATATTCATGGAAGTCAAAAGCATGTTCCATTAATGTTTATACCAATTCCTATTCCAGAATTTTGATATGGTAAGTTAGGTATTTAAATGTTAACGTTAACAGTTAACTTAACTTATAATATAGACCGCTGATTAAGTTTCAACCCTGTCTTTGTTTTTCCTTTCATCATTTTGCCTCCGGCGACTGGGCTCTGCCCCAGATCTGTCTTTCACTTCTCTCGTTAAATGTGTCTAGACCCATATCATATTTAACGTTGAGTGAACCCTCGGAGTCACCCTGGACACTGTCCGTGCAGATCTCCACCCCCTGAAAAATCCAAAGCCGCACCACCACACCTTTTCAAGCCTCAAGAAGTCATCTGCAGAATAAAAGTCCTTTATGTGACTCTGAAAAATCCATTAATATGATGAAAAACTAACTTCCTCTTTATATTTTTAAGAAATAAATATCTCAATCTAATAATCTATATCATTATACTATATTTAAATTTTAAACCAGAAAATATCACCTTTTTTTACTACGGTTAATTTGATTTGTTTAAATTCCACAGGCGGATATCCGAATAGAGTTTTAAATGCGGCTTCTTGACACGGCGGCACTGGCACGCAAATGATTCTTCTAAAGCTTCTATCGACTCGAACCGTCTCTTTCTTCTTCTGCTTCTTTCTTCCTGTTCTTTCCACGTCGACGTCGAAGAGGATTAATTTCGACAATAAAAGTTCGAAAGAATAAGAACAATAAAATAAAAGATGTAAGTATAGATGAATGGAATATGAAATTTGAGATGTGGATTAGATAAAAGATAGAAAGACAGAGAGGAAGTTGTACTGTCTAGTTGCTGGCCTTTGCTGGCCTTTGGTTCTCGAGCGTAACTCGAGCTTAGAGAGAGCTGTCTGAGGCTAGGCCCACTGCCGGGAGCATGCTCAGAGTATAATAACTAACATTTTTTTAGGGCCGATGACCACCGGTTAGTGCCAGATCCTGTAATTGCTCAGGCATCATTACACAACCCTTTACCAGTGATTGTAAGACCTTACGTATGGCCATTCTTCTTTCTGTATCCTGGTTTTGGTTATTTCTATTTCTTGAAATATGATGAATATATCATGGGATCAGAATGGACTTATGTCTATTTAGGATCGATTATGTCCCTTCAAGCATTATTATGGTTGATGCCATTCTGGAATGTTGAAATTCGAAAAACCTTCACTACAAAAGAAGCTGATACTGTAGAAAACGCATCATTGATTAGATTGATTCCTGTTGCTAATAGTGGTTCTCCAGAAATATGTGAGATCCAAAGAATCAATACTGAGGATCATCAGGAAGTTTCATTTTTATTTCAAAAGAGAAGATTTATTCTTGATGAAGCCACGAATACTTTTTCTCCACCAAAATTCTTTATTGATGAGAAGGACACTAAAATCAGTGTTTTCCAGAAAAATAAGGGAATTCCTTTGGAGAAAGTTGATGAACTTAATCGTAAATATGGTTTGAATAAATTCGATATTCCAGTACCAACATTTACTGAATTATGGAAGGAGCATGCAGTAGCACCTTTTTTCGTATTTCAAATGTTTTGCGTAGCTTTGTGGTTCATGGATGAATTGTGGTATTATTCATTATTTAGTTTGTTTATGTTGATTGCTTTTGAATCCACTGTTGTTTTCCAGCGTCAAAAAACTATGGCTGAATTCCGTGGAATGGGAATTCAACCTTATGCTATTAATGTTTTCAGAAGTGGAAAATGGATTGAAATTCAAACTGATGCTTTATTACCTGGAGACCTTGTTTCTATAACTCGAACTAAAGAAGATTCTGGATTACCTTGTGATTTGATTTTAATTAATGGATCGGCTATTGTAAATGAAGCTATGCTTTCTGGTGAATCTACTCCATTGTTGAAAGAATCAGTTCAATTACGTCCTAGTGAAGATATTCTTAGTATTGATGGATATGATAAGAATTCGTTACTTTATGGAGGAACCAAGGTATTACAAACTACTGAAATTACCAATAGTCATGTTCATCCATTACCCCCTGATGGAGGTGCTTTAGCTGTGGTTACTCGTACTGGATTTGAAACTTCTCAGGGTAGTTTGGTTCGAGTGATGATTTTTTCCACTGAAAGAGTTGGTGCTGGTAATAAAGAAGCTTATTTTTTCATTTTGTTCCTATTAGTTTTCGCTATTGCTGCAAGTTGGTATGTTTGGACTGAAGGTGTTAAAGTTGATCGTAAGAGATCAAAGTTATTACTGGATTGTGTTCTTATTATTACTTCTGTTGTTCCACCTGAATTACCTATGGAATTGACCATGGCTGTGAATTCTTCTTTGGCTGCTCTCAGTAAATTTTATATCTACTGTACCGAGCCATTCCGTATTCCCTTTGCTGGCCGAGTTGATGTATGCTGTTTTGATAAAACTGGAACTTTGACTGATGAAGATCTTGTAGTCGAGGGTGTTGCTGGTTTGGATTCGAGTAATATTCGCCATTTGAATAAAATTGATGATATCCCTCATCAGAGTACATTAGTTCTAGCTGCTGCTCATGCTTTGGTTTTATTAGATGATGGTGAAGTTGTTGGTGATCCTATGGAAAAGACTACACTAACTGGTATACGTTGGAATGTTGAAAAGAAAGATCGCATTAGATCTAAGGCTAATCCAAATCATAAATTACATATTCTACGTCGATTCCAATTCTCCTCTGCTTTGAAACGATCATCTAGTGTTGCTAATGTTGATGGTAAAACTCTCGTAGCTGTCAAAGGTGCCCCCGAGACTTTACGAACAATGATCACTCAAGTGCCTGCCAATTATGAAGAAACTTATAAATCCTTTACTCGTACTGGAAGTCGTGTTCTTGCTTTTGCTTATAAATATCTGGAGCCTAATATCAGCGAATCAAAAGTTCAAGGACTTCTCCGTGAAAATGTTGAAAGTGATTTGGTCTTTGCTGGTTTCCTTGTTTTCCATTGTCCTTTGAAGGATGATGCTATTAGGACTGTGAGAATGTTAAATGAATCTAGTCATCGTGTAGTTATGATTACAGGTGATAATCCTTTAACTGCTGTTCATGTTGCAAACGAGGTTGAAATTGTTGAGAGAGAAGTATTGATTCTTGATGCTCCCGAAGAAGAAATTCATGGCTTGCACAATGAGCTTGTTTGGAGAAGTATTGATGACAAGATAGTCATTCCCGCTAAGCCTAGGGAACCTCTGGATCTAGCTCTTTTTGAAGAGTATGACCTATGTGTTACAGGATATGCTCTTAATAAGTTGGTTGAACATGTGAATGATAATATTGTTGATTTAATCCGTCATACTTGGGTATATGCTCGAGTTTCCCCAGTCCAGAAAGAATTTATTCTTACTACTCTTAAGGAAGCTGGTTACACAACTCTAATGTGTGGTGATGGTACAAATGATGTAGGTGCTTTGAAACAAGCTCATGTTGGTGTTGCTCTATTGAATGGTACTGAGGAAGGTATGAAAAAAATTGCTGAGAACAATAAAATTCAGGCTGTTAAGAAAGTCTATGACAAGCAAGTTGATATCATGACTAGATGGAATGGTCAGATTCCTCCTGTACCTGTGGCAATTGCTCATCTTTATCCTCCTGGCCCTAAGAATCCACATTATGTTAAAGCTATTGAAAGCAGAGGAGGTAAGGTTGATGAAAAGTTACTTGCAGAAATCCAACAGGTTGAGACTCGTCAAGTTGCTGCTAATAAATCTGCTGCTCTTGCTGATAAGATTACTGCTATGATGGAAGATGAAGCTGATGAGAATGACCCCCCTGCCTTGAAACTTGGTGATGCCTCAGTGGCAGCTCCCTTCACCTCCAAACTTGGTAATGTTTCAGCAATCACTCATATTATTCGTCAAGGTAGATGTACTCTTGTAGCCACCATTCAAATGTATAAGATTTTGGCACTCAATTGTTTGATTTCTGCTTACTCTCTCAGTGTGTTATATCTTGCTGGAATTAAAATTGGTGATGGTCAAGCAACTATTTCTGGTATCCTTTTATCTGTTTGTTTCCTTTCCATTTCCCGAGCTCGTGCTATTGATGAACTTTCTAAGCAGCGACCTCAACCTGGTATATTCAATATTTATATCATGGGATCTATTCTTGGACAGTTCGCTATTCACATTGCTACTCTGATCTATATTACTGGTAAGGTCTATATTCTTGAGCCTCGAGAATCTGATATTGATCTTGAAGCTGAATTCGCACCTTCGTTGCTCAATACTGCCATTTATCTTCTACAACTTGCACAACAGATCTCTACTTTTGCCGTCAACTATCAAGGTCGTCCTTTCCGTGAGAGTATTCGTGAAAACCGTGGTATGTACTGGGGTCTTATAGGAGTTGGCGCCTTAGCATTGGCTGGTGCTACTGAGTTTATGCCTGAAATGAACGAGGCTCTCAAGTTAGTCCCAATGGATAGTGTCTTCAAATTTCAACTTTCCTCGGCTATGATTCTTGACTTAGTCGGCACTTGGGTTATTGAGATTGTTCTTAAGTATTATTTCATGGACTCTAAGCCAAGTGATATGGCTCTTCGTTATCATGAACGTCCAGAAGGATTGTTGCAGTTGTTGGAAAAGAAGAATAAATAGAGATTTAGTCCGATCGGCCTGCAAAAGAAGATTGTAATAAAACAGAAACTCAAGGAGAAGCTCAAAAAAAGACAGCGTAGAGAAAATATTAGATGTATTTAGAATAATAATAATAGGTAATGACAAGAATTTATATTCGCCTTCGTTTCTAGACTATAGCTAGATGCTCAGACTCGCCGAGAAAGTTGCCAATGTAAGAGGCTTCTGTCTTTAGCCTTCATCAGCCTCTGGAAAGGGGATTATTCTAAGTCTACGAAACCGCTTATTATTAACTAACTAATCACTTATCCTAAGTAAATAAAAATAAAATACAAATAATTAAAAAACCATGATACGAAAATCTCTCAGATAATATAAATAGTATCTGATTCATCATGTAAGAACACCTTATTTGAAGCACTCATTTCTTTAAGAGCTGCCCGAGCTTCCTTGTCACTGAAAACATCTTCAGTCTGCATTCTCTTATTAACGGCCATAATTAAAGTTTCCACAGAGATAGGATCGGCTGGTGGGAATTGGGAAGGATCAGATAGAATTTGTCCAGCAACTCTACTAAATTCCGCCAATCGTGATGGAGAAACATCACCCTGAGGAACAGTTGATCTCGCAGTCGCATCAGTCAGAGTACTAGATCCAGCAGCAGCTATTGATTCCTGAGAATCTATACCTGCCACACTAGATGCCCATGATTCCTGTGAGAAGGTCTGAGAACTTGGTGGGGGAGAAGAACCTTGTGTTCCACGTCGTTCTCTAGCAGCTGCAAGAGCCCTTTGACGAGCAGTTGTAATTCTAGTAGATACAATGTCATCATCGCCAATAGCATCATTTTCATTATCTTCATCTATCGTCATGATATCTGTGCGTGGTCGACGAGAACTAGTGGTTTTTGATATACGGGCTCTAGGTTCTTCTTCGTCATCTTCGGCTAATTCCAGATCAGAATCCTCATTCTCGCTTTCTTCTTCCTCTAGTTCAGCAGTGGTCTTGCGCTTCTTACGTCTTTCAGGTTCAATGACTTCTTTAAATAAGGCATATCGAAGAATTTCTTCGGCCATTCTTGCATCAACTTCTTCTATACGATGAGATAAGCGAGCTTTAGCATGAGCAGTTGACAATCGAATAAGAGTTTCAAGAGTTCTTGCTGTAATAGGGGAGGTTCGACGTTGATTCATATTCAAATCATCATTTCGAAGACCCGAATATGTAGTAATAATATAATCAGAGGCACCTTTAGTAAGAACAGGCTTAATACGGGATTTGGCGTATTGAATATACTTTCGAATAAATTGGATATTCAACACTTGATTCTTCTTGGGAGTACCACTTCGGCTCCTGTTATTATTGGCAGCAGCTAATCCAGCATGGAGCATAGGATTGAATTTCTCATATACATTACTAGAGCCGCTGTTAATAGAATTTGTGCTTTCTTCATCAGCTTGATCACCAACTGATAAACTTTGACCTTGATTTTCTCGAACTGGGACACCTTCCTCAGCCCCAGGTGCTAAATATCTATGCATTCTTAAAACATGTTCAGATATAGCTCTGTCACGCGCATCGTCAATTTCATCAGTAACCACAAACAACAAGTCAAAACGTGATAATAAGGAATCTGGTAAAGCAATATTTTTGTGAGGATCTTTATGAGTGTCGTATTGTCCATAAATAGGGTTGGCAGCAGCAATGACACTACATCTAGCATTCAAGGATGTATGAATTCCTGCTTTTGCAATAGTGACGGTTTGTTGTTCCATAACTTCATGAATAGCAACTCTATCAACATCACTCATTTTATCAAACTCATCAATACAGACAACACCTCGATCAGCCAAAACCATAGCACCTGCCTCAAGTCGTCTTTCACCAGTTTCTTTATCGGTGGTTACAGCAGCAGTCAAACCTACACCAGAAGAGCCTCTACCAGTGGTTGCCACAGCCAAAGCAGCAGTATTAAGTACAAATCTTAACATTTGAGATTTAGCAGTAGAAGGATCACCAACCATTAGAATATTAATATCTCCCCTGATATGAGTACCATTTTCTAAATTTTTCTCTAAACCTCCTAATAACATAAGTAAAACAGCTTTTTTAATATATTCATGTCCATAAATACTTGGAGCTAAAGATTGAGAAAGAAGATCGAAAATACCTTTCCTTTTAGAAACTTTATTAATATTTCGGATATCAGTATCACTAATTGGTGCTTGTGCAGTAGCACCATTAGCTTTAGAAGAGAGTAAAATGATATTGTTTGCTAATAATACTGAACGAAAATTTGAACCTTGTTGATTTCCACCACCATTACCAAGAGATCGATAAACACCAACCAATTGAATACGATCACCAGGTTTTGCTTTATCCACTAAATCATCATCCATAATGACATCAATACTTCTTGGTAATTGACCAGCAGGAGCCTTTTCGGGCATTTCTTGTATGGAAATTGTTTGATGATCGCGATAAGTTGAATAACCATACTCAGTAACCAATGGATTACCGTCGCTATCTTCGGTAGGATAAACACTAGAAGTAGGCATAGGGTCAAAAGAAGTGGTTTGATCACGATATTCACGAGCATGAAAATTACCGGTTGTTTCACAAAAATGTACCGAACGAATAACTTTAGGACGAACTAATGAACATCTAGTTACGATTCCTTCTAAACTGACCAACTTCCCTAAATAAGACGCGTGAATTGTACGAGGATTAACAAGATGATCACCAAAAGTCCCTTTAAAAGCTACATAAAACTGAGCTTGTTCATCAATATGGTGAATAGAAGGGTCACGAATAGCATAAGCGGTTTCACGAAGAGCTCGATCTACAGCTGGAAGATACTCAGAAGGGAAATTTAGAACTCCATTCCAAAATGAACGATCATATTCTCTAAGATCATCTAAACTGACAGCTAAACGACTTAAACCACGTTGAAGCATTCTTCTAATTTCTTCTTTATAATTTGTTTGACCATCATTGTTATCTAAGAATTCGGTGAATTTACGAACCCGATCACTAAGGGCCGCGTCCGAAAGAAGATTTTCCATAATGATCTAACGAAGGGAAATAAAATTGAGACAGATATAAAAGGAATTGGAAATAAAATTAAATTAGATAAATGAATGAAAATATGAACCTGAAAAACAACGTAAGAACTGGAAGTGTGAAAGCAGAAGCAGACGTAACGCGGATGCAGAAATAGAAGTCGAGTGAAAGTAGAAATATATCGAAACAGGAAACGCGTAAACGCGAGTTTAAATTAATTTTCATGTCACGCGTGTCATATCCAAACGCGAAAATTAATTAAATTTCCGTTTTTGGTAATTTGACGAATGATTACTACAGGCAGGCTGGTCTCGGTCTGTAATATGGCGTATGCACAGTTTCCGGCAGATCTTTCTTGCAACGAATTACTTGAATGAGAAAGAGAATAAGATTCGTCTCCACACTAAGTTCAATTCAGTTCAATTCATTGTTTAAGTGAAACAAATTATAACTATAATTTACTACATTAACTTTTAGTTTGTTCCACGCAGTGCTAGTACTATTAACCCTTTTGCGCTGCCCAGACATCAGAGCGAATCTTAGCTGGTTATATCCAGTAAGATGATAACTTCGAGCGAACCCGGGTCCGGGAATACGCCCCCAGCCTCCGGAGGCAATATGGAGGACCAGAGAGTTCTTAATATATATACCGACACAGTAAAAATTCATGAGCGCGAGCGAGCGCTAGCTCAATTGAGATAAATCACGTGATAAGAGCTTAGGCGATCGATATTGATTAATTCACGTGAATTCATCGCCCATAACTAGCTAGCCTCTAGTTGTATTCAACTATCCTATTCTATTTACAGTTCACCAATTATTCTTTGTTTTATATATAAGATTCATAAATCCTACAGTTGCTATAGTTCATCATTATCGTTGATTCGTTATTTTATTCATCATGTCTGGTCCACCTCCTGCAATTCGAGAATGGCTCGAAAAATATCCTGAACCGAAGCATAATCAAGTTGAATATGTCGATAAAGAAGTAGTTGCTGAAGGTCTCCGTAAAGGAAAGAACGATTTCTTAATTTTGGATCTTCGAAAGGACGATTTTGTTGGGGGAAAAATTCATACTGCTTTAAATATTCCTGCTCAAAGTATTTATAATTCTGTTGATGATCTATATAAATTGGCTGAACAATCTGGCAAAGATACAATTTATGTTCATTGTAGATCATCTCGAGATAGAGCTATTCGTACTGCAGGATTTTTTAATGATGTTGCTAATAAAAATGGCAACAAAGTTGATATTAAGATTATTCGTGGTGGTATTCTGGATTGGGTATCAGGGGGAAAAGATTATACTGATCTTATGGATGAGTATGATAGTTCAAAATTCTAGGTTGAGTCTTGATCGCTTAGTCTATGTAAATATCCTCTCATTGTTCAATATAATAAATATTTGCTGGGTACATCGATTGTGCTCTTTATCAAACGTGTGTCATTGTTGCAAATGTATGTCGTCTCTCGAGCGTAGTAACAGCTAGGGGCCGGCCCCGAGATATTCTGCGGTAGATCGATTTTTGGATTCTTGGTATCCTTTTCATCTAACAGCCAGTACGTGCTTTTGCAGGCGAATGCGTATTCACCAAAGAATGGTACGGAGCACCTTCGGCGGTAAAACGTACCCCGGAGTGAGCTTTTCAATCGATCAAGAGCTCAAAGCCAAAGCTCTTTTTAGTTCGACCCCCGGAGCCCGAGGAGCTCCAGACAGCAGTTTACGCTATGCTCGAGAATCTCAAAATTGAATATCACTTCGATTTGCCTTCGGCACTAGGTGTCTGTCTCTGATACTCATTATTATTATTGTCTACGTATTACTATAAAGTCGTCTCAGAAACATAAGATCCTTCTTCAAAAGGTAGCCAATCACTTCGAGTATTGGGTAATAACCCCATTTGACCCAACTTCCAAATGCCAGCACCAATTGTAAGTAAATGACATAAAACATAAACAATCATTGTAGTAATAATATCAGTACTATTCGTTTTGGATTTTAAATGTTCAAACTGTTGTTTTGTTGCCATTACTTGTTTAAGTGGAGTTACAAAGAACATCATAACCGTCATTGTAATAGGGACCACCTGAAGAGAATTTCCTGACATATAACTCATAAAAAGATTCATTGGTAATGCCTTGGCTGGGGCAAATGCCACTTCCCAAGCCTTTTTTACTTTCAAAATCTCCTGATCTGCTGTCGAAGGTCTATTTTTAATTGCCGTTGTGGAACTACCAGGAGTCACAGATTGATTCTTCTTTGATCCTTTACTGACACTTTCAGTCTCTGGAGAACCCGGTGGATTTGGAATTCCATGATTTGATGTAGCTCGTCGGCTAATAAACAGTTAATAAGCGAATTGACACTGAGATTGCTCTGTCCAAAATCTCCTAGCTGCCTCTCCCCAATTGTCACCGACTAATAAAACTTACAAAGAACTTGGCTCTGAGAGTACCTTATACCAATCTGGTAATCTTGATGTCTTTTCGTCACCCATTTGGATATATGGATAAGATTAAATATGATGAAGAAGAAGAACAAGAAAGAGGGAGAGAGAGCAATGGACGTTGCGGAAGTTTCAAGCTGGACATTGTGGACAGATAGCGCCGTACATATTCAATATTATAAGACGGCTGAATATTACAAAAACTTCCACTTATGAACAGATAGTGAAATATATTCCTCTCGGCCTAAAGTTCCTGATCCCGTATTTCAGCTAAATTTGATTTATGGAATTGTAGAGCTGGAGTTATTTGTGGAATTGTAGAAATCAATATCATTATTATATTATATTCTATCCTGACTTGATCTGGTCTTGTTGAATTTGTGGCTATTGTGAATTTGTATCTCAATCAGATCCAATGCCTGATACTCCTTCCTCGTCCTTAATGAGTATTATACCGAATTCTCCAGTTGTTGAAGTTTCAGCTACCACTGCTAGTGGTTCTAGTGGTGGTAGTAGTCGTGGAGGTTATACTATTAAGTCTCAAAGGAAGAATAAAACAATCGTTAAACATCCTCCTCCTAGACTCGTTAAGCAGATCAAGAACAATACATCTGTTTACATATCGACAACAACTCCATTTGTATCGGCTTTAAAAAGAATTAGTAAACTCCTTAAAGACCTTGAAAAGAGAAATTCCAATCGGAAAGTTATCGGGGGTCGGGCACATGTGAGTGTTTTTGGACTAGGCAAAGCAATTGATAAAGCGCTATCAATCGGTGTCAAATTCAAACAACAAGGACATCCAATTGAAGTCACTACTGGCACTGTAACTGTGATGGATGAGATTGAAGATAATGATAATGCTAATAAAATAGACGGTGTTCCGGAAATTAGTCGTCGTAAAGTCAGCAATGTTCAAATTAAGATCATGTTAGCAAGCTAAGGAATGGCTGCGGAGGCAGATATATGCATAGAATTTAAGCTAGAGGCGATTGGTGAGGGGCATCGCCATTCGTGTAGGCATTCGTCATGGATCTGATGTTCAGCAGGAATAGACATTTTTTTATGAACCGAACTGATATGTGGATTTATCATCAATTACATATAGGGAACTACACTATTCTCATGACATGGCTGAATGTCATCCTCGTAGACTGGGCAGTGTTCAGTCATAGATAGAAGACCTAGCTTCTATTTCGCCAGGTTTCCAGAACTTTGAATCCTCATTTGTGGTTTTGCTGTAGAGCGTCAAATAGTCCATCGACGTACTCCTGCTATTACAACCAGGTACAAGAATATAATATTTTTGGCAAAACAAATATTTGACAGAATCTGCCCAGCCAGTCGAAATAGAGACTATTTCATTAGAACATGCAATGGGCTTTGTGTCTTTTTACTTCAGTAATTCTGGCTGCCAGAGACAGTGTTTGTAAGTTCATGGCTGTTCATGTCATCTCCATTTGAATAAGAATTTTTCATTATGTTGCTTGGGCTCTGTAGTTGTGAATCGTTACCCTTTAAACTCAAGTTTTTTTCTTTCACATGCCATTCGAATAGAATCCAATTCTTTTGCATCTCGTTTCCCAATGTTGTCCCAGTTTACTGTTTGATCCAACAACTCCAGTGCCTTATTATAATCTCTTATATAATATGCCCGTTCAGCTGCGTTCTTAAGATATGCAATTTCAAATCTATCTGAACCTGATTTTTTATAGTTTTTATTTAATAGAAACTAGAGATAGGAAAGGAAGTTAGAAAATAAAATAAACCGATTCATAATAAAAAGAGAAATTCCACTTGATGTGAGTGACTGAGACCTATAACTTTTAGCTCCCGCAACTCCCCCAATAAAACTGCCTTTTCATTTCACATACACTATCATCCAATTGAATAGGAGGTCCATTTTTATATTCTTCTTTCTGTCTGATAAATTCTTCTTCCGATTGACCTTTACGTTTTTTGAATAAATTTTCAAATTTAGAAGTGGTTATTGACTCGTCCTCATTAAAATCCTCTTGTTGATCTTCAACCAAATCAACGGGCAGTTGTGAAGACATGTTTGTTATTGCGATAACCAAAAACACTGATCTTCTCTATAGCGCATGTAAATATATATAAAATGACAAAAGCAGAAAGACAGAAAGACAGAGATAAGGTGTTTGAAGACGTTATAAAAATGGATTTTCCATCATGGAAAATTAGCCAGTATTAAGCATAAAGGTCCGTTTTTGATTTGATGCCAGAGACGGTCGACAATATCACGGAAAAATAGATGCGATCATGGCATCGTTCGAGTACAACACCACCATCTGGAGGTTCTAGAACTTTACCCCGGGGTAAACAGACAGTTCAGGGGCATCCAGGACCTTACAGGTCTGTTCAATTGCAGGAAGGTCACTGTTGGGGAACGACGGTAATGAGATGGTTGTGAATCTCAATAGATAGGTAGGTGAGTTCTTTTGTGGTTCGTTGAGGGAGTTCCCGCGTGCACCAGTTTTCTTAAGCCAGTTGGAAATTAGCATAGGTCGTTTATTAAACCAAACGAGAATATTCATGTATTTGAATTCAGATGTCGCTGGTGTATTGTATTAGACGATGATCAGTCATCAATCATATTACCCGAATCAATATGAAATCAGAAAGATATCTCCTGAACTAGATATTAAGCTCCTATTGGCCCTATTAGGATTTTGAGAACGTCAGTAGGGCTTTGAACAATGGCGTCAGGACAACGCTAAAGCTGCCTAATAGTGCCTATTGCAAAGTATTAAAATCGTCTGCTTTAATTTGTTTTATCAACTCAAGGACGGCTGGGTGCAACTCGTGCCGCCCTGTGCATGGCAGATTATTAAACTGGGGGATTCCTTCAAGGATGGAACAATCAATATCAAACTGTTGTCTCTACTGTTCATGGAATTCTCCTGGCGTGAACTGTAACTTAGCTTATACGTCGAGCTAGATTGAGATCTCCCGTTGTACTATACTTAAATCCTTCATTCTTTGCTGCCTTGAAATCAGGCTAATGCAGGGGTGATAGTCGTACTGCATAAACCTAACCCGCAGAGGGTTACGTGCGAAAAAGAAACAAAATTATGTGGGACTGAGAGTAATCGTTAATCTCCATGGAGTCGCTGAGTGTGTGAGTGTGTAGCTATATGAAATAGGGAGGGCGTAGTGTTAAGTTAGTCTTAAGTTATTGAACCATAACTTTATTAAAGCCATTTACCTTCCTTAAATTGCAGCGAAAGTTAGCTAGTTAAATCAACCTAGCATTAACCTATATATTATTATTAAAGTGATACTGTACATTGGTAGGCTTCTTAGATCGTACGAAGCGTTCTTTCTAATAATTTCTATTTCTCCTGTTGAGTCCTTTATTTATTATAATTTATAAAAACCAGAAATCAAAAATCAGGAAATACCTGACCTATTGCTTATTTTACCAGATAAAATAATCATAAAATAATCTTGAGCGTTGACTAACATTGGTGCCATTGGTTACTTGATACTCACGCATATGCATGCTTCACTGCAATGCAACTTTGACGTTAATCAACCGAAGAAAAGCCGCAAAAGGACAACATTCATCGTCTTCCACCTCTTTTTATCTTTCTTTCTCATTTTGCAACAACTATTATAAATGCAGAACGATATTCCTGATCATTATACAAGAAGAAAGATTGAGAATGATCTCGTTCCTGTTGGAGGGGAATATTCCATTGAGGAAATAAAGGAGGAAGTTGGAGAAAGTAATATAATCAAATACTCAGGCCAATCGTTTAGTGAGTTTGCGGAAGAAATATATGAGAGATTTGACCCATTAGAGATTGGCTATATATTATTGGAAGGTTTAACTGAAGAAGATTTTGAACTTTTAGAAGAAGACGACACATTCCAACGGCACAGAAGAAGGATCCGGTTGAAGTGGCAGCTGGAGTGCCAATTATATCTATTCAAGATTGGAGGTAGTTTTCACCACGAATTTTCTGCAACAACAATTTCTACTGAGATGAGACAATTACTTGATAGAAGATTTAACAATAGTTTGCGTCATTCCTACTTATTTCCATTATACAATGTAGGCCGTATGCTCGCCAGTGTTACGGGTCGAAATGGCGGAGGGCAAGAGCCCGATGGTTCTTATATGACAGAAGCTCGATCCCACTGTCATATATACTTGGGAACCATCGTTATTGAAGTTATGAATAGTCAATGGAAGAAAGCACTAGCCAACACAATCGGAAAGTGGTTACTTACTCAACAACAAGTCGTATCGCAAGAGATTGTATATAAAGCCAATTCTGTATTGTCCGTTAGTTTCGAACATAATAATTACCAATTGGAAGGGTCGACGGTATCCAGAATAACGGGATTATTGGTATCTGTTTTTACTAGGAGTGTATTGGGAACCAGCACCGTGGCTGATCAGAATATTAATATCACTTTAGCTGGTGGTGCAGACTTAACATTATATGACTATTATCTACATGACATGACCCAGCAGCTCGGTCCTGGCGACAAAGTGGTAATTCCAGCTTCCTTCTGGCTCTACCTGGTAGAAGAACTTAACGGACAAAAAGTTCAACCTATATGGAATGTTGGTACTGCGATTGATCCTCTTCTCTCGCTTCCGGACCCCCCGGTTAATAAATGTCCAAATTATACTGACCTGTTGGTAAACCATTTCTTCAGTCTTATTTCAGAAAGACATATCGACAGTTGCCTTCAATTTTTGAGAGATGAGATTATTCCTGGTAATATTCATTGGGAGCAACTGTTGCGGCGACTACTGCCATTGATTAACCAGCAGTATCATGAAGTAGCTTATGAATGTGGTTGGAAAATAATGGCGGTAGCCAATGACTTTACTGGCGTGTTTGAAGCTGCAGTCGCTGGTGCTCGTTCCAGGATTGCGGCTAATGCTCGCAGAATAGCTGCGGTTCGGAATCATGCTGGTCCACAAACCGTTCTAGATGCCAATGATGATGTTGTAGAGGCTGCTACTGCTCTTGAAACTGCTGAGGCTGCTGTTGCAATTGCTCGTAACAAGGAAGTGGAAGCTGCTACAGCTGCAGCTCATCGACGTGCCTTTCGACGTTCTACTAAGGCTCGAGCTGCATTCGAGGAAGAAGCTGCTTTGTTTCATTTTTGTGAAACTCGTGCTCAAATAATTGGTGATGTGGCTGCTACAACTGAGCATATTCTTAATATGGCTCGTACTGCTTTTACTGACGCTGCTGCTGCCGCCTGGCGCCAGCCATCAAGCGTAGATATTAGTCTGGCGTCAGAAGCTGCTCACGTCGCGGTTCGTCCTTATGGCTGGAATCTTTCTCGCGGGGATGGTAATAATAACAGTCAGGGTGACGGTAACCAGGGTGGCAATGATAATTTCGAGGTTACTATTGACTGTATCGATAGGACGAGAGAGTTGGGAAGACAGATTATAGAAAGATCGCGGGAGATTGCTCTTCTCAGAGCTAGCAATTTTGGAAAGATGAATCGAATTGCGGCGCTTGACTTTGATATTACGACTCGTATTTTCGGTGGCGATATTGCCTTTCATAGGCCAGCCCAAGTCCAGGATATTGGTTACCCACCTTTAATTGCATCTTTAAGTAATTTTTCCCAAATTCTTCTCGAACGGTCATTGGACGATCTAAATGAATATTTTGGTTCTCTCAACGCCCATAAACACTTACTACAAAGAGCTATTAGTGATAGAGAGGACTGGTTGATAGCAAGAGAGCGAGAGAGACAGAACCTCGGTTAAGCTGCTAGCTGTCCTGGTTAAAGGAAAAGGGATAAAAACCTTAAAATATTGTTAGTATATTTTCTCACTAGCTACATTATTTCATCAATAATCTTTAGATGAGTTAAGTGAGTTTCATTCTATTCTGTTCTGTTCTCATATAGCATCCATTACTCAAATATTATTATTAGATTACAACTACAATATTTACAAATTACACCTTCTTCACCTGTTATTCCTGCTTTCAGGGAGAGTAAACTGTAACAAATCGAACTACTTGTTTAGATCCCCCACATTATTTCCTCCCTCCGAGATAACCCCTGAAATTAAGCTAATGCAAGGAGCCCGCCTGCCATGACGTACCAATATTTCTGTAATCACGTGCCATTCGCGCGAAGAGCTCTAGCGCGCGGGGCTAGCGAGCTAGATGTTAGGGAGTTATCCTGCAACGATTAACTCGTGTTTCCTGCTACCTAATTGTAATAATCCAATTGGATTTGATCTTAAGAATAGATAATGTCATTTTAATGGTCTTTCAACACCTTTGTTATCGTCGAAGCCGAGCAGGCAAACGAAATCGAAGGAAATTCCCTTTCAGGATCCCAACGTCTGTAACAAGCTATAGAGGTCTAGTCAACTTCATTTCAATCCCTAATTTCAGTAGCGGATCTGGTGAAGGTGACTCACGCTACCCACATGGTGCCGTGCTACAATCATATGTGTCTGAGTACTGTTCAATATTTGTATCCGCGGGTGAAGAGCCGTTCATAGGAAAACCTTAACATCTCGATCATTATGCAGATTATGCATAATGATTAAGAGGGAGATCTCTACAGCAGTCAAAAACGGTTAAGTTCAGTGAGTGTACAAGTACTAACCACGATTGGAAGTGATATGCACAGATAGTAGATACTTAACGTTTTTAGGTAGTCATTGAGATCTCAGAGGAAGATGAGAAAGGAAACTTTGAGCTTTTCCTCAGTAATATTAATTGAGCAATATAATAGTACTGTGAGGAATTTCGAATGACCAAAAAAAGGCAAATATAAGTTATTGTTAGTATCTGTTATTGCCTTGCTCTGGGGTCGGTGTCTTAACATACCCGAACAGAGCATTTTGACATTTGTTTTGCACCTTGGCCAGCTGCAGATAATTAGTCGGATTGGGTAATTTTCCATACATTGACATCTTATCTGGTGGCAAATATTTCTCTTAAGTCTTGATTGCACTCTACGTTTTGTTTTCTGATGGGAAACTTGCATGTTTCTCGTTCTTAATTCCAACTCCAAATCTGTTTGAGGGCGACAATTCCAGATCCATGAACACCGAAGTTAATTTCCTAGTTGTAGCCGGCCGCGAACAGAAAGAAAATAATAAGATAACTGACAATAGATCATCGTAATGAATTAACAAGAATGTTGAGTTAATCTTTAATTTTAAGACCTATAGCCAGGAGCAAGAAGATAACCATAATATGCAATCAACCCTAGATCTCAACTCCAGTTTAATTTCTTTTTTGTATCTATTTTTTAATTCTTCCTTTTGCCGATTTTTATTTATAATATGAATAAAATATATATATATAAGACCGTATGTATCTCCTCATGATTTCTTTCACTACGACCATCACACAAACAACAATAATTGATAACTCAGATTGAAGTTCGTGATGACTTCTTCCACTGATGGGCGCCAGATTCTGCCTACTAATGTTAAACCAATTCATTATAGATTGACGGTGGAGCCTGATCTTGAAAACTTCACCTCCACAGGCGCAGTTGAGATTGAGTATGTACCATGCACTATTGATCGCTTCAAGTGTTTTCCAGGCGACCCCTGCAATCGATCTTCTAAGCGCTAGCAAGAGGTCTGGCCACGAGCTAACAGCTGGAACTAACCGAAAGTTGAGCTTTGGCGTTTTTTCTTCTTTTGGCTAACACAATAAAAGCTTGGAAATCAAGGAATCATCCAAAACTATTACTGTTAACAGTCTTGATTTGGAATTGAAGTCTGCGTCTCTTATTTCACAAGGAGATAGTATTAAACTGCAAGAGGCTATAAAAATCGTCCATGATAAAGATTCACAAACTGCAACCTTCGAGTTTGCTGAGGAATTGAAGGCTTTCTCTTCTTCTTCTAAAGGAACTGCTACGTTAAAGGTGGAATTCAATGGCATTATCAGTGACAAGTTATCTGGATTGTTCCGAAGTGTTTATAAAGATAGTAATGGTACGGAGAGAGTGGTGGCAGTAACTCAAATGGAACCTACGGATGCTCGTCGAGTGTTTCCATCATTTGATGAACCCGCTTTAAAAGCCACTTTTGATATTTCGGTTATCGCCAAACAGGAATTGACTGCTTTGTCAAATATGGATATTAAAGAAGAAAGAATTCTTCCAGATGGTGTAAGAAAAATCACTTCATTCAATACCACGCCAGTTATGTCCAGTTATCTCGTGGCTTTCGTGGTTGGTGAATTTGGGTATGCCGAGGACAACTCTTTCAGAGTACCGGTTCGTGTATATGCATCTCCAGGATCAGAAGAAAAATCGAAATTTGCGGCCAGGCTAGGTGCCCGTACTTTGGAGTTTTTTGAAAAAACATTTGATATTCCTTATCCTTTGCCGAAAATGGATATGATTGGTGTACGTGACTATTTGGGTGCGATGGAAAACTGGGGACTAGTCGTTTACCAAGAGGTTCATCTCTTGTTCGATGAGGAAAAAGATAATATAAATACTAAACAACGGGTTGCTGAAATTGTTCAACATGAACTGGCACATCAATGGTTTGGTAATTTAGTAACAATGGACTGGTGGGATGGTTTGTGGTTAAATGAAGGCTTTGCAACCTGGATGTCTTGGTATTCTTGTAATAGTTTCTACCCTGATTGGAAAGTATGGGAAACCTATGTTGGTGATAATCTTCAGCAATGTTTAAACCTTGATGGTCTGAGATCAAGCCATCCTATTGAAGTTCCAGTAAAACGGGCTGATGAAGTTCATCAAATTTTTGATGCAATTTCATACGCCAAGGGTTCATGTGTTGTTAAAATGGCTTCTAATTATCTTGGTGAAGAGACTTTTATTAAAGGCATTAGTAGATACTTGAAAGAGCATCAATATAGTAATACAGAAACAAGCGATTTATGGAAAGCACTTAGCGAAGAATCTGGTAAAGATATTGTTAATGTTATGGATACTTGGACTTCAAAAGTTGGATATCCTGTTCTGACAGTTACTCAAGAACAAGGATCTAAAACAATTCATATTCGTCAAAATCGTTTTTTGACTACTGGGGATGTTAAACCAGAGGATGATCAAGTTATTTACCCATTATCATTAGGTTTGAGAACGAAATCTGGTCAAATAGAGGATATTCCTTTTCATGATCGAGAAATCACTGTTGATTTGTCTAAATATAATGAAAAGAGTGACGAAGAGCCCTTTTACAAACTTAATGCTAATCAGGCGGGCATTTATAGAGTTGCTTATTCTCCTGAAATTATAGTAAAACTTAGTCAGGCTGGTGTAGATGGTCTTCTTTCAGTCGAGGATCGTATTGGACTTATTGCTGATTCTGCATCTCTCAGTACTAGTGGTAATCAGAGGACTTCTGCTTTTCTTGATTTAATATCATTATGGAAAAATGAAAAGGAGCTTAATGTTTGGGGTGAGATTTTAACAAGATTATCAACGCTCCAGTCAGCTTGGCAGTTTGAATCTGACGGTACCAAGTCAGCTCTCCAGAAATTTGTGCGTGACTTAGTTGTCCCTAAAGCAAAGGAACTAGGATGGACTTTTTCTGCAGATGACGGTGATCTTCATCAGCAGTTTAAAGCCAAATTATTTGGTGCCGCTGTTAATTCTGATGACGAAGAGTTTGTTAAGATAGCTCTTGATCTCTTCCAGAGATATGCTGATGGTGATGAGCAAGCTATTCATCCTAATATCATGGGGGCTGTTTTTGGAGCTGCTGGTAAATATGGAGATGAAAACACTTGGAGTAAGCTTCTTAATATTTATGTATCACCAGACAATTTTTCGGATGGATTATTAGCTGTTCAAGTCCTTGGTCGTAACAAAAGTCTTGAAATAAAGCGAAAAACTGTGGAACTTGCCCTCGACGGTACTGTGGCCAATCAGGATTTAATTTACTTATTACGTGGGTTTTATAGTGATGCTGATGGTATTAATTTACTGTGGGATTGGCTCAGAAATGAATGGGATGAGATTAAAAAACGATTTATTAAGAATCTCGGTCTGTTGGTTATAAATCCTGCCACAGCTCCATTAAGCACAAAGAAGCAATTGGATGAATTTGAAGAATTCTTTGGACCGAAGGATATCAAAGGGTTTGACCAGGCTGTTAATAATTCTCGGGATGGGATTAAATCTCGTGTTGCTTGGGTTGAACGAGATTCTAAAGATGTCGAAGAATGGGTTATTAGAAGACAGCAAATATAGAGGGAGATGAATGGTTCCTTAGATCTTTTCAAAGAATGAAATTTAGACTAGTTAAGATATTCGATTGATCAAAATATAGAAATAAAAAGGTATTTGTTCTTTTCAGACTTCAGAGAATGGAGGTCAGGGGCCCCATTGCAGGAACTTTATATTACGAATCAAGGCTAATTCCACTAAATATGCCATATAGCAGAGCTATATCTAAGGAATATGGCCGATAGGTCTACGATATAGACGGATCAAAATCAGGGGGATGAACTTATATAATATCGGTAGATAATTACGTAATTGCTTATTAATGCAATAAATTCGTTATCAATACCGGACTATTATATGGAACTTCATTGCTATTTTCGAACCGGTTTTCATTTGCTCTTTATTTGATTTTTATTTTGATCTCATTTGATCTGAATTGCTCCATCATTAGTATCATTTATATTGTTCTTATTATTAGCTATTATCATTACCGTCTGACAAGTCTTACTTTCACTTTTGTCTTTCAGATTCAGTCTCACAATTAAATTTTATCGAGCTGTTAACTTTCAATCTTTTTGATTAAGCTTCACATTACGTTATTACACTCTGCTTCGACCTTTTTTTGTTCAAAATGTCATGGAGTCAAAAGCATTTCAAATTCTCTTCTAGATCTCAAGGTTGCTATCTTGTAACTGATGAAGTTGTAAAAAATATCGGTGATGCTCTTAAACTTTATAAAATTGGGATGCTAAATCTTTTCTTACAACATACATCGGCAGGATTGACGTTGAATGAAAATTGGGATTCAGATGTTCGAGAAGATATGAAGAATTCCCTAGCTAGAATTGCACCTGAAGGTGATATGTATCTTCATGATGCAGAAGGTCGTGATGATATGCCTGCCCATATTCGAAGTGCTCTAGTTGGGGTCACTCTTAATATTCCTATTCGTGATGGGAAATTAGCCTTGGGCACTTGGCAAGGAATCTGGCTATGTGAATTTCGGGAATCGAAGCATTCACGAACTGTTATAGCGACAATTCAAGGAGAGAAATATTGAATAGTTAAAATTACGTTTTTCCATGGCCCCAGTGGATCTCACACCTGTAGGTTCGCTTCGGTCAGATTTAAATCGTATCCTTCATATACGTATATATATTATGATTCACTGCTTATTGTCTAGATTCTAGTATTTGTTTATCCTTGCGGACTATTCTTATTCTGTTCAATAACCAGTTAAGACGCGAGAAAACTCCAAAATTAACCGGTCGGTTGCTATGAGGTAGGACTTAAAATTACAATAACGAGTTGTACTACTGAGCCTTGCAGGCTTCGATCGACAGGTCCAAGCCTTTTCGGTAAAAGATAACCTTAACTGCATGATAAGCCTAGTGGGCAACAGTCAGAGGAGTCCTTATCTTAAAAAAATAAGATTGATATCCCCTATTTAGGTTTTAAGGTTAACAGTTGGCTTTATGATAGTTTTTGTCAGGAATTTTTATAAGTTAATGAATGATTTTAACAGTCAAGTGTTGACTGTTTTAAAATTGCCTTGATTTTGTTTTTTCTAACTTTAACCTGGCCGTGTTATGTATGTAAGTTACTTCTTATATAGCTACGGACTGCGATCAAAATACTGGATAAGTTAATTAACCTCCGGAGATGTTAGACGAACTGTGTCCGACACAATACGCCAGACAGAACATTCTTTAACTATGCCGGTAAAATCATATTGCCCATATAACCGGTTAACGTTGAAAGAGAAATCAAAATTGACAAGTTATTCAAACACACAATTGTTTTGACGAAGTTAACCAAAATTGTCATGTTATAAAACTCTGGGAATTTTTTGACCCCACATTTTGGCCATCATCGCCCATCCATCCATCATCCTCTATTCTTCAACGTTCAAGTTCGAGTTTCGAGTTATATCCATCTTTTGAAACATTAGTAAGAAGGATATACAAATCAAATCATCATATCTATGACTCCTTCAAGAGACAATAGATTTTCTTGGGTTTGATGTAATAACATTTGTTTTCAGTTAGTTATATTTGATGCTTCATCACCCCGATATTCAAATCCAGATATGCCTACAATACATGACTTGCCATATGAGCTGTTGATAACAATATATTATTATGCTGGATCAGAACATCTTCTAGGAGGATTGAGTCAAACATCCAAAAAGTTAAGAGATGTTAGCAAAGACAACAGATTATGGTTGGATCTGTGTAAACCTTTATATCCCAAAATGGGATTGACTTTCAGGGAAATTGCAACAATTGAAAATTTCAGAGATTTCTATTTCAAGGAGAGGGAAACCGCTTTTCAATTGAGAATGATAATGAATGAACTTGTTTATGGGAATCAAGAATCAGAAATAAAACAAGGAGAAAGCGACAGGCATAACGGAGCAGAAAATAGAAAAGAAAATGCTCAACCTCAGAATTTTGTCAAGGACCAATACAAACTCTCGAAAATGATTTGTCAATTTCAAGAATTCGCATTGCCTGAATTACGAAAATATTTAGATGTGTTTTCTATTTCAAATGGCTCCCTTTATGGTTATTCCCTTAATCATGAATATTACGCCAGGTATTTAAAAACTGTAATCGTACGGTGTAAAGGATTGGAGTTATTATTAGAGATTGCTAATTATATTCATACAGCAAATGCCAATAGTAATGATTTGCATGCTATAGATTTCATTTTAGGTATTATGTTTCTTACTATTGGAGATATTGATGTTGATATGATGAACCTTTTATATAGCAATGGACTTGATCAACTTAAAAGAGAAGTATTCAATACAAGGAAATCTAACTCAACTAAACATACTATAGAGGCATTAAATACTGCCCTTGAAATATATCCTAATTTGGGGTGGCCTAAAACTGGTGGGTTCTTAGGTTTTAACACCTCTACTCAGAGTGCCTATGACCTTTGTGCAGTATACTCTCATCTTGCCAAACAAGTTGGTTTAAAATCAAGCACATTGGCACTTCCATATTGGTCATTTGTTGTAATTGAAGTTAATGATGACGATGTTTATGATGGCGACGATGATAATTCTTATAATAACGCTAATGGCGATAATCTTAGTCAGTTTGCGTCTGCTAAAGATACCAATCTGGCTAACAATAAATTATTTCTTATAGATGTTGAATCTAACAATCGATTACGACAAGCTGATACAATCCCATTTTTGTCCAAAATGGTTCGTGACAAACCCTTTCATTCATCAAAAGCAGTCTTTCAAAACCTGGCTAAATGTATCTATTTGGATCTTGTTAGTGGCCGTCATTCAGATTTTCAAGATTTTCATAAGGATCATCAACAAGCTATATTGTGGTTTTATTTCACTTACATCTTTAAAGATGTTTATCATGGTCCCCCAATAGATCCGATTAAGGATGTGTTTGAAATGCCCTTTTATTTGCTTCTTCTCGAGAGGTTTTATGAGCTGATTAGAAATGAAGGCGAAGTAGCTTCAGCAAATTCTGA
Organism: Sugiyamaella paludigena; assembly: GCA_030579875.1. NCBI lineage: Eukaryota > Fungi > Ascomycota > Dipodascomycetes > Dipodascales > Trichomonascaceae > Sugiyamaella > Sugiyamaella paludigena. The sequence continues at coordinate 430,414 of JAKTRU010000012.1, read as the reverse complement.
TTGGAATCAAAGTACTAGTAATTTTTCGTCCTATATTGATTCCAATACTATCCCTGGACTGATTGATAAAAAGCTTGTCGCATTACAAATCCAACCAAACTTTCGACCAGCTAATACTCGGGATGATCCAGTGAAGTTCAAAGTCGGTGATTTGGTTAGACAGATTGGCCGGCATGATGAAGATTTTGGTGTCATCATTGAATGGGACAAAGAACATCCTAAATATCCCGACAGTCAACCTTATTATACTGTCCTGAGAGAAAAACGGGAGTTTTATATAGCCCAGAATCAGTTAAACCTGATAGAAAGAAAACAGATCCCAGACTCACGACTGAGACTTTTCAGGGAAAATAATTTATTTGGTAATTTGGGCAAATATTTTATTCACTTTGGATCAGGAAAATGTGAAATCTCTCGTTATCTTCAGGCGAAATATCCTGATAGGTGAGGGCTATTGTAATTATATATACTTCTGCATTTAAATAATACGATCTTTACATCGTGGGTTGTTGCCCCGCCCCAGACCCCTTGCTTCGCTTAGGAGCGAGAACACCAATATAGTAGAAACTGAAAAATTGAAAACTCAAAGAGCAAGCATTCTCGCTGGACTCTGTCCTGCAGTCTCATGCACTTACGAGAGATAGTGGAGCAGAGGATATGGGGGTGAGACAACTTGCACTTTCATAGTTCTCGCTGCGCTTTATAAACTCTACACTGATTTAATCCGATCGAAGCGAGCAGTGGTGTAGTCAAATGGTCGTAGGAGTTCTAACAGTTAAGGTGACGGCAATAAGCCCAGATATTAAAGCTAGGGTAGATGAAACTCGGGCCCCAAGACATCTTTCACGGGTCTCCAGACGAGAAAAGAAAAACTTCCCTTTTACCTAATTGACTACTATTATACTCATGTTGGTCAAGAAAATATGGATGTTTATATTATAGACACGGGAATTCAAGCATTGCAACATATTGTTATCATCTATTGTCCACAATGCGGCCAAGAGACCTTGCCCCTCCCTACTTTGTATGGTCACACAAATATGCATGAGGTCCATTTGAGGCATGCTATTGTTTGCTCCAGCTCATTAGAACAAAATCTGTTGTACAATGTGCATGTATTGTGATCCAACAAAACAGAAGAGCGTTGAATTTGAGATCACAAACAGGAATTGATCGGAAAATTCCTACACCTCTCTCATCCTTAAAGATTGATTGACGATTAATATGAAAAAGATTTGATCATAGCTTAATATTCTAACCATTTAATATTTTGTTTGTTTTTTCACACTTTCTTCTCAATTGTTTTTTCAACCTGAATCTTATTAGATATGTAATATATCGCGTTAAAACAGTAGATTTAATTTTATTGACATGGATTAAGCGAAGTTATCTAAAACATCATCTAAATTTATTGACGAGTTCGTCGAATAATATTCCTCTAATAACGCGCACTCTGGATCTGGTGAGGCATCTCAGATTCTGTGTGTGACCTGTCAGCTGCATATGCAGGGTCGGGCTATCACCACGCAGGGGTTCACGACTAGTCCTGTGTTGTGGGATATGGATTTCTTGTTAATCTAAATCTATGTTGTGAGATGTTATTTTCTTGGTAATGTCAATAAAATTATTTAGCATATTTCTTTTTCTTAACTTCTTGTTAGTTGTGATCTTCACATATATTACTTGTGTTTTATGAACAATGCCTCAAATACATCACTTGAAAATTGTGGCTATTATCTTTAGTATTCCCGTTTAATCCTAGTAACAGGACCTGTCATACTGAAAAGTATAAATTGTTGAGTTATTCCCGTCAAGCTTGAATTTCAAAAATTTTCTTTTGGGATAATTTACTTCTATTTTATTTTATGTTTATTAGTTATTTCTTAATCACTTACGATATCTTTATCCCAGAGGTAAGTTATAACAATATTCGGCATGTTGTAATCATATTTTTTTAATAGTATTAACATAGCTAAGTGTCATATCCCAGCAGTACGCCAGCAGGATATCTAAATTGTATTGTGAAGGTAAGTTATATTTTGCGTGCTAGAAGACTGATAAGATCCTTTCTAGATATGTTTATCTTGAGGAATATTGTCAAGATTCATAAGCTGAAAACTGCAGTGTTTTACCCTAGAGTATTTGAATAACAAACTCATGATTTCAAGGTCAGAATAGTAGACTACAGCTAACGTATTCAACAGAAATTCGAAAATGAATCAAAATGCTGAATCTCTGTTAGATGTACCTGATGAAATTCTTCTTATGATCATCAAATATCTTGACCGCGATGATCAGAAGTCTCTTATCAGGGTCAACAAACAGATGTATGACTTGATCTGTCCTCTAATGTGGGGCCATGTCATTTTCAAAGAAAAAGCTCCATATATGCTACCATTGTATAATTTCATGGCAGGTAACGAGTTGATAAATCCAAAATATGCCTGGCCAGCAGACCCCGAGCCACCTCATCAGAGCTTAAGAGGTCTATTTTGCAGCCTCGGTGACTCTTATGAGAATACAGTACTGGAGAGAGCCATTTTGAGTAGACATGTCAACCAATTTACCCTTAATTGTATCCGAATTATTTCAATCTGCGTGACTTTTTTTACTCCTCTTGTCCCCAATGTAAATTTCCTTGAGTTTATTGATGATCTGTTTCTCTCGTCAGAGGATCGTTTCCCAAGTTTAAAACATATAAACATATTTTTCCTCTGGGTCGATACTCATTTTCCTAGTAACGGAACTGTGGCGACCATAAACCAGTATATTGCTAGTTCAAAAAGGAAGGGCAAAAACATCACTGTATCCGTAAAATGTTGGGCTAATTCATTGTTCAATGGTTTAAACATGAATGCAATTGGCGAGAATCTTACTTGGTTGTTTATGACTATTACCTATGAAATCCGGTTCACAGTAGGTGCTTTCTTCCCATTTCTAAGAAAATGTTCGAATCTCGAAGTGCTGGCAATTCGATACTATTACGGAGATCCAAATAGCCTAAAGAAATTGCCGGTTAATGAAAGTAATAAGCTTGAGCTCAGTAAGGTATCGCGCTGGTTGAAAAAATTGAAGTCGTTTTCAATAGATGTGTCATGCTGCCATTATATACATGGACACAATATGCATGAAGACACTGTTCATATTTTCAATGTTTTTGATCCGACAGGATTAGCATCGAATGTCAAAGACCTGACAGTTGTATCTAAATCAAACTTCTTCATGGAACCCAATTATAATCCGTGGTTGTCAGTAAATAATTCTGGAATTGGTCAGATTTCTTGCCTTGAGTCCTTACATTTGCAGTTCTATTCATCATTTCATATGCACCCTCCTAGAGCAGTCTTTAATGGACAATTGAGTTGGGGAGAGAATCTTGCCTCCATTGTTGTAGTTGGGGATTGGATTCCTAAGTTATTCGACGTATCTGTCTTTAAGAGTTGTCCTCGTCTCCTGAAAGTTACCTTTGGGGAGATGTCCAACAGTGGGATGGAAGCATTGGCTACCAACTGTCATGAACTTCGGCAGCTGGCTGTGATGAATAATCACAAGACCTCTTTCAACTCTTATCTTGACAACCGTAAGGAAGATTTTGATATTGATTCAATTTGGCAATTAGCCACGAACTGTTCAAAATTGACACATCTGTACCTCCGTGTAGGCAAGAATGCCGAGCCAATGAGCGGGAAATTAATTCGACGCCTTCTAGGTAACTGTAAGAATCTTGAAGTGTTCTATTTAAATACTTCACCACAGGATTATCCTGACAGGAAGATTTGTAGAAAATTAGAACTGAAAGACGGAAGTGGATTTGGTAGTTGGTTTCAGAAAGTTGAGAAACTTCAACTTACGGCCGTCGGCTCATGGTACCATTGTCTGGAAACATACGCATATGAAATTGTAGGCCCATATGTGAAGTTTTACGATTACACCCGGCTCTTCCGCTGTAATATTGACCTATATAGGGAGTCAACACCAAATGTGCAATTATCTGATGATGAATGGAGCGATTGCAGCAATAGTTAATCAGGCGATGTTCGGTATAATGTTCAAGTCGGATTTAAATTCAATCTCTGTTGAAATAAAGAATCAATTCAAATCAGCTTTAGTAGTGTGAAGTTCGCTTATTTTTCTTTTCTCTTTTACTATTGGCAAAGTTTCTATTTAATGCCATTTAATCTCTTATAAGATAAATATCTTTTATATATCTGAAAATGCAATCCTTGAATATGATTTTCGTAAGACTTTTTTTGACTCTTCAAGGATTCCTCGAGTGTAGCGAGAGCTAGGGGTCTGGGCGCTGCCGGAAGCAAATTCGAACAAGATAAGCGAAATTTTCGTATTAAATAAATTTATTATGATGCTACGGTCGCCAACTCTTGTCTTATTCTAGATAAACTCCATTTACTGTAAACTTTAACGGCTCTAACCTGTCCCGCATTAACAACTAAACAAAATTGAGGGATTCTCTCTGATAAAGATAAAATGGCATCTTCTGCTTCCTGAAAACTTAATTTACAACGTAAACTATCTGATAATTGTCTAGCAACAAATTGGAATGAATAACTATTATACATTTGTTCCGATTCTCTAGCAATTGTAAGTAAAACGGAAGACACGTTTTCTAATTGGCCAATAATGAATCTTCTATATTTTTCTTCGGTTGTTGTTTTGGGTGATGATTTATTTGCAAGCTCTTTGGCTCTAATATGTTCTAATAATGTAGCATATGTGGTTTGACTTGGCGGAGTTGCACCACCTAGTTGAGTTTTCTTGAAGGGCTCAGTTGAAGGCTTCTTTCGAAGAGATTCAAGACGCTCTGAAGCTGGCCGTTTGCGGTTATTGAGTTTTGATTCTGATAAATTGGATAATACTGTAGAAGTAGTATTAGTACCATTCGTGATGGGATCAGAGGTCAACTTTGAACATAATTTTTCAAATGTTGCCAATCTATTATTTGATTTGTTGATTGAAAATGGAATACTGATTAGATATTTGTCAACTGAAGGAGGATTAGTATCGATAGTAAATGCTTCAGGATAGATAGCTTTAATTTGTCGTAGATGATGCAATTTTAATGTTAATCTTGATTGATGAGCTACTCTTGATTTCAATTGACCTAGAGTCATTGTATTAAGATTACTAGTAGCATAATAAAATAAGAAAGATGCATCGATAGATCTGAAGATTTGGATTAAAAATTCGGATGTAGGAAGAACAGAGGGAGACATACTAGGGAAATAAATAATTAATAAATGAACGAAATAACGATTGAAGATAATAATGAATGAAGTTTAACGAATGAATATATAATAAATATTAGAGAGAAAACAACCAGTTAACAGAAAAGAAGAACATAAAGAGAACCGATTCAATTCAATTTATTTCATCGCGAAATCGCGATACTAACGCGCGTCAACAAAAAGAAATCATGAAATTTTAATTTAAAAATCAGAAACGCGTTTAATACGCGTTTCACCCGCGAAAAAGAACTACCCTTACCACGGGAAGGCACGTGATTCGGCACCAGCCACGCGTACGTACCGGTCGGGCCGTCTGCCTCCGACGGCTGGGGGTGTTGCCCTCAAACCCCCTAAGCTCTCGCTACGCTCGAGAAACAACACTGTACCAAAAATCGGAGGTGGGAGGCTCAGGCAGAAAATATTGGTCAGTCTTCGACTGGAGGATCACTTAGAGGGATCTCTCTCTTTGAGCTACGGTTTTCATATGAGTAAAGAAATACTGTATTTCACTCGTATACTAATTTGTTTATACACACTTCCGAATTCACTCCAGCAGTTGAAAAGTGTGCACTGTTATCTAAATGGTATATGCTAATAAATATCCAAATGGAATCAATAGATGCTTAAAAAGGACTCTTACTTCTAAAATTGCCCAGATCTAATGGCTGTCTTCGTTATCCCTCCTAGGCCCCATTTCACTCAAGAACTTAAATACCTATTGTACTGCTGTCTCCACTACTCCGCTAAATGACAGCAGACCCTACTGGAAACAGATCCTAGTGGAACCCTGGTCGGCTGCTCGAGGTCTCTTGAGCGCTGCGAAAGCTAGAGGTCTGGGGCTTTGGCGGGGTACACATCTCGGCCGGTCTTCGGATGATATTCTGCGGACGCGGCGCGGCTCGCGCGGTTAAGTCTTATCACGTGAATACAGATCGGCGATATAATATATATCCATCAAATTTTTTCCAGAGAAACTTTTAGAAGGATATAGTAGTACATAGTACAGCATAGAAGAGTATAGTAGCAGTGGAATGCGGCTTATATAAATATACTTTAAAAGCCGCACAGCGGCGGTAGGTTCGGTGCTAAATTTTTCACTTCAAACTCCTCACTCCTCTCTCTTCCCTTCTACTTCTTCTTTCTTTCTTTCTATCTTTTACTTCATCTTCCGGAATTGAAAGTGAAAGGATATTCCAAGTTCAAGTTTTAATAATTGGAAAAAAGAAGAATAAGAACTATTTTAGTTTTGAATTTTCTTTTGTTTGGATTGTTTTGTACATATTATTATTATTATTTATTGATTGATTGAATTAATATTTCACACACACACAAAATGCTTTCTGCTGCTAGATTTGCTCGTAGAGAAGCAGTTGCAACTGCTAATGCTTCTCGTCCTCGTATGTTGATGAATGCTAATTTGATGATGATGCAAAAAAGATTCAATTCAAATGGTACTAATGGTAGTGCTAAAGTTCAAGGTTCAGTTATTGGTATTGATTTAGGTACTACTAATTCAGCAGTTGCTATCATGGAAGGTAAAGTTCCTAAAGTAATTGAAAATTCTGAAGGTGCTCGTACTACTCCATCAGTTGTTGCTTTTACAAAAGAAGGTGAACGTTTAGTTGGTGTACCTGCTAAACGTCAAGCAGTTGTTAATCCTGAGAATACTTTATTTGCCACTAAGCGTTTGATTGGTCGTAGATGGGAAGATAAAGAAGTCCAAAAAGATTTGGATCAAGTCCCTTATAAGATTGTTAAACATACTAATGGTGATGCTTGGCTTGAAGCTAGAGGTGAAAGATATTCTCCTGCTCAAATTGGTGGTTTCGTATTAAATAAAATGAAAGAAACTGCTGAGGCTTATTTGGGTAAAACTGTTAAAAATGCCGTTGTCACTGTTCCAGCTTATTTCAATGACTCTCAACGTCAAGCTACTAAAGATGCTGGTCAAATCGTTGGTTTGAATGTTTTACGTGTTGTTAATGAACCAACTGCTGCTGCTTTAGCTTATGGTTTAGATAAAACTGAAGATAAAGTTGTTGCTGTATTTGATTTAGGTGGTGGTACTTTTGATATTTCTATTTTAGAAATCCAAAAGGGTGTTTTCGAAGTTAAATCAACTAATGGTGATACTCATTTAGGTGGTGAAGATTTCGATATTGCTCTTGTCAGATTCTTAGTTGATAAATTTAAACAAGAATCTGGTATTGATCTTTCTGGTGATCGTATGGCTATTCAACGTATCCGTGAAGCCGCTGAAAAGGCTAAAGTAGAATTATCTTCAACTGTTCAAACTGATATCAATTTACCATTTATTACTGCTGATGCTTCTGGTCCAAAACATATTAATGTTTCCATTACTCGTTCACAATTTGAAGGTTTAGTTGATGGTCTTATTAAGAAAACTGTTGATCCTGTTAAGAAAGCTCTTAAAGATGCTGATATAAGTCCAAATGCTGTTAACGAAGTAATTCTTGTTGGTGGTATGTCTCGTATGCCAAAAGTAATTGAAACTGTTAAATCATTATTTGGTCGTGAACCAAATAAGTCGGTTAATCCCGATGAAGCTGTTGCTATTGGTGCTGCTATTCAAGGTGCTGTATTAGCTGGTGAAGTTCAGGATGTTTTATTATTAGATGTTACTCCTCTTTCATTAGGTATTGAAACTCTTGGTGGCGTTTTCACTCGTTTGATTAACCGTAATACTACTATTCCAACTCGCAAGGGTCAAATCTTTTCAACTGCTGCTACTGGTCAAACTTCTGTTGAAATCCGTGTTTATCAAGGTGAACGTGAACTTGTCCGTGATAATAAATTGATTGGTAATTTCACTCTTTCTGGTATCCCCCCTGCTGCTAAAGGTGTTCCTCAAATTGAAGTAACTTTCGATATTGATGCTGATGGTATTATTAATGTTTCTGCTCGCGATAAGGGTACAAATAAGGATGCTTCAATCACTGTTGCTGGTTCTTCTGGTTTATCTGACAGTGAAATTGAAAAGATGGTCACTGATGCCGAGAAATACAAGGAACAAGATTTGGCTCGTAGAGAAAGTGTTGAAACTGCAAACCGTGCTGATAGTATTTGCAATGAAATTGAAAATTCTCTCAGTCAATATAAGGAACAACTTAATAAGGATGATGTTGAGAAACTTCAAGCTAAGATTACTGAACTTCGTGAAGTTGTTGCCAATGCCCAATCTGGTACTGAAGCTATCTCAGTTGAGGACTTGAAGGCCAAGACTGATGAAGTTCAGAACCAATCTTTGGATGTTTTCAAGAAGATTTATGAAGATAAGGCTCGTAATAATTCTGGATCTTCTGAAGAACCCAAGGATACAAAGCCTGAAGACAAATAAGTTTGAAGGAAATTAAAAATAAGGAAAAAAAAAGAAAAAAAGCATTGAATTTGTTTTTGAGCTTTTTTGGTTGGTAATATATATTATCGGTCTGTGTTTTAGTTTAAGTTTGTTTTTTAACTTTTCTTCTTACTCCCCTATGTTTATATGTTGTTTGTCACTATTATATATATTCTACCACCCTTCTTAAATTTTTGTACATAGAGATGAATAGTAATTTAGTTTTTAAAATTGAGTTGCCTACGCCCAGAACCCTAGCTTTCGCTTCATTCGAGAAGTAATAAATGAATTCCTATACCTTATTTATTTTACAAATAATTATATCATATCGTTCATATCGTTCATATATCATAATTCAAATGATTCTCTCTACGTTTCCTCTCGTATCACTCGCTGAAGGATCTCTTTCGCTGTTTGAGGTCTAGTGGATGGGAATATCATTGATGAAGAGGACCCTGGCCATCGTCTAAGAAACCCGCTCAAAGGATGTTTACCACTTCTATCAGATTCCGAAGATCCAACTGTACTGAATGTGTCATTATTATCATTATTAATTCGACTATGAGGAGATATTTCTGGTGCGACTGTTCTCAAATGTAGCACAGGTTTTGCCAGTTGATCTGGTGCGGTACGAATCATCAGTGCATCACCCGATGAATAACTTGATAAAGCAGATAAAGAAATTGACCTTCGAGGAGGTTTATGAGCTAATGTTGAACTTGGTGATGGTGGCGCTGCGGTTGATACTATGCGATGAAGAGGTGAATATGTTGATGATGATGGTGGCTGTGGCGCTCTCTGAGTCTGAGTCTGATTGTTATTTTGAATATAACTCTTTCGGCTAATTTGATGTTGTGCTTGACTGTCATTTTGTATTTCAATCTGATTCTGATTCTGATTATGCTGTTGATTTTGATTTTGATTTTGATTTTGATTTTGATTTTGATTTTGAATTTGAATTTGATTTTGGTTTTGACCGCTGTTTTGATGCTGCTGCTGCCGTTGCAGCTTCAGTTGTAGATGCAGATTATGATGCTGTTGCGCTTGGTTCTGTTGATGGCTCCTCGGTTGAACTGATTGTAATAATCCATGTAATCTAGGATAATGTTCCTTATGGGCAGACATAGGAACGGCCAATCTCTCTTGCACTGGAAGTAGAGCATCAATATCCTGTAATAATGATACTATTGATGATAGTTTTACATAAGCCTGTTCTGAGGCTGTAGTTAGAGAATCAACACCATTCAATGACTTTACATTTGACACAGATTTAGAGACACGAGAAACTGTAACTGCAAGAGTCTTCTGAGCCAATTTGTCAACTTGGTTCATTTTGGTAGTAATATCTCTTTGAGCTTTTGATACCAAATCCACCTCAGTACCTAAATAATTCCGATAAGATGATACCACATTGGAAATATCTTCCACCACTTGATCTGCAACCGGTTGACAATTTTTCATTATAGATTTGAATGTGAAATCAGATATACGAGGCAATGGAGTGTCTAGATATAAATCATCATCATTATCTTCTTCATCTTGTGCGTCGCCTAATGAATTATCATTATCATCATCAGCTATACTTCTATGACCAGTATTAACTATAACAACACCGGGATGAACAGGTGGTGATTCTGATATAGAGGGGGGTTTGAACCATTCAAAAATGGTTGACGAACGTCTATGAGATGATGACATCATGAGTTCTCACAACAGATGAGAGACGACGTCATTAATTTCCATTAAACCAATAAACTAGATCAGAAAGAATCTAACAAAAATATGTCGAGATGATATCATTAACAGAACAAAACAGAACAAAATAGATTGTAGACCAAACTTTAGTAGTAGTAAATATGGAGGAACTTTCAAATGTCGGATTCTAAATAAGTGATCGCGGTACAAGTATGCGGCTTATCAAGGATTAACTGCGGCTCGTTATACGCATGTGCCGGCTGTTACATGTGGATAGAAGTTGACAAGAATTCCCTTTTCATTAACTCGAATTTCATAATTGATTCATCTAATAGAGCCTTCCCAGTTTATTAAATGAATGGGGCGATTCTTACCGGCTTGCTTTTGTCGGCCTCCAGCAGTTGGGGCGCTGCCACAGACTTCGCAGCTGTCCTTGAGTTGTTAGCATTAGCTATCTTCGGCGCGTGCAGTACATATTCCAATCAGATTCAAGCCTGGTATTTGTCTCCAGTAAGAATCGTTTGACAAAGCCAAGTGAGTACGGCTACTCAGCAATTATGATTGAAAATGAACTGTTAGGCACGCTACCCACTGATTTTAAGTGATTCTGAACAATCAGCGAGAAACTTACTTAAACACAGAGGCGATAGTTAAACAACTGACTATAATCACTATATATTGTACAATAATCCTATCCATAGAGATATTGGTACCGCAATTATCGCTTGACTTTTAACGTTAACGTTACTTAACGATATCTTAACGATATGGTTATCTACTGATAAGCCATATGCCATATGCCATTTGCCCTAACCACTATCATGTCGATTATAACCGGAATAAGGAAGTTGTGAAATTATAAGGATAAAAGTTTACTTACGATTATCGGGAACAAGCCCAAAAAGCAAAATGAAGTCTTGTCAATAATTAATGTTGAATCAGATAATCTTTGATTAGTTAATAATCTCAATTCTCAGGGTACCACCCACCTACCCACCCCTTCACCCGGCAGCTGGGACGGAGTTCCGAACACTCAAGATCTGATTAAACTCTTCAACCTATCATATAGCTGTACGGTATTAACCTCGAGCGAAGCGAGGCCTGGGGTCTGGTGCTTGGCCCCAGCTGCCGGAGGCGAACAAGGGATTCGTGTTAGATGGTCAATGATAAGGGAAAAAGTTCGTTATTAGCATAAAATGTGACGTCATTATATAATTTCTTATCTTGGTTAGTCTATTTTCGAGGAAGATCTGAACACGAAAAGATATTTATTAGCACTTGATATTATTCATTATAAATATATATTCCTTTTTTCTTCTATTGTATATCATCGATACCGAAATTAATCTTATTATCTCTATAAGCTTCTTGTTGAGCCCGGTCGAAGTAAGATTGCCCTTGCCCATCGGAGAAAGAGTAACGCCATAAAGCCTGATTTCGTTTCAAAAAAGGGGTGACATAGTAGATTTATAGACTTGAAATATGATGAAGTGTAACTGTTCTATTATTTGAGTCACATCATAAGTTAGTTAGTTTGTTGAGAGAATGTAATATTAGATTTGGAAAAGTAGATAGGGAAGGATTATCGGAAAGAACTTACTGCATTTATAACATTTACAAAAATTAGACATTAACTCGTTAACATTACAATGAGCCGAATAAGATCTCACAATCATAATGTTGATCAAGAAAATGGAAAGGATGATTGTTCAACCCCAATAGCAACCTTGTCATCATCATCATCAGGTTCTCTTTCAGTCTCACAATCAGAATCTCCAGCATCATCCATATCATCATTGTCATCAATGTCAGCATATTCACCGTCATCAATATCAGCATCTTCACCGTCATCAATATCAGCATCTTCACCGTCATCAATATTAGCATTGCCACCAACACCAGTGTCATCACCATCACATAATAAACATGGGTTGTCTTCTTCGTCAAGAATAGAAGTGGCTAAAGCAATAGGTCAATTAACTATATCTCAATGGATCGTGGTAATGTCACTTATCTTTGGAGGTTGTTGTTCCAATGTTTTCACACTTGAGGCAATCGTTAGGGATGCTCCCAATTCGGGTCATTTGATCACTTTTGTTCAGTTTTTGTTTGTTGCTAGCGAAGGATATATATATTTCTTTGATCCAACCTCAAAATGGCTTTTTCTGAAAAAACCTCATATTCCTCTTCATAGATGGTTTTTACCTGTCGTTTTATTCTTTGGACTCTCAGTATTAAATAATTATGTTTGGGCTTTCCATATATCTGTTCCTATACATATAATTTTTCGTTCGGGTGGAACATTAATAACCATGATTTTTGGATTTATAGGTGGTAAAAAATATACCTTTAGACAAGTCTCAGGGGTCGTAATCCTGACTCTAGGGGTTATTTTGGCAACATTATATGGTAATCCTAAGAGAAATGACTCGCAAAAATTAGAATCCGGCTCATCCTTCAATGATAGTAAAACTTATGTTGTTGGAATTGGTCTGTTGGCTATTGGTTCTATTTTAGGTGCCTTCCAAGGTGTTGTAGCTGAATCAACTTATAAAAAGTATGGAAGACATTGGAGAGAAACACTTTTCTATACTCATTTTCTCTCTCTAATATTTTTTTGGCCAATGAAAAACGAAATTTTATCTGAATTATCCTCAGCAATAATCTCAGAACCTAGTTTTCAAATTCCACTTATTGGCAGAATATCTCTTCGAATTCTATATCTAGTTATGAATGCCTTTACTCAATATTTATGTGTACGAGGAGTTAACAATTTAGCTGGACATATGAGCGCTTTAGCAGTTACTATTGTGCTCAATATTCGCAAGTTTGTTAGTCTTGTCATAAGCATTTATCTCTTCGGCAACCATTTATCGCCTGGAATGATATTAGGTACTGTATTAGTATTTTCTGGAGCATTCTTATATTCGAGTAGACCGTCACAAAAGTAGATAGATTATATGGCGACTGCCATCCGCCTCGTTCGAGGGCTAATGCATATAAACGTAAACAGAATATTGAATAATCATAAAAAAATACCTTTCTATATAGATACACAAAAAAAACCTAGAAACAAAACAAGCAAAGTTTTTTTATCTTTTATAAGAGTAGCGAATTCTGTTGTTAATTTTTTATTTTTCACCTCCCACAACGATTTCCTCTTCAACAACACTCTCATCCTCACCAATTTGACCATCCCATCCTTGGCTTCGAAGATACTCAGCAAAACGCTGATCCTCTGAACCTAAATCTTCTTCATTCAAATGAGGAATAAAGAAGTAGGTAATAATGATACCACAAAGACCTACAATGGCAGCAATAATAAAGGTCCATTTCTGACCCAAATGTGTTTGAATAGGTGTGAATACTTCGGTACCAATGGCAGCACCAGCCTTTCCGACAGCAGCAGACAATCCATAACAAGTTCCTCGAATACCAGTAGCATAACTTTCACTAGAAACTAAACCCATCATATCACCAGGACCAAGATTACCGAAAGAGTTCATTAAACCATAGAAAATAATAAATAATGGTGTAATCTTACTGATCTTTTCAAAAGAACATCCAATGATAAGACCGAATACAAGATATCCTGAGAATCCAACCATGGTGGTATATTTACGGCCAATCTTTTCACACAAAAAGGCACCAACCACTACACCAGGAATAGCAATCATTCCGAGTAATAAAGTCCATTCGGCAGTTTTCTTAATATCAGTAGATTTAGTTACATTGGCAATAATGGTACCAGAAAAGATACCGTTAGGGAAAGTAACAAAATCATAGAAAAACCAAGCACCACAAGTACCAATAAGACGTGGCCAATAATATTTAATAACCAACAAATAAGGGACTTTCTTCTTCATTGCACCATTTTTGTAAAGTTCAGTTGTGGCCATTCTCAAACGGAAATAAAACACTGATAATGGCCAAATACAACCTATACCAAAACATACTCTCCAGATAGTACTTAAATGTTCAGGTCCCTTAGCTGCTGACCATACAATTAAGAAAACGATAATGGCAAATGGGCCACCAAGTGAAAGAGGAAGATTGGTTACCAAAACGAAAACTGTTCCTCTGTTTTTAACAGTTTGATTAGCAGCTTCTGAGGCACTGATAGAAGAAGCGGGATATTCACCACCACTGCCAACGCCAACAATACCTCTACAGATTGTAATCATCCAGAACATACCTCCGACTGTTTTACCATGAGCGGCTGTCACAAGAATACCACCCACGACTAACAAAGTAGTTGTTACAATGATTGCGGATTTACGACCCAAATAATCTGAAGTAAGACCAATTCCAAGTTGTCCAATAATTTCTCCAACAAGTAGAGCATTTGAAACTCTGGTTTTAACAGCAGATGTATATTCCTTTTTGTATTCCAAGCCAAATACTAAATTGACACAAGTCATCAAATTATTTTGATAACCATCAGAAATAAGTGCAAAACCAGCACAAATAATTGTGAAAATAGCTCCCCATGATTTAACGAATTGACGAGGAGACCTGCGAATTACTGGAACATCGTCATATTTATTATCAGAAAGGTCGATTTCCTGAGAATCGGAATTGTCCTATAAAACATTATGTTAGCTGGAGAAGCGATCTCGTCCTGTCTTTATCTGTCTAGTTACTTCATTTACTCTGCTAACACATATATTCACATTTCATATTTCCAGATGAAATTATTCATTCACGAAAACAACCTTCGGAAGAATATCCCCATCGAGATGTCACACCATATGAATCTTTGCTCGCGCGCAAACAATCAGTCCTCACTGCATGCATGCAGTGCACTTATGCGGCTAGCTTCATTTAATTTAACGGTGTAGCAATCTGACCGGATATATCTAAGATTAAAGTTGTATCTGACGTGCGGCCCGTCCCTGGATCATGCATATGCACTACCTAAGCACGTGCGTCAACCAGTAACGATTAAAGGCTGAAAGGAAATTGTATGTGGTGAACGACTAGCATCTGAGGACACTGAAATAAAGACATCATGTAGTTTGAAGTTTGGTACCGTAAGACTGCGATTGAGCCACCTGGCAACAGCTAACTGCCTAATCCAGGAATCGGCATCACCACCCCCTTACTGTAAGACGGAAATACCCCCGTCTTGATAAGAAGCAGTGACAAGATCACTTGGCAACGAAGTTACTAACCACATAAAAATGTGCCTTGCATTCCTGTTCCTAAAATGATCTAACCTCTAAAAATCTCACGAGAGCTTTGACTTTGTACGGGAACACTGATATAGTTATATTAGTATTCCCTTTAGTGATTTGTCCTAGCACTACTAATGACCTTATTGATAGATAGATGAAATAGTTCATCAGGGGCTACTTACGTGAGAGAGTTGTTCTTCTTTGGTTACAGCCATTTTGTTTTCAACCTTTTATGATGATTAATGAAGAATTGACTTTTTCCTCTGGTTGATGAATTAAGTTAAATTAGATTTAGAAAGATTTCCTGATATTTATATATGTATCCTAAGTCAATAAATAAAAAAACTATTTGCAAGAAATGTTTTCAAAAAAATATTTCATATCACAGATTGTGTCTAACAGGTGATCGTAATACCACATTAGCACTTTCTAATTTATTCTTTCTCTAATTATATCCTCCCTCCCTGACGCTTCTTCCCTGCTTTGATAGACACTTTCTTTTATTTTTCTACAGCTACGTGCTGAAACTTCTGTATTTAGATCTACCAAAAAATGCCTAAATATATTTAATTAGATCCTTCAAAATCTTATCTTTACTCGGCAGGGATTGGCAATGATTTGCAATGATTGACAACTAAACTCATGCACTAGCTATGCGGCCCTTTGCCGCGCTCTAACTGCACTACGGCAGATACAATTTTTTTGGTTGGAACGGCTCATGCGCGACGCGCTGGTCTTTTTTTAGTTAGAACTAATTGGGAAGGGAACGTTTTATGTGGCTGGACTGACTTTGTAAATTTCCCCCTGATTACTTGACTTGACTTATCTCAACCTCGTGCTCATATAACAGACAATTGATATGCCAGAGGCTGTTGGCCCACTAATGTATTTATCTGAAATGTAACGTTACTAATGAACTAACTGCCAACTGCGAATTGCTTATACTATTATCTATCTCCGTACAAATATTCCCCGGACCCGGGTATTTGCACGGGTATTCCGCCGAGAATAGGAAGATATTGAGATTGAGCGTTACGTTAACCTCGCTGTTAAGGAGGATGAAGAGATAAGATAATGACGGCCACACATTGCAGATTAAGTATTTGAGTGGCTGCTGAGCTGACCTCATAAAAAGAGCCGTTAAGACAAAACGTGTAAATGAGACCTGTATATGAATCAGAGAATGAGTGAGACAAAACCCGTTGAAACCACAAGACTCAAATCAAAACAAATACAACATTGAAAAGATTTTTGATGGGAACAATTTGAATCACGACTCACCAAATCAGAATTGTTAGTTTAAAGATGTGGTGTGGGGAAATACAGACAACCCAGCACTTTAACGAGGAGGCGTGATGGGGCGGGCGTGGCACGCACCCTGACCAGGCGTCAAAGATGAGACTACAGTTTCATCATATACTGTAGCATTTGGAAATATTTTGTATCTAGGGTTTTATAGCTTAGAGATTCATCAGTTGCTAGCAACTGCATAAATTTGTCGTTTGTTATTTTCGTCCCGAGAAGGCGAAATCCGATCCGACACTGCATGTATTTTTCAGTAGATTGCTAGATAATATGCTTTGAAGAGGTTTCTCATATAAAAAGGATCTTCAAGATGTAGTGAACGAAAATCATGTCATCTAATCTTCTTAGATCAGATCCTTCATTTGTTTCCCACGTGGCTTTGCCAAGCTCCAAGCCAGCTGTATGATCAGTCATAGAAGATCTGGCTGAAATTTTCCAGAACATCTCAGTTACGTTTTCAAACTGCATCTAATTTCCAAACGTTCGGACATATGATAAAAGATTTCGGAGATTGATTTAATCAAATAGGTTTTTCTGTCTGCTTCTGGCAATTGTTGTTCGGAAAAAAAACCCGCAGTCTTTCCACATTCAAACCGCCGCTGGAACTAAATCCAGATCCGCTCGAGAACGGCACCAATTACGTTATATTCTAAGCCGGAAATTTCAGGGGTCTTGAACTGAACTCAGTGCAGATTATAGCAGTAGTCTATCGAGGATGACAACAGCGGGAGGGCAGACCTAAGATTGTCGTCCAGAGTGCACTGTCGTGTGGCACTTTATGTTTATAACTACATAAACAACCCATCCCTAATTGATATCAGATAACATATTTTAGGTGTATGATCTTCATGACTTTTTTATCCCTTCTTGCTGTAAAGATCAAAGTTCTATCCCTATATTCTGTTTGAGGATTGGAGTAACTTACTTTTAAAATCTCATTCTGCTCTTCAAGTGTTAATGTTTGAGATCATCAAAAAATTTCAGATCTTCAAACAATCTTCGAAAACGAACCATTCTGAGGTCGGATCTCCCCTGGCCGTATGAGGCGTTGATCTTGAAAGAAAATTACTCTTCCTCTTCTCGCCGCTTCCATCAGGAAGTCGCCAATCTTCAACGTGCTCACAACATCTATGTAGATAGGGCTAAACTTATGACGATCAGCTGCGGACCCCATACAGCACGTTAAATAATCTCCTGTTGCATGCTGAGGAGATCATCTCCAGAATTACTTGACGATCCTACAATACGATATGAAGGCACGAAAATATCAACTGAAGAAGCATGGAATTAAAGGAAGTAAAGCATCAACGAGTATTTTTGACAATCCATAATTCTCAGAACGGAATCAACAGATGTATCGATTGGCACGATGCATTGAGCACCCTGTGATTCTTAACTTATATCTTGCCTGATGCATGACGGCAGGCTTATTATTTCACTCGACAGAAGACGTATCAAAGTAAATGTGTATTGATTTATTTCATTTAGTGGTCTAAAATTTCCCATATAGGATAAGAAGACGCCAACCAGTAAGCCCGTTAAGACATGTCTATCAAGTATTCTCCAAATTAAAGTCAAGACACAATCGTGATACCGCCTTCGCAAAGTACATCGAACTCGCACGGAACAATGAACCATTCTCGGCAAAGTGATCTACCGACGTCATGCTCCACGGTGGCCAGACATATAAACACAAAAAAAAGCATCCAATTTTCAACATATGTTGGACTCCAATTCTGAATATACTCAACTACATACTCGTGTATTTCTGACTTCTTCCCATAAGGGAGGACTTCAAATGGCATGATAGGTTTCGTTCAGCTAAAGGAACTGAAAGAAATTGATCTGAAACATGATATGTCCTACTTCCAAAATCAAACTAGAACGCCACTTCTCACGGCATAATGGTCACTCTGAGTATTAACTTGATTCCTTACATAGGGGTACTAGAGAACAGGGCATTGGGGCAGTCCCATCACAGGCCTTGTCTGTACTCATGGTACAATGATTGACTCTCTGTTACGAACGCCAATGGCTCCGCTTGATTACTGGTGAGATCCTGCCAAGGGTAACCAGAATTACCAAAGGCACGACGAAGAGTGGGGGTATTTCCTCTGGCAATTGTCCGCCTATTCCTGTCCTAGACCCCTTTCCCATGATGTGCTAGACATCGATGGTTGTGTCCATTTAATAAATAAATAATAATAAATAAATAGTATCTCGTCAGAAAGTCATGTATAACGTGATACCTTGCTATAACTCCTACGGCCATGCCAACTACCTGCTTTATTACTGTTGCGCAACAATTACAGACAGACAAGAATTCCTAATGACAGACCAAGTCCCCCTATGGTCATACTAAAACCAGAGAACTGGATTCGGAATACAGCTCTACTTGTCACACAAATGTGACTTGATCAAATTTTACAAAATCATTCATCGTACCGACTTGGCGAACTGACACGCGTTTATCGAAATAGTTATATTCAACCCAGCTAGCCATTGACTCCCCAGGATATGGACCGTGAATTTCGTCGCTTCCTTCCCATTTAAACTCCCATAAAGTAGGAAGAGGAGTTTCATGTTCCGAAGCATCACTTTCAGAACGTTTCCGTTTTAAGTCGACATATCTCTCGCCAGTTTCTTTTTGATATTCTCTCATGAGTTCCTCTCTTGTCAGGTCATAGATATTCGGTACGCCAAATTCTTGTAAAAGTTTATTACAATATTCACTAATTAATTCGATGGTTTGTAATATCTCAAGCTGTTTCTGTTTCTGTTGAGCTTGTTTCCTTTCATCGTCTTCTTTCTCCTCTCCTTGTACTGCGCTTGCTTCTTCTTCCTGTAATAGTGGTTGTAAATTATCATTACTTTTGGAAGTCTTCGTCTTTGTCTTCGTTTTTGTTTTAGTTCTCGCTTTGTCCGTCTTCATTCTTGAAGAATTTAATCTCTGTAAGGCATCCAAAGGAGATTCACCCGTTTCTAATGGACCTATCAGTTTGCTTATGATATCACATTTAGGAATAAATTGTTCATCTAGAGAATTATCATTATTCTCTCTGTATAAATGAGCTTGTCTAGCAGCCTTAATATCATGTTTTCTTAATCCAGTCAACCAAGCATCCTGATGAGCATTCTGATCTGCTGCATTTCGAATGAAGTTTCCTTCCTCATCAAAGTTTCCTTCTTCCAAATCTCCTCTCAAATGGAATGATTCCATCTTTGGCTCTACTCTTTTGGCATTTTTGAGATGCCTTGTAGTAGCAGCCGTCCTTGAAATTTCATCTTGGTTATTATCTTGTTCTTGTTCCAACGATGAATCATCAGGATTCACAAAATAATTAATATCTACATTAGATTCATTAACATCAGATGCACTACCACTGTCTTCATCAGAATCATTATTATCATCATTCGCATCATTGTCTTCACGCATAACCTCGTCATCATCATCCTCATCATGATCCAGCCCATTAATTCCACCTTGCTTTTCAAATTTTTCCATATCCAAAAATCGTGCCTTTTTCTTGGCTTCCTTTCTTTCAGTTTCACTATCATTAGCTTCCAAGTTATCTATATCACCATTAACATCACTACCAAACATGTCATCATCGTCCTCATCATCTGATCCTACTTTTTTCTTCTTATTTTGTTTGCGATTGTTTCTATTCCGACGAGTTTTTCCATCATCTGAAGAATCGGAATCATAATCAAGCTTTATCACATTTCGCTTATGTCTTGGTCCAGATCCTTCAATATCCTGACGAAGAAGAACTGCTTCTTGATCATTTTGATCCTCATCATCATCCTCATCAACCTGAGATAATTGAAGAGGGTTTCTTCGATCAAAAGCTGCCGATCTCGATGAACTCGGATAGATATCTGACATCTTCACAAAGAATGAGAATGGATTCTTGACTTGATTAAGTCTGAAGAAAGTCAATTCGGTCATTTGAAGGGTGTATCATGCGGCTTGTGAGGCTTTCACAGAGAAGTGAGCCTCATGAGTCTCATGTAATTCGTTACGTAATATAAACGAATGTATTACATAATCATTTGTCAGCTGGAAAAGTGTTGATCCGAGATCCTTCTCCACGAGCTCAGACTTTGAACTGATACTGCCTGGAACTTGATCGGAAAGCTGGATCTTTTATATCTGGGAGTGCCATTTTGAACTCTGATCTAGTACCTTCCAATCGAAAGGCTGGATTTTTGGCATCTGACATTGCGATCGCCTCAAAGTCTGGTCTGACTAACACCTGGATCATTGATTTGTGGGACTAATCTCTGATCTAGATATTCCAGCATCTCTAATTTACTCAATCATGGGATCAGAACAAGAAGAAATTTTCGATGATATATTGAATCTCGAAGAACAGTATGTATTCTATCCATAGTTTCAATTCTGGTTTACAGCTTACTTACAACTAACTACTTCAGATTCTATGAAGAAGGATATGAGGCAGGAACTTTAGATGGAAAACAAGCCGGATTCCTAGAAGGAAAGCAATTTGGCATACAAACTGGATTTCAAAGATTTTTATCAATAGGAATTCTCCAGGGTCGATTAAATGTATGGAAACCAAAGTTGACAACAGAAATTGCATCAGAGAGAAATGAAAAACATATCCAACAAATGGAATCATTTCTCCAAGATTTGCCCAAATCCAATTCAGATGAAAATGTTGATCATGTGAATAAATCCTTCAAAAAGGCGAAAGCAAAAGCAAAGGTGCTACAAGCATTAACAAAAGATCACAACCCGATTAATCTTCATGAAGATGCTCTAGATCTGAAGAATACTGAAGAAACTATTGAAGGGGATTAGCATGCTACATGGAGTTAGAGTCATAAAGAAGCTAAGGAATGGTACCTCTCGCTGACTGCCTTAAGAAGTAAATCTTGAATCTATCCATACCTCTCGGCGTCATTCCCGACGCCCTGATTCTGATGTCGCTTTCCGGCTACTCATGCATTAATACAACAACCCACAGCATAGCTACAGGTCATTAGATCTGACTTTTGCCGGACTGTTACTTATTTCGTGAAAGTTTTACAATTCATTATTCATTACGCATTATTTCATTAAATAGGTATATATCAGATCAAATAACAAGATACTTGTCTAATATCGATCGCGACAACCGGGGATTCCCCGAAACCATATAGATCAAGTGCAAATTATACGCTGTTTGATAATGGAAATCATAATCCGAATCAATGCGGTCTGATTTCAATACCCGATTATAATATTCAACAGCAAAACTTGTAAGACCAAGCATATGAAAAGCTCTTCCCAAATTGTAATTTGCCTCTTGAGCCTCTGCAGGACCCATTTTGGATCTTATATCGTAATATTCAACTAGATAACTCAAGCCTTGAACTATTTGTAAATGTCTATTGGTCGTTTGTCTTTGTAATGATCGATGTACATGGACCAATCCAATAGTTAACAACACCATAGTATCCTTCGGTTTAATACTGTATGCCCTCATCAAGTAATTCAAACAAGAAACATAACTGCGTCCTAACAACATAATATGTGCATACAGAACTAACAACAATGGATTATCTCCTGACAAAGTCAGCGAAGTATCAACAACTCGAGCTGCTCCAGGAATTGGAATTTTCTGTACCAAAGAATCCGCAGCTTTTACCTGGCGCAAGAAGAATTTCTGATTATTAGTTCCATTAAATAATTCACTACAGGCGTTTCCTGAAGGCAGTACACTACCAAATAATCGGAAAATATCATTATGAAACTGATGGCTATTCATATACTGACGGATACTTTCGTTGACAGTTTTGAAATCCTTGGTTAGATATGCACAAGATAAATACACCAAATTAATTATCACACTCCAGGAAGGTTCAATATGGAAAACATTAGCATTTCTAGCGATATCCAAAATTGAATAAGCAGATTCAGGAGTCTCATATTTAGCCCTCAATATGGCAGATTTCATAAATATATCAAACCAATCAGCAAAAGAAATATTTCTGAATGACATATTGTTTTTGGAATTGACACTAATATCCCCATCTTCTTCGTCATCGCTTAAATCCTGTTCAGTAATTTTGTTTGACAGCTGCTTGATTCGTTCATCAATAGTGCCATCTTTACCGTCACCACTATCATTCTTGTTTTTATTAGTAGTAGTATCAAATCCCGAAAATATCTTACTTTTGTCAGTAAAGAATTTCTTGTATGCTCTGAATGAGGATACTAAACCAGCTGCATTCCGCATCCACTCAGATATAGCAGCAGGATTGCCATTTTCTAAGCCTTCATGATATCTTTGAAGTTGACGAAATCTTTCTGCAGCCAAGTCTTCAGCGTCACGTTCTCGTTTCAGCTTTTCTGACGGGGTTAATCTACGAGGCTTCGCAGATGGTTTAGGAATAGAAACAGCTTTAGAAATGAATTCTGCGGTGCCTCCAGCGTCATCCTCAATCACAATATCACGACGTCCAGTAGGTGCAGTCCTATCATCATCATTAAGATCTTTTTTCTTTTGGTCATCAAGTCGCAACACATTAACTTTGGCAATAAGGTCTCGCGCGTATTCAATACGATTACTAGCACCATAAAGCTCTGCTAGAGCTACCAAAGCTTCAATATTCTCAGGCTGTTGTTCTAAAACTTCATCATAACGCTCTTCGGCTTCATCAAGTCGGTTCTTATGAAACAGACATTTGGCAATTTGAAGCGTTAAACCAGGATGGCGGAAATTGTCATATTCATCTAATTTTGTAAATAGTTCAAGGGCTTTGTCGTAATGACCGTGGTTGAAAAGAGCATCACCAACAGATTGATAAAGATCACCATAATTTAATGGAGAAAAACTCTGTAAAAGTCCAACATGAACCATAGCCTCGCTGGGATCTTTATCAGTTTCTAAACGACAAAGGATTAGCCATCTTCGAATATCCATAGGAATATCATATTTAGAATTATCTGACGCATACGGACTTTTTTTAAATTTGGCTATTTTTTTCCTTCTATCGTCGAATTCACTATCATTTTTAATATCTTTCCACCATGTTTCATCTTTACGACCTCTCAAGAATCGACTAACATCTTTTAAAGTAGTTATTGCTTTAGAATATTGTTTCTCATAATAATAAAGTTCAATCAAAGCATTTAATTCATTAAACAAGAATTTAATTTCTGGTTTATAATCATCATCATCTTCTTCTTCATCATCATCATTATTTTCATTCTCATGGTTTGAAGCTCGAATATTTTGTTCTAAAATATCCTCATACATTTCAATAGCTTCGTTTGCACGACCGAGGTGTTTCAGAGAAATGGCCAAATCCATAATAACTCCAGATTTATCGGCATTATCTTCAATAAGATGGAACATTTCATTTCTAATCTTTTGAGCAATTCTTACAGCCCGGGAATACTTTTCAACTTGCATGTATAAATTCACTCGACGGATCTGAATTGCTACAGTGGTTGGTTCCAATCTAAATGCTTGACCATAAAAAATAATTGCTTGTTCCAGTAATCCTAAATCTTCACTCAATTGAGCAACATCTATCCATTCATCAAAACTTTTCTTATTTAAATGAACAGCAGTAAGTTTAGCAGCCAGAACTTTATGCATATCGCCAAGATCTTCATAAATTGTCGCCAATAAAAGATACGCTTGTCTAGCATTTTGGTCAAGACTTATAGCTTCCTCAGCCAATTTGATAGCATGATCAATATCATTACTTGTATATGCCATAGATGCTTCTTTGAGGATTTCACTGACTTCTTCACTCAATTTATGTTCACTAATTGCCACTCTACCACGACCTCTGCCTCGACCTCTACCACCACGACCTCGTTTTCTACTATGATTAATTTTTTCTTCATCCTCATCAACATGATCATAAACATCATCATCTATTTCTTCTTCTTCAACTGGTTCATCAGCTTCCCACTCATCATCATCATCCTCGTCTATATCAGAAAACATATTACGTAAAGCTAGAGCTTCATTATGTTGTTTATAATAATCACTAGCTTCTGCTAAGTCATCATCACTTAGTGCTTCATTTGATGCTGCCCGTAAAGAAGGGTCTAGTTGATCTTCTCTCATTGCATCTAAGCGAATGATTTGGTAAATTTCAAATAATGGCACCTTAGAACCGCGATTATTCCAATCTGGTAGATTATGACTTGATAACGATCCTCAAAGACTAGTGTTATTCAATATTAATCTAATAGCACGAGATCCAGTACGACTCCTTCCAATTTGTCCCATTCACAATTGATACGATCCTTTCGAGAAATATAAAGATGAAAATCGATAATCTAGCTAGCTGTAAGCTCATCTCAAGATATTTATTCTTTTAGCCTGTTATCTGTTAAGAGAATAATCGAGAGAGTAAGTATCGCACGGCGTTATCATAATAATAATGCGAGACAAGTATGTTATTACGTAATCTGAATCTCGAGGTATCTCCACAACAGGAGAACTTCCCGAACACAGAACAATACCAATTGATATATAAATAAATAATTAAGTTAAGTTATAAGTGAGAGATTAGGGTGAAATCCAGATTATACAGTAACTAATCATGATCCGCAGACCACGAATATCTGTTCTGTAGCTGCTTCATCAGGGTATTATTAAAATTAGCCGGCGACATATTGCGCCTCTCTACAAATAACATAACTTCTAGGAAGGGAATAATTACAGTTCAGACACCAGTCAACTAGGCAGATAGCGAATAAAAGATTCCATCATTCTAAGCTTCATTGTCTATAAATTTCATAGCCAGCAACTCTTTAGTTGCCATTTTATGCAGGGTCTGCTGATCTTCTCTCAAATCTCCGAAGAGGAAATATACTCAATATAATAATAACAATTATAATATCACACTAAGGAGATAAACAACCCTACCTCACCGTATAAAGTGATAGTCATTATCGGACAGATGAACTTGGTCTCTTGACAACAACAATTGAGATCGCAAGGATATTAATAAACTCGGCTTGAAATTGAATCTGGGAATAGTAGATAGTTAATAACACAGGTGAGATTAACTGGTGTTTGAGAAGAAGTAATAACTATGGTAAGTTTTTTTCCCACGACATTCCGAGATCATATGACCCGATGACTAAAAGCGGCGAAACGAGAATGAGTGATTGTTCTATATTATCAATACAGACAGGATACTCTATCAAGCAAGATACAGTTTATAGAGAGAATATATTTCTTCATTCTCTAGTTCCGGTTCTTGAAATCTAAAGATCGCTCCTCCCTTGATGTCACTTAAGCTCGAGGCTAGGTGAGAACAGAAGAGTAGATCATGTTGGGAAAATTTCACGAAGAGATAAGGAGATGATATGTTCGGTGGCAAAGATGATTCTGATTGAGTTCTGGGACTGTCTACGGATTTAACTAACTTTTATTCCTTCAGTTTAGTGGATTTAATGAAGCTATTCGCTTCAATATGCCCCCTTCATGGGGTAATGTCGGTGGTGGATCACAACAATTCAGACAATTTTTCCGATGTTATCCAGTAGCTATGATGCCTGGTAAAGAAAGAGAAAATGTCAATTTCGGTGGTAAAATAGTCATGCCTCCAAGTGCTCTAAATAAATTAACAATGTTGCATATTACTTATCCTATGTTATTTGAACTGAAAAGTGAGGAAACTGGTCTAATAACACATGCTGGTGTGTTGGAATTTATAGCAGAAGAAGGAAGAGTATATCTTCCTCAATGGATGATGGAAACATTAGCTCTACAACCAGGATCTTTAATACAAGTTGGTTCTATTGATTTACCATCTGGATCCTTTGTTAAGATTGAACCTCAAACAACGGATTTTCTGGATATATATGATCCTAAAGCAGTCTTAGAAAATGCACTAAGAAACTTCAGTACACTTTCAGTGGATGATATTTTCCAAATATCCTATAATAACCATATTTATTCAATCAAGGTTCTTGAAGTTAAACCTGAAAATCCTCATAATAGTATATGTGTAGTGGAAACTGATTTGAGTGTGGATTTTGCACCCCCTGTTGGATATGTTGAACCATCTAATCCTCCATCTGGAGCTGCTTCTACTACTTCAGCGGTGCCTACACCTGTGGGTGCTATGGCTAATACTATTGGTTATGATAAGTTAATAAAATCTGTTGAGGCAGCAGCATTAGACGATAAAAGATTAAATTCAAACTCATTTAGTGGCTCCGGACAAAAATTATCTGGCAAGCCTGTTAAAGAATCTACCCCATCATCGACAACTGAATCAGTCACTTCAGATGATCAAAAGCAACCGCAGAAACAGTATGAACAACATTTAGATGGTAAAAGAACTGCTCCCGATGTTACTCTAGATTCCCTGTTGTCAAATTCAGCACCAGCATTAGATTTACCATTTGGTCAACTCTTTTTTGGCTATCCAGTTATTCCTTTAAAAAATACTGAAGAAGAGCAAGATCGTGAGAAAGAGGAATCTGCTGGTAATAGTATTCATTTTAGAGGGGCTGGTCAATCACTACGTAAAAGTCGTAAACGTAAGGAAGGTTCCGCGGGATTAACTACTGATAATATTTTTAAGAAGCCTAATTCTCCGGAAGTCATAGAGATTGATTGATTAATTAAAAAATACATGCAAATGATATAAAAATTTAGATAAACATAGCTATTATAATGATCTTACATCCAGAGCAAAAGCCCTCAGACACTGTTCACCATAAAACGATCTTGAGCCGTCGCAGGCAGACAGATTCCATTCAAATCTGGCTTTGCCTCCTACGTTTATTATATCGTCCAGATACAACCCGTTGTAATGATACTGGCAAAAGTTCTTCCACACTCTCCTGATCATCATCTGTCCCGTTTAAATATTGTTCCTGTATTTGAGACAGCGTACGGGTCAAATCATAACCCGTACTGGAGAAGTTTATATTTGTCGTTGATGGCGGCCTGCCGAAATCAGAAAACTTGCGCCTTCTTAATCCGGTGGGGACTCTATTGAGGTCTCCCACAACATCACTTTCATCACGATAATCGGCCTTCATTTCTGTGTTCATCATTTCCGATTGGAAACTCTTATCAGGATTGCTGCTGAAATTACTAACATCACCATTTTCATTTTCAAAATCCTCATCTTCCAAAGATCGACTAAGAAACCCATAGCGGAAACTATTGACTCCAACTAATAATCTTGTAAGATTAACAAGCTCTTCTACATATTCGATGACCTCTTCAAGCGCTGAGCTTGTCGCAGACCAACCCATGTAAGTTTTTCGAAGCATACTATTTTTCAGTTCTGACTCGGTCAACGGTCTAACTTCTAGGTCCCCATCATCGTATACTGAAGGAGGTCGACTTCGTTCTCTATCATTTTGAGTAACCAAGACTTCGCGTACTCTATTAACCAATCGAAGATGTGCAATTCTAGCACTAGGAATGAACTGTGGCAGCGGTTCCTTTGTTCCTAAAGCCACTTCTAGTGCTCGATAAGTAGTGGTAAGGG
This sequence comes from Sugiyamaella paludigena, assembly GCA_030579875.1. Lineage (NCBI taxonomy): Eukaryota > Fungi > Ascomycota > Dipodascomycetes > Dipodascales > Trichomonascaceae > Sugiyamaella > Sugiyamaella paludigena. The sequence goes on along the minus strand of JAKTRU010000012.1, from coordinate 402,140 downwards.
AGCCAAAAACTTCTCGTCGGTAACCATGGACGTATGGCTAATTTTGGGTTAGTATGTATTATTTTGCTATATTCAATCTCCCATCCGACGAAACGGACGGTTATAGGCATCACTTACACTCAAATCATCCAAGATAGCAGATCCATATTGACGTCTCAAGAATGCAATATTATGGAACTTGTCAACAATTTGATGCAACACAAATATCATCTCTTCAAATATTTTATCATACTGTTTAAATGAACCTTTGAGTCGAGGTTCTCGTTTTGCTTCTTGTCCTAGAAATGTTAAAACTAGTTCGAATGAACCCCACTCCGCTTCCTCTAAGTTCCCACCGAATCTACTTACTGTATGTGTCAGCCAATCCCAAGGTCTTGTTGGCTTTCTTCCAATATTTATGAACTTTAATATATGCTTCCTGTCTGACTACATATGAAGTGGACTCTCCTTCTAACCCTTGTGCAATCTGACCTTCCAACAGCTCGCAAAGCCTCAAACAACTAATAATATGATGAACCAATTCCACTCTTGCTTTCACTGGATATAAAGATAACTGAATCACTACAGCAGCGGTACCTCCTATTAACATTGCTATACATCTCTTTGCAAAATTTTCAAGAATAGTTCCTGGGACTTGCGGGTAAACAGTGGATAGAACAACAACAGGTGAACTAACAAGACCAATCATGGCAGCCTTAGGATACGGAGAGCAAAGCAAATAATAGAATCCATATGTAAAGCCGATTCCAAGAACAATAGTCATAACCGCAAAACCACCAACGCTAGTACCTTTCCAGCCAGCCTCATAGGAAGCGTATCCCCATGCGGAGCCTAGTACTAAACCCACAGTACGAATTACGAAAATGTAATAGGTAGATCCTACTGAAGATTCCAATGCCAGAGCAGCGACAAATCCAACCCAGGTACCTCGGACATCAACATACCAGGTTCTCATACTTGGTGCAAACGCCGGAAATGATACTAGCATCATAAGAACTGTGTACTTGAAAGTGAACTTAATATGCTCATTATACTGAGCGGTGAAATCTACAATATCGGCCAAAAGATTTCGATATTTATAAATAAGTGAAGATGCAGTATGTTGAAAATGAACTTTCTTGTTACTGCTAGTTTCATCGGTGTTTTTCTTTCCCAGCGAATGAATACTCTCGACATCAATTTCTCTATCTTCTGCACGGCCAGTCCATAAAAACTTAAGAAGCATTTTACGAGACGAAAATGGCGAGAACCATACAGATCGGCCCATCCATCCTTTAGATTCTCTGATTGATCTGTGTTCGACAATTTCACGCGCATCAGCCAACAAATTACTCGTTATATTGGCAAACTCTCTGAAATTAAGTAGAAATGAGGAAAGCAAAAAAAATTCGTCTCGAGGTAAAAGTAGCGAGCCATCTTCATTTTGTCCACCACTACCTCCATCAGCTTCGATAAGAACTGCATCGGACAATTTCTGAGGGATTAAGTTGTCATACCGGGTTATAGCTAATATCAGCACTTTTAGCATATTATCAATGTATTCTAAAGTAACGACGCCTTCACCATCGCCGAGATTATGTTGAGGTTCGTATAATGGAGTCCCAGCTGGGGATCCAGGCGGAGTACCGGGCTGCAACAAAGTCGCTAGCTGTTGATCCTCAAGTTTATCTTCCACAAGATTTACAAGTCGACTGGGTACATCATACCCGTATGAAACCGCCAATTTAATGGCATTAAAGCTTAATGAGATGGCTTTCGAGAGTGACAACACTGGATCTCGAACACTACTAATAAAAGATAATAGTACTTCAGCATTGGCATGAGAAATTTCCCGACTGAGTCCATGGTCCAATAATCCATTGCTATCATCATGGTCGCCCAAAAGAGCATATTCTATCTCACATGAACCGACAATGGCACTACCACTTGCCGCAGCATCATTAAGTTTTTTCACTATAGGATTGAGCTCTTTTGGTGACATGAATGAGTAACTTACTTCGTAACTCGATTCGGTGAGAACAGCTTTTGAAGCGGCGATTTTTGTTCTGATTGCAGCACGTTGTTTTTGTAAGGCAGCCAAAGCTTTACTGACAGCTTTTGCAGCACCAGCATCAGCATTAATATCTTTTTCTTGTTTCAGTTTGGTTTTCTGTGATTCAACAGAGGTGATTACAAAAAACTTCACAGTAGAATTTATGTGGTTATGAATTTCATTTACTCCTTGTAAAACAGTCGAACCTAAGAAAGTAGAACCGAATTCAGGGAAAACTGTCAAGTTTATAAACAAGCATACAGCCAGTCCTAAGAATAAAGGTACAGTGAAAGTCTTAGCAGCCAGACCAACAGACCAATCAAGAGTCGATAAAAATGAGAAATGGCAGACAAGAAATATTAAGAAGCTGAACAAAAACAATCGAGGAGTTATACTACGAATGAATCCAACAATTATGAGCATGATTACTTCCATAACAGCCAAAAACCCTAATACTTTTGTTTCATCACCATTTGTATCAATAAAAATTCGACCGGCTCCATATCTTCCTAAAGAAGAATAGCCCAAACCAAGTCCTATTCCGACTACTGAAAGGACAGTTCCTTCTATCATAGATCCTACACGTCTACCACCATTCATGCTAACAGATATAATGCCCAAAAGGTATACAGCATTTCCAACTCGTTCTTCAACTGGGATTATTATGGATAAAATGAAGCATATAATAGCTCCAAGAGATGCTTTCAGAACACGAATTGCCTGAGTTTTTGACAAACCATATGGAAGTAAAAGTTTCTTACAGCTATTAGCAGTATTAGACCAAGACATGTTGAATCAATCCGTGATAACGGTATCTACTGATTGACTAATATATATCCGCCGAGTGAGTAATATATATACACAGTTATTAAATCAGGATGTAGTGCCCAAGCTGTCCCGCTCAACAAGGGGGTATGTATGCAGATGATAGATATGTTAACTATATCAAAAAAAACCTCTATTTTCAACAGAATCTCCAGATACTAGTTGTCAATAATCCATTAATATTGTCATCATAAAGATATAAATCAAATCACAATTTATTGATTGAAAATTCAAAAAGATAACGATCAAAGAAATGTTGATCAGTTGAGTCCGAGGATGTGGAGTTGCAGGCAGTAAATTAACTTAGGTTAGGGTACATGTCGGGCCTTGTTCTTGGCGCCTGTCAGTTATCAGATCTAGATCTGGACGTTGAGGGATTTGATTGGTATAAAAATATATTCAATTTAGAAACTGATTGACATTAAGTTAATTAGGTAACGTTACTAACAATTAAATGTTAACAATTAACTTAAAGTTGATGGTTAACGTTAACGTGAACTTGAAATATCTAAGTAGAGTTCGTATAAGTTAAGTTAACAGTTAACTTCACTGATACATGCCCTTTCACTGTCAAGGAAATTGTCTGATTTAACTAATCTATTAACTTAAACCGATCTAAAAATATTTACCGAGACTGATCTCCGACTATAAACTACTTGCTATTTAACATCACTTCATTACTTAGTTACTATCCGCTTTGTCTCAAAGTTGAATATTCTCAGCCGTGCGGCTCTTAAATGTGATGTAAGTACATTTTTGTGCCATTTCTCGGGTCATAGTTCTTCCGTGACAGCTGCCAGCTGCCAGAGGTAAAATGATACCTTAACATACTCAGGAAATTCTAGGATGAACCGTTTTCTCCATACGAACAACAGTAAAAGTTTGTGCGATACCCCATTGTCCTACAGGAGCTAAATATTGTGATACAATTCTATAGCCTCTCTTTTTATAAAATATATCATTTCCAACATCGACAACAGTTTCAAATATGATGACAGCTGGTTCCGAAATTGAAGAAGACAGATGTTCTTCAACAACTCCTAGCAATTTTGATCCAATTCCAGTGCCCCAAGCGTCAGGATCTACAACAAGATAACGTAACATATAGTGATCTAAGGGGTCAGAATCTTGATTAAAAAGACGAACTTCCTCTTCCGGCGCCGGTACTAGTCCAGTAGCAGCCAAAATAGTTGCTGATTCAGGAATATTAAGTAAATCTGTCACCTCAAGATGAGTTGTTGGAGCTTTTGGAGTTTTTGACCTTAACGAACTTAAGAATGAAGCTTTATCTTCACTAGTAGTATAAACAGTGTAAAGTGAACCCTTATCAATGTTATCAACTAGTTCTTGACTAGTTTCTATTCTCGCCCAACCTTCTTCAAGTACCAAGTCACCACCAGTGTTTGACTTGAACGCCCTATTAATCAACTCGACATATTGGTCCCCGATATCCGGAGATATAGGGGATACACTCGGTTTAGTAATTATAACATTCATTATCAAATATCTTTCCTGTTGGTCTTAGACTAGAAGAAAAGTTGACAGAATCAGAATCTCCAACGGGTTTTAAATTGAAACGTATCTCCTGTCGTATGGAGTATGCATGACTCAGTTTGCCGCGCAGATGATGACATGTCCGCGGCTCCATGTACATTTTCGGACCTCCGATCTGATGTTTTGTATTGTCAAATTCTATTCATGAATTAATTATTTTTCATCTTCTAGGCGTACTTCTCGCCACGCTCGAAAGGTACAAATGAATCCCTAAAAATATTCCAGTTCTCAAGCGTAGCGAGAGCTAGGGGTCTGGGGCTACGCCCCAGCCGCCGGAGGCAAACCTCTGGAGACATTCAGGGCCATGTCAATGCCCAAGCCGCACAAGCCGCATATTTTGAAGGCAAAAGTTCTGGCCATTTAACTTCACCAATTTATGATTTTGATATTCTTTCTTTTGATCTATCCATCTTAATGATCATATCATACTATGACATCACTTGATCCGTCAATAACAGCTCAAACAGACCTTTATGGTTTGTTAGGTATATCTCCTGATTCTAAAGAAACAGAGATCAGAAGAGCATACCGAAAAGTAGCCCTTATATATCATCCAGATAAGAATCCAACTGAAGAGGCTCGTCAAAAATTTCATGAATTAAATATTGCATTAGAGACACTAGTTTCAACTGAGTTACGACTCAACTATGACCAACTGAGGAAGGCTTGGATAGAGAAAGAAACTCGAAAAAGAGAGTTGAATGAAAATCGAAGAAAACTTCAACAAGATTTGGAAGATAGAGAGAAACAAGCATTAGTGGCAACTGCCAATGCTTTAGATGCGAGAAGGAAACGTGAGTTACTGAAAATGGAAGGTCTGCAACGAAGAAAGACACATGAAGAAAATCTGAAAAAGAGAAGAACCACAACGTTAGGAAATCAGAATGAAGAGACGAAAGAAAACGAAACCAAGGCGGCTGATGTTACAAATGGTGGCGGTTCAAGTACAATATCTGACAAAAATGATAGTTCTAATGGAACTGTTAAAGTCAGAATACGTAGTAGTAATGCTTGGGAGATTTCAGAGCAGCAGCTCTCCCGATTATTTTCTAGATTTGGTTTTGTCGAACATGTTGTAATATTACCTTCTGCTCAAGGAAAGAAGTATATTAGTGCATTGGTAGTCTTTTACAATTGTGCTGATGCCCAGGTATGTGTCAGTGAGGATTACTCAAGATTGGACGATTTTAAGATGGTTAAATCAGCAGTTTTGTTAAATCCACGGAATAAAATGGTTGACGAAAACGAATCTCAATTGGAAGATTCCAAAGTTGAAACCAGTTCGAAGCAATTTCCAGTTATCGATAGGAATAGTGAAAACTATGCCGAAGCTACTATGCTAAGGCTTAAACTGCTTTCCAAGACTTAATTTGAAATCGAAATTCATTCGACGCTGCCCTCTGTCTGGAAACGGCCCATGAGGCCACTCTCTATCACCTGTATTGTCTGGTCGTGTGTCAATACATCTGGAGCAGTTCGAACGGCCCATGAGGCCACTCTCTGTCACCTGTATTGTCTGGTCGTGTGTCAATACATCTGGAGCAGTTCAAACGGCTCATCCCACTAGCCTTCTTTTGAGTTACATGGAGTATTCATTTATTTATATCTCACATGATACATGTTTTAGAATTATTTATCCCCTATTTATTAGCATACAAAACAAGTAGCCAAACAACTAAGCTACATAAAGTATCTATTTTCGTTTGTTTACTATCTCCTTTCACGGCCCAGCCACGGAAGGCTTTGACTTACACGAGGACAAGCAGTAATCAGATAATCAAATATTTATATAAAAAAACTATATCACCCCAGTCTTCAATTTCAAGCCACGAGAAACCACACTAATGCAAATTGACAGACGAAACTATAGAAAAACAAGAACTGAATACGTCTCTGTCGTTGACCAGAATTAATAGTGGTGGTCATAGAGTTGGTAGAACTGTTATCTGGCAGCAGAATATATCTCAAAGATCGCAGTAAGAAAAACGAATTTGAAGTCGAAGTATATAAAAAAACCGCACATATCACAAGGTAATTTGATACTAATGACGAAATAAGCATTGTCAAAGTAACACCAATAAACTTATAACCACTATAGGCAGCGAAATCTAATACTTTTGAACCAGCACTTAACAAATAAGTTCCCAACTTTATAACCAAAAGTTCAACAATCATAAATGCAATGGCTTTGGAGGCCACGTAGCCCAAAATTTCCGGATGGAATGTTCCATGAAGACCAGCAAGAACAGATGTCAAAAGCACATAAGTGGTGAATCCCATGACAGGAATATACATATCAGGAGCATTGATATCGTCACGGGCTGTGGCGTATCCGTCTACTACACCCGATGATTCAGATCTCTGTAATTGTCGTGACCAAGGTTTGTGTCCCCAAGGAAAAAGTACCAAAAGAATTTTCCGTAAAACATAAGAATTAGATACTTGAAAATAATATTTTAATGCCGATATTGATACATATTGATTAATCTAATGTTAGCAAAGAAAAGAAATACAGCTAGCTCTCGCTTGGCTCAATCGCATCAGTGACAGAACCGTGAGCGAAGCCAGACAGGGTCTGGGGAAGAGTCCCAGCCATCGGAGGCAATCAAGGATAAGGAATATACTTACATTACGACCAATATATTCTTGTCCATAGTTCAAAGCGTTTCTTCCAACTTCAATTCCTATTTGTGCACTAGGATCGGTGAAAATGTTCGAATATGCTCCTACTCCTCCAGGTGCTCCATATATATTACCACTTGGAGGCGCTGTTTGCTGCTGTTGGTATGATGTATTTGCATCATATGGGCCTTGTTGATGATGCTGGGTTCCAGTTACTGGTTGTTGTTGCCCAGGCCATTGCTGGGCATTCTGAGGTATATACGGATTACTACTCATACCGTGCTGATCAACCGGTGGAGGCGACCTGAACGGAGGAATTGGATGTTGTGGAACTGGATGATGTAAAGGAGGTGATACTGGCATTACTCACGATGAGGGTGTATGGCAGATAGTAAGTATAATCTGTTATTTCTTGTTTAAATGATGGCGAGGTTCAATAATATTCTATAATACAATTCCTGATCCACAAGCAAAACAAAACCCAGAACCAAATATATATATGTCTATCTTTCTAGAGAATGACAACGGAACAAAACAGAATGCTTATAATGACGATATGGTTAGTTGGTTGTTAGGAGGTTGAAATTTAAAGACGTGGAAGTTCGTGAAGCGAATAAAACGACACGGACGAAGTGTGGAAATTGGAGGGTAATGATGCGGCTGTAGTATAGAGAATGCTTACGTCAGTCAGGTCTAGTTCTTAGTCAGTTGGACCCTGCATTAGCATAATTTCAGGGGTTATCTCGGAGGATATGGGGGGATCTTAACAGTTTACTCTCCTGAAAGGAGGAATAACAGGTGAATGAAAGTGAAAATATTCTAGTTGTAATCTAATAATAATACTTGAGTACTCATCTAAAGATTATTAATGAAATATGTAACTAGTGAAGTAGAGGAAAAGCAATATTTTAGGGTTCTTATCCCTTTTCCTTTAACCAGGAGTCCAGGATATTTAGTTCTCTCTCTCTTGTTCTATTGCTATCAACCAGTCTTCCCTATCACTAATAGCTCTCCGTAGTACAAGTGTATTGGCGTTCAGATAATCAAAATATTCATTTAGATCGTTCAAAGACCGTTCCAGACGAACTTGAGAGAGATTGTTTTTAGGTGCAATTAAAGGTGGGCGGCGCGGTCGACCAATATTCTGCACAGGGGCTGGTCTATCTAAGGTAATGCCACCTCTGAGAATAATAGTGGTGATATCAATATCAAGCTCCATAATTCGATTCATCCTTCCAGAATTGCTGGAATTGAGAAGAAACAATCTCCCCCAATCTTTCTATAATCTGTCTCCTTAACTCTCTCACCGGATCGATGTTATCATCGCCACCCTGATTAACACCAGGCTGATTACCACCAGGCTGATTACCACCAGGCTGATTACCACCAGGCTGATTACCACCAGGCTGATTACCACCAGGCTGATTACCATCAGGCCGATTACCACCAGCCTGATTGTTGTTATCAACATCCCCACCGGCACCGACTCCTTGATCATCCATGTGAGCAAGATTCCAGCCATAGGGACGAACCGCACGGTGAGCAGCTTCTGACGCCAAACTAATATCTACTCTCGAGGGCTGGGATCTAGCCGCAGCAACAGCGTCAGTAAAAGCAGCACGAGCCATATTAAGAATATTCTCAGTTGTAGCAGCCACATCACCAATTATTTGAGCACGAGTTTCACAAAAATGAAACAAAGCAGCTTCTTCCTCGAATGCAGCTCGAGCCTTAGTAGAACGTCGAAAGGCACGTCGATGAGCTGCAGCTGTAGCAGCTTCCACTTCCTCGTTACGAGCAATTGCAACATCAGCCTCAGCAGTTTCAAGAGCAGTAGCAGCCTCTACAACATCATCATTGGCATCTAGAACGGTTTGTGGACCAGAATGATTCCGAACCGCAGCTATTCTGCGAGCATTAGCCGCAATTCTGGAACGAGCACCAGCGGCTGCAGCCTCAAGAACGCCAGAAAAGTCATTGGCTACCGCCATTATTTTCCAACCACATTCATTGGCTACTTCATGATACTGTTGGTTAATTAATGGAAATAGTCGACGCAAGAGTTGCTGCCAATGAATATTACCTGGAATAACCTCATCTCCCAAAACTTGAAGACAACTGTCGATATGTCTTTCGAAAATAAGACCGAAGAAATGGCTTACCAACAGGGCAGTATAATTTGGACATTTATTAACTGGGGGATCGGGAAGAGAGAGAAGAGGATCAATCGCAGTACCAACACCCTGTACAGGTTTGAGTTGTGTTTTGTGAAGTCCTTCTAGCAGGTGGAGCCACAAGGAAGCTGGAAATACCACTTTGTCCCCAGGGCCGAGCTGCTGGGTCAGGTCATCTAGATAATAGTCATATAATGTTAAGTCTGCACCACCAGCTAAAGTAATATTAATACTCTGATCAGTCACGGTACTGTTTCCCAATACACTCCTAGTAAAAACAGATATCAATAATCCCGTTATTCTGGATACCGTCGACCCTTCCAATTGATAATTATGATTTTGGAAACTAACGGTCAATACGGAATTGACTTTATATACAATCTCTTGCGATACGACTTGTTGTTGAGTAAGTAACCACTTGCTTACTGTATTGGCTAGTGCTTTTGGCCACCGGCTATCCGCAACTTCAACAACTATTGTTCCCAATTCTATATCACACTTGGATCGAACATCTGTCACAAAAGAATCATCAGGCTCTTGCACCCCTCCTTTTTGACCCGTGACACTGGCGAGCAGAAAGCCTATAAAGTGTAATGGAAATAAGTCGAAATCAGGCACTATTTCCAGCAAAACATTGTGGATATTTCTACTAACCAATCGTGCTAGCTGAGCACAAATGTTGGCTACAGCAAATCCGTGGGGGCTATTACGTACAATTTTGAATAGATATACTTGGCCCTCCAGCTGCCAGTTCAACCGGATCGCTATTTTGAGGTTTTCGAATCTGTCGTCTTCTTCTAAAAGTTCATAGTCTTCTTCAGTTAAACCTTCCAATAATATATAGCCAGTCTCTAATTGGTAAAGTCTCTGATGTATTTCTTTCGCAAACTCACTAAAGGATTGGCCTGAGTACTTGAATATATTACTTTCTCCAAGTTCTTCCTTTATTTCCTCAATGGAATATTCCACTCCAACAGGAGGGAGATCATTCCCAACCTTTCTTCTTTTATAATGACCAGGAATATCGTTCTGCATTTATAATAGTTGTTGCAAAATGAGAGAGAAAGGTAAAGGAGGAAGAAGACGTTGGAGGTTAACTTCAAGGGATGCAGTCAACTCTCAAGAATATTTTATGATTATTTTATCCGGCTGAGACGGCCAATAATAGTTGGTAAAGTAACCGATAGGTCAAGTATTTCCTGATTCTGATTCCTGGGTTTATAATAAATAAAGGAGAAAATAGAAACTACTAGAACGAACGATTGGTATGATCTAAGAAATCTACCAATGTATCACTTTAATAATTATATATATAGGTTAATGTTAACCAGGTTGATTTAACTAGTTGACTTTCGCTGCAATTTAAGGAACGTAATTGCTCTAATAAAGTTATGGATCAATAACTTAAGACTAACTTAACACTACGCCCACCCCTATTTTACATAGCTACACACTCATACACTCGGCGACTCCATGGAGATTAACGATTACTCTCTCAATCTCACATAATTTTGTTTTTTTTTCGCATGTCACTCTCTGCGGGTTAGGTTATGCAGCACACCACCACCCCTGCATTAGCCTGATTTCAGGTAGCATAAAATGAAGGATTGAAGTATTTAACGGGAGATCCCAGTCTAGCTCGATGTATAAGCTAAGTTACAGTTCAGACCAGGAAAGCTCCATGAACAGTAGAGACAATAGTTCGGCGTTGGCTCTTCCATCCTTGAAGAAATCCCTAGTTAAATAGTCTGCCATGCACTGGGGAATATGACTGATTGATTGATTGATTATTATTTATTGTCTTCTTCTAATACAATACACCAGTGACATCTAAATTCAAATACTGTGAAATACATGAATATTATTATTGTTATTTGGTTCTAACCTATACTAAGTTCCTACTGGCTGAAGAAGACTGGTACATCGCGATTGAAACCATTGCCATTTATAAAAGCCGCACGAAGTGAGGCTTACAAAAAAAGGCTTTTTCTATGTTGGGAGGACCTGTAATCAACATCTTGAAGCCGTTATAGTATAGTGGTTAGTACACATCGTTGTGGTTTTCAAGAGATTTGAACTACAAATCCGATGAAACCCAGGCTCGATTCCTGGTGACGGCACATTTTTTTAAACTTTTTTAATCAGTTTTCTATCCTTAACGATCGTGCAAAAGGAGATATTTGGGGTTTCTCTGGTTTACCTCTACCAGCCTGAGCTGGAGCATTGGAGATGCTGACTCTCTTCTCTGGCACTCTACATACTAAACGATCAATTCACACCGATCAAGGAATATTGCACGTCAACGATGCCCCATGGTTCTCAGTACATCTCTGCGGGCAAGAAAAACCAATATTGCAGCAGACTATTATAAGTCTCCTCGGTTACTCAGGCATCTGTGAATTAATAGGGCCATAACATATATATATATCCATCGGCTTAGCTTAGTTTCAGTTTCAATTTGCACATCACCTATACTAATATTTAAATCTGTATATCATCTCGATCTCTATATTTCTCAATCTCCATCTACTCTCACTAACTCTCCCATACTTTGTCTTCATATCATCATCATTGATTATTCTTCGAGAGATCTATAGACTGGTACGGATCTCTTACTTGCATTTACGCTATAACTTGTTAATCTCCATATAGATCTGCTTGGTCTCTCAACCCTACTTCAGACTCAATATAGGGAAGTATTCGAAGGTCTGTGCGGTCTGGGCTGGGCTTTTCTGTAGATCGTTTCTAAACACTGCAATATACCCAACCATAATACATAAGAATTTCGTGGGGGGATTTGATTTTCGAACTATAAAGTACATATATATGCGAGGGTATGCATGCGGGGGCTAGAGGAAGCGTGTGAGGGGTTGGAATTCGGAAGGCGGGCCAGTCTTTACTCCAACTGTCAAACGTTTGTTTAAACGCTAGTCTTCAGATGGTGTCTGTAGCCCATGTCTATTTTTCTTTCTCTCCGTTTCCTCAGGCTTGATTATTATATCAACGGGTGGTCCTAAGTTAGATGTGACATGTTACATTTAATAGTTATGTGGTGTAGTGTAGTCAACTGCAATGTGTGCGTGCGTACGTACTGTATGTATGTGTCAGTCAGTCTGGTGACTAGAAGTCAATGTTAATTAGCGAGCTCTTTAGCTCGTTAGCTGCGATCGATCTCTCATGGGATCCAACTAGCGGGGTTTCACAAGTGATAGACACTCACTTTCGTACACGAGCAGAATATCGTCAAAATAGCCTGCTGCTACTAGGGGGCCAGGAAATGAGGGGAGGAAATCCCGTATACATATGTATGATCAGAATTTATTTATTATTAATATAATTTCAAATAACGAATGTATGATTAAGCGACATATTCTCGATTTTGAATTAGTACTATTCAAAACTTCTAGTTATTTAAAACGACAACCACCAGAAAGAAATTCGGTAATAAACGCGGAGAAACAAATTACTGCTTAGACTTTTTGGGGGTAATTTATTTTTTGTATGGTGTTTTTACCCCTCCTTTCCCCTCGTTTTTTCTTTTTTTAGTGTTTTATAAGGTCGCTTACTCGCTTATTCACTTGAAAGACATTATCATCTACGCCAAGATCAATATCAATATTCAGAGGGATACGGAGATTCTTGATATTTCCAGTTCGTAGGAGGAGAATTAAGGGTGACCAAGGACATATATCATATCATTAGTTCAACATCATTCAAGCATTCTATCGGTTCTATATCATCCAATCCTACCGAGAGTTCCGTCCTCCTATCTTCTCATTAATATCATATTTCTACGTCCCTTTCCTCCTAAATTGAAATGAGAAAAAGCTGAACTTGGTTTGAATCAATAAATAGAAAATAAGTTTCTCTCTCATTTCATTAGATCTTTTTATTAACGTAGAATTTGTTTTGGATCTTCTTTTGAAACTTTTGGAATTTTGGTTCTCGCTTTCTGAAAATGTCGGATCTGACATTTGTAATTGAATCTTCATTTCGACATTTCGGAGAACCTGGATATGAAGTATCGGATAACCGTCCGAAGCGAGTTAAACATGCTTGTTTAGGATGTCAAGCTAGAAAGGTAAGAAGAAAGTTTATTTTGAATGCTTGCCGGAGGCTGAATCTAGGGACCGGATGTACCATATTATCTCGCATTCTGCTAACAATTTTTTAGGGCAGATGTTCGGGAACAACACCTTGTGATGTATGTAAAGCCAAAAATGTACCATGTATATATCGAGATAATCCGAGATCAGGACGGTCTTCTAAAGTGGCAAATATTACAAAGCCGTCGTCGTCAACAATACCAGGTTCAACAACAAAAACGACGACGGCAACGAAAAGCGATTCGTTAATATCAATAAAAACGATATCTGCCAATAATGAAAATAACGACCCAAGATTATCTAAGAAACCTCGTACTTCTTCTAGTACTTCAATTGACACAAATTCTAGTTCTGTCACAACAAAATCTCTGAGAACTACTAGGCAACCATATTTTAGATGGTTGGGTCCTACTGCTATTGCGCCACCGAAGGAAGGTACATTCAGACTCCTATCTGTTAATTTACGTTCAAATGAATTGCCAAATGATAGTAAATATGTTGTCATAGAGCGGACGAATTCCACAAATATCATACCTACGAATTCGGAAGATGTCATTCCATCCACTATGCCGTTATCTGCAATAGAAACAGTTGGAGTAGAAGGAGTAGAAGGAGTTGAAGTAGCTGAAAGACCCCAGGGAACAGAATTGCTATCATCCAAGGAACTATCTCCTCCAATTTCCGAACCTGATAATATGGTCCCTCTACCATCTAAAGAACTCTATAAACATTTTAGCGATCATATGTCTAATTACCTTCCTTATTTACCTTACGATATTTTTGAAGAGCGATTATCTAATGGCGTCATTGGAGAATGCTTACTTTATGCTATGGCTTCCTTAGCCGAACGAGTAACGCCGTCTAATTTAGCTACTGCTAATTCTGCGGCAGTAGCAGTCCCACCAATGGTTCGTGATAATTCCAAAACCGGTGATAGCAGGGAAAATGACAATGAAGAAGTAGCGGGAGGAGGAAAAAGAAAAAGAAAATCCAGCACTAATGGTAAAAAGATAGAATCTGTTGATTCTGGTTTCGGAATTGGTTCTTCTCTTCCTGTCGAGAGCAATAGCAATGGAAGCCAAGCTAATGAGACCAATAGTTCTACGGCTACTGCCAGTGGTGTCACTAGCGCTACTAATGGTAATTATGAAGTTACTGCTTCTACTTCATTAGCTGAAAAGTATGCAGATGCTGCCAAACGTCTTATAATTCCACACTTATCTTGTCCAAGTACTGAAATTGTCTTTGCTTTACTTCTAATAGCATATTGTGAATTTGGTGATGATCGAGATTCAGGACTTTGGTCATGGTCTGGAATGGCAATTAGAATGTGTTATGATTTAGGACTTCATAAGGCTAATAACGCTTCTGCCGATTCTGATGTTATGTTTAGTCGTAATGTCTTTTGGTCTGTGGTTTGTTTAGATAGATTGATTTCGTGTGGTACCGGCCGTATTACAACAATTCCAGATTCTGTCATTGAACATGCTCCTGAACCAAGATGGATAAGTGAAAGTGCTTCGAAAAGATCTGATCCTTTCCCTTATTTATGCAAATTACTAATCCTGTTGGGAAATGTGTCCAATTATCTCAATACTTATGTTAATTCTCATAATGACAGTAAACTTAGCTTGGGAAATTATTTCCAATATAATACTTCATCATCATCAAAATCATCTTCCTTATCTCCGGAAAGTCTAGATTTAATGGAAACTTTTGTTCAATTTCAACAAGAAGTAAGTGATTTTTATACCACATTACCTCCTGATTTACTTTTCGATGTTCAAAATTTTCAAGATTACGCTAAATTAAAGTATTCTCAAGTTTTTTTGTTATTACATATTTGGAATCAAGCTTTGGTTCTTGCAGTTCATCAACCTTCTTTGGTTTATCCTAAATGCCAACTGGATGTAACTGGTCTTGTATCTAATCCTCATGCAGAATTAACTGGAACAGGTGCTATTAGTATCGCTGATATGGTTACATTTGCAGATTTGATTAAACCAGAATCATTTCTTGCCAATCCATTCCTTTCTCAGCCGATTTATATGGCAGCATGTGCGTCTTTGACTCTTTGGCATTCTCTAAGAGCTCCATTACAATCACAGCCAATGTATACTCTTCAACGGACGTATAATACGTGTCGCCAGACTCTTAATCGTATGGGAAAAATATGGCGAGGTATCTCTTGGCATAGTAAAACCCTTGATTCTTTAGCGGCATCTGAGCCTGATGTTGATCTTTCTGTAGATTCCAAAGTTTATGTAACTACCAAAGATTTGGGTGTTGTAAGACGTGCTTCAGTAGATGAATCTACTCGTCGATGGTTAGCTGGTCAGATCCAACAAAAACAAGCTGATGATATATATGGAATGTTTATATCAGGTATTATTGATGGTAAAGATAATTCACCAAGCAGCAGTAACGGGGGTGGTGGTAGTGGTGGACTAGATCATTTACCACCACATCAACATTTACCATCCGAAGAAATGGTTACTGGACGAGCAAATGAAAATGGTATGACTCTTCTTGATTTGGATTACAAAACTCCGATGATGAACCCCGTTGGTAATGATGATAATGATACATTTAGGAATTTGGTTATTAGAAATATGAATTTGGATGAATTTTTAAATAACAATTACCAGATCTAATGATTAGAGAACAATTGTTTGTTTTGTTTGATGAAGTATGTTAGGACTCTATTGTAAAATCCAAGTTGTAAATTAACTAATGATAAAGATTGTATCTTTTATAATGAACATGATCAATATGTAAAGCGAGTAGAAATCTGTAAAAGACCCATACCAGAAGATTTAAACGAGTGTATATGAATGAACGAATATAGGCTCTCTTATACCTCCGTAACTGGGGCCGAGCCTCAGATTAGACCACATCAATAAACATTATTCTTCACTCAGTACCGGGTTTATCTCGGAACCGAGATCATATTTCGTAATAACTCTACCACCAGGGGCTGCGACAAAGCCCCACGATGGTTTCGCTCTGTTCGACGCTTGAATACAGTTAGATTAGGATTTTGAACACGAGCTCGATCCCGAAGCAAGCCCTGGGATTTGGCTCGAGTTCGAGCCATAATTTCAGTCACATTTCTTTGAGGTTGCCCCTCTATTTCATAGGAAGCCTGTGCACTAGAGCAAGGCAAGCTGTGAATTCTCTGGCCTCAAGTTGAAGCAAGAGAGATAAAGATTCTGATTCATTAAATCACTCAATTATTTTAAGATCTATTTTTAATATATTCTTCCTGAGCAGTTCCAATTTCATGGAGAACCTCTGCTACCTTCGAGGGATCATGACCAAACCGCCCTAGAAACAATCCATCAACACTAGGATATAAGGTCTCGAAAAGACCTGGACCAGCACTACCTCCATAGATAACACGACTCCTACCTTCCCGCCTGGATAATTCTTGTTTGATACCGTCAGCAACTTTCTTAACATATTCGGAATCAGCTGGTTTATCCTTACCAATGGCCCACACAGGTTCATATGCTATAACCAATTCACTTGTAGCCGGAATAGTGTCAGTTACGGCCCTAAGTTGAATCTCACATGTCTTGATCGCATCTTCAACCGTTCCATGGCTAGCTTCACCTATACAAAATAAAGGAATCATCCCATTGCGTACAATTGCCTGTGCCTTTTTGGCAGTGATCTCATCAGTTTCGTTAAATATGCGGCGTTGTTCAGCATGACCAATTTCTACCAACTTAACACCTAATTCTGCCAATCTTTGAGGAGATACAGTTCCAGTATAAGGTCCACGATCTTCCCAGAAACAGTCCTGAGCCCCAAGCAAGATTTTGTTCTGAAGAACAGTCGAAGCTATAATTGGTAGAGAAACCATGTCGGGGACTATGAAAAAGTCTATGTTGACAAGGTTCGCAGAACTAGATACTGGCTTCAACTTTTCGACATAATCAATTGTTTCTTTTATAGACAAATATGTCTTTAACGATACTCCAAAAATTGCTCTTTGTTGCATTATTGCAGGAATTGTGTTGGTAGGTTGTGATTGGAATGAATATTTAAGATGGAGAAAAGAGGATCGTCAAAAATGGGGGAAAGCATGTTTTTATATCTATTTTGTGGGCTATATATATTTGTCTTCGGCTTTATACGGATAAATGAATTGAGAATTTCACATAAATTCAATTAAACTACAATCAACTAAATCGTTAGGTATGGAGAACAAATGGGTCGAACTTGTCATTAATTTTACTCTCGCTTCGCTCATGCTTCGCTCGAGATTGTCAGTCGCGTTTGTAAGTTAACGTGTCGTTCCGAGCGATGGAGACACGACGGTTGGGATATTTAAAATTACATATTTGTAGCTATCTATATCTCATTTGTCTATTATTTTTCATGAAGAAAGACCCTTTAAAATCTCATAAAGACCCCAAGCACCAGGATCAGGAGGAAATACTGTGTTCTCACTAATACCTCCAACATAAGTAGCTCTACCTAATTTTGGAGAAAGTAGTTTGGTCCCTTCAGCGGCTTTATAGGCTTCTTTTACAGCTTTCTCGAAATCATTTGTATCAACCAAAGATTTGCAAAATGGAATTAAAACATCCATTACTGTACGATCACCTTCTTTAGCAGGAGTATGTCTACGAAGATTCGTGAGAGCTTCATTGGCAGATTTGTTCAATATATGCAATTTATCTGCTTGGCTAATGTCTGTTGTGTTAAGATTTTCTTTAATAGATGATAAGAAGGCAGCAAAATAAATTCCAAATATAGCACCTAAAGTACCACCCATTTTATCTTCAGTGATATCAATTATTTTATCCAATACAGTTAATATTGAACCAGATTTAGCTAATCCAGAATCTAAAGCTTCTAAAAGTGCTTTTGCACCAGCTTCAAATGTGATACCACAATCTCCATCACCCATTTTAGTATCCCAAGCAGTTAAATCCGGTTCAGCAGAAATTACATTATTTGATGCAGTACGAAGCTTTTTCTCAAGGGTTTCTGAATCAATTATGATATCTGAAGATGGTGGAATAATAATTTTCTTACTATTAACAGTGTTCGATAACTTAACTTGTGATTTGAGATTTATTGGGTCACTATTACTTCCATAATGATTCCGTGGCCAAGAAACTGCATCTGTAGGAGCATCCAAATATTTCAAAACATCTAATTCTGTTAAGGATTTTGTAGCTGA
Organism: Sugiyamaella paludigena; assembly: GCA_030579875.1. Lineage (NCBI taxonomy): Eukaryota > Fungi > Ascomycota > Dipodascomycetes > Dipodascales > Trichomonascaceae > Sugiyamaella > Sugiyamaella paludigena. Next base: position 383,630 of record JAKTRU010000012.1, on the reverse strand, counting down.
TTGAGTGATATTGAGTAAAGTAATTGAAAAAATAGGAGCATTTAATGAAGTCATGAAATGACCAGCATAAACACGAACAGGAGTAATTCCGTATTCAGATTGCAATTTATCAAGAACAACCTCGACAATTGCATCTTGTTCAATTAATGATACACCACCTAAATTATTAATCATCAATCCAACTTTATCATGAGATGGTGTAAATTTTACAAAACCTCGATCCAAATCATTCATATCAAGTAAAAGATCTAATAAGGTTTTTACCAACTCATCTATAGGAGGGATTTGTTCAAGTAATTGAACACCTGGTTCATTATGAATACCAAGACCAATTTCACATTGATTTGGACCTAATCCACCAAAATCTTCGGCAGTATGACCAGGGATATGACAATGATCTAATCCGGCATTTATAGTAACAATATTGTTTGCAACGGAATGACCAAGTTCAGCAACAATTTTAAAAGATAAGCCATCTTCGGCAGCTCCACCTAGGATTTTATTAATAAAAATTGTACCGGATAAACCTCTTCTACCAACCAAACCACCTTTATTACGACCAACTGAAACATCATCAGCAGATTTAATAACTTCAATATTAATTGATGGATTAGAAGCTTTAATTTTTTCACGAGCCAAACCAAAATGAAGCATATCTCCAGTATAATTAGTAACAATTAACAAATAGCCTTCATCGGATGGAACAGCTTCACAACCGGTAATGACTTGTTTTGTACTAGGACTTGCGAATATATCACCACATACAGCAGCAGCCAGCATTCCTTTACCAACATAGCCAGAATGACCAGGTGGATGACCAGAACCACCACCAGATAAAAGAGAAACCTTTTTAGAATCATGATTTCCATAGAACATGATTTTATCATGCTCTAATACATGTAAAGAAGGATTTTGAGCAGCCACTCCTCTAAGAGCTTTAACTACTAAACCATCTTGAGTAGGGAAGAAGTGTTTAGTTGACATGATGAGAACTCAAATACCGATGAGCAGTATAGTTTTTATCACCACCTCGACTATCAATCGATATATATATCATAAATAGATGATCCCATCAGTCGTATATAACCGATACACTGTTTTAATATATGCAGATGGATATATAGAATGGATATTTCATATTATAATATCTATTGGCGGTAGTAGCTTTAGATTGTTCCGCCCGTGCCCCCGCAACTTATCGTAAGTCAACCCCCAATCTAATACCTTTTAACGTTTTTTTACTTCCGAATCCAGAATTGCACCCCTCTCTATATTTGTTCCCCAGTATTGCTCCTTACCCCTCCGGATCGTCGATTTTAGGAATCCCGGTAATTTAGCAGATGCTGGGGAAAGGAAACACCGACGACGATCATCGCGTTTGTAACCCCCACGTTTATATATTTATTTTTTTAATAAACCCGTGAAATAGACACGAGTTCTAGGCCGACGGCCACTGAACATCGGGGGTAAACTTCCTCCACGAGGGGTTATGACAGGTTACGACAATAATTAGGTCATTAGTTGATATATAATAGTTGTATAGATTCATATTTATATTAAATTCATTTATTTCATTTATTTTTTTGTTCACAAGATAATATCATCCTAAATATCATCCAAAATAGTCAACATGTCAGATCATAAATATAAAATAGTAGTCGGTTGTGATAATGCTGGTGTAGAATATAAAAATGCTATTAAAGCTGATCTGGAAAAATCCGATCGTGTAATTCAAGTTTTAGATGTTGGTGTTGATAATACAAAAGATTCTACTGCTTATCCTTCAGTAGCTATTGCCGCTGCTGAAAAAGTTGCAAACGGTGAAGTTGATAGAGCTATTCTTATCTGTGGAACTGGTTTAGGTGTAGCTATTTCTGCTAACAAAGTTCAAGGAGTACGAGCTGCTACTGCTCATGATTCATTTAGTGTTGAAAGAAGTGTTCTTAGTAATAATTGTCAAGTCTTATGTATGGGTCAAAGAGTTATTGGGATTGAACTTGCTCGTCGTTTAGCAAAAGAATGGTTAACTTATGAATTCGATACTACTAGTGCTTCAGCACAAAAGGTAGCTGAAATTATCGATTATGAAACCGCACATGGAATTACTCCACCTACTAATTCTTCTTGTTAAAAAAGTATATAGCATCTGTAACTTATAATTAATATCGAACTTCTTCGTGATTGCATCCGTTTTTCGATCTTTTCTTGCCTTCGGTGACTGGGGCGCTGCCCGAGAACCCGTTGCTCGCTTCGCTCGATCTGATCCTTTCTTGCCTTCGGCAACTGGGGCGCTGCCCCAGACCCCGTTACTCGCTTCGCTCGATTCGCTCCATTTGGTCTTTTCTTGCCTTCGGCGACTGGGGCGCTGCCCCAGACCCCGTTGCTCGCTTCGCTCGATTGTATAGCTTATCAACGAACGATTTATATTATACCTAAATTACTTATATAACACATGTCTAGATTTCATTATTGGTTCATTTGTCTTCTCTAATGTTCCTGTTTACCAAGCAGTATGACCACCACATACTTGAATGTCTGCACCAGTAGTATAGGTCGAAGCATCACTAGCAAGATAAGCAATAGTACCTCTTAATTCAAAAACAGACCCTAATCTATTCATTGGATTTTGAGCAGCCCAACAGTTTTCAATCAACGGTTCAACACCTAAATAAGCTTCAGTCATTCTAGTTCTAATATGACCAGGAGAAATGGAATTAACTCTGATTTCATGCTGACCAACTTCACAAGCAAATGCTTTAGCTAATTGAATAACCGCTGCTTTAGCAGTTGTATAAGGAATCCAATGCATATCTTTATTAATAATACTACCACTCATTGAAGCAGTAAAAATAATACTACCTTTACTCTTTCTTTCTAACATTTCTTTAATTGCTGCTTGAGCAGTTAAAAATACACCAGTGACATCGACTTCCATAATTTTACGGAACCATTCGGCAGGATATTCATGACAATCAGCAACTGGGCCTAAAATACCCGCATTTGCAACACAAACATCTAATCGTCCATGAGTTTCAGCAATGTCATGAGTGACTGCAGCTAAACCTGGTCCATCAGTAACATTTGCAGATCTATATTCTAAAGAGCCACCAGTAGAAAGCTTCTTAACATAAGTTTTGCAAGTCAGAAAATCTTCAGAAGGTGATTCTGGTAGATCTAAAACATAAACAATAGCACCTAATTCTGCTAAAACAACTGAATATTCAAGACCAATACCACTATTACCACCAGTTACAATAGCAACTTTGTCTTTTAAAGAAAATTGTGTAGAAATAGTGGACTGAATTTCATAACTAGGATCCTTAGCAGCATGAAGAGCAGCTTCAACACCAATTAATTCTTTTGGAGCAGATCTTGCAGGAGCGTAGGATTCAAAAGGAGTTATAGGAAGTACAATCTTTGGTTTTGTTTCAGTAACAGTACTTGATTCTTCGGTAGGTGGTGGAGCCATTTTTGATAAATTTGATAAAACAAGAGCAAGCTTCTCTGTCGTAATTAAATATATATAATAAATTTCTCTTTATATCTTTTGAATATCTATCTACAAATTTTTCATAATTTATAGAAACACGACAAAATGACTTCCTTTTATATTTTTAACTAGGCTCAGTTATCTCCCCGCAAGAAGAAGTGGGGTTACACGAACTAATAAACTAATAGTGGGGTCTTGCTGATGTAGTGGGGATAGTGTGGTGCAGCAGCCCGGTACCACACATGAGGGAAAGCCGGGGCTGTTCAGTTACAGCATTAAGCCGGCTGATTTTGATTAAGAGATAGATCGATAGATTGATTTTGAACATGCCTGTTTTAAACGTTAATCATATGATTTTCTTTTCTTCGTACATACGTTCTCTCCTATGCCTTGCTGTTCGTTTGTTTATTTTAGTCTTTATGACTTTATGACCCGGTTAAAAAAAGAAAAACCAAAATAACATTTTCTAGTAAAGGTATGCAGGCGAAAAGCGAAACGAGACAGGCAATATTACTTTGGTTACTACTACTCTATTACTTAACTTACTTGAAAGAACTAACCTAATTAAATTCAACTAAACCCAACTAAATTAACATGCCGACGGTAATTTCGCCTCAGCCGCCACGGCGGCACATTCGAGGACCACTGTTGACCTTTTGATCATGAGAGTACAGCCGGCGAACAATTAAAGGAAATGATTCCATGATTTCCGCTTGGTTGAGATGAAATGAATTCCGATGCTCTTCATTTCATTTCATGTAACATATAGAAAAGCCGGTCTACCTCGGAGCCGAACTAACATTATGAATCTCTATGCCGGAACTTACCGATATGGTTCCATCCATATAAGTTATATTGATAGCAGGAATCGCAAAATTCCTGGTTCAGGTTCTGTTTGGCCGGCAGTAAACTTTACTTTGCCCCTGGCTTAGTTTGGTACCCCGCGTACCCGCCTAACTATGCGACTCGACCACCGTTTAAGCCGGTCCACGCTAGGATCTCCAGATAAAGAAGTTCCGAATGCACAATTACTTTGCAGGAAACTGCAGGTCTTAGCATATTAGTTGATAGATCTACCGATAATCTGGGGCACATTCCCGTTAATACAATAACCATGGAGAAATACCTTTCTAATAATAACAGATTCTCTTTAATAAGAGAATTTCTCAACATGCATGACTAATACGGTAGATACGTGCAGCCCGACAGGTTATATATAACTTATACTGCTGTTACCGTAACCTATCAAATGTTATGTGACAGATAACGGCTATAGCAGCCTATATTAACGACTGATGAGAATCAGTTGGGTTCGTCTACTACCTTCTCGTGGGGGTCTTCCGAATCGTTACTGGCTTTTTGGCGAAAAAAGACGATGGGTCGAGTGTCGGTTGGGTCGGATCTCTGCTGTCCATAGGATAACTGAGGTTGGTCTCTCCGACACCGGTAGTCGATTCAGAGGTTCCCCAACTTTATCTAATGCATTCATTCCTCTGAAGCGAGAACCATAATTTAAAAACTGATTTCAGAATACAGTCACATTGGCTTAAAGTTAAGGTTTGGTTTCAATTTATTTTGATCAACTAATCAGCAGCTGATCCGAGTAATCTGTATTGTCTTAGGGTAATATAGTAGTCACGTACCTTCATTGCCATAATCATTAATTTTGTACATGTACAGATGAGATCCGACAAATATTCGCTACGCACCCAGCTGACTAGGTTGCAAGGGATTTGACATCTAGCTCGGGGGTCATGGTCTGGATCTGATTCAATGATTGTGATGCCTCGACCCCCCACGTAAATACCCCTCGCATTTTTACTCTTGTCAGTTACCGGCGCAAACCTCGCTAAATTACCGTTTATTACCGCACCAGTTCAATGTTCACCTCCTTAATAAGGTTTAATCTTTGTCTTTCTGTGTAATAGTTTTGAGCTCGGTCCCTTGACGAGAATTTCTCCGTCTCCAGCGGTTGGGGCGTGCCACAGACGCAGTCGAGATTTCATTCCATTCTATGTTTAGCAAGCCAGGGGTTTAAGACGGAGGAATATCATTGCTGTTTTTATCTTGTTTGGTTTTGGGTCATGACTACCCAATCCAGCCCTACATTTGTTGGTGATTGTATTCGGTGAAATGATCATGCGACAATGCCTTCTGGGGGTAATGGTCGGCGATGTTTGCCTAAGAAATGAACTGAATTTAAATTAATTTAAATAAATAAATTAATTTATTGAATTACCCGACCAAACCATAATGATCTAAGTACTTCCCCGGATATATTTTTTCTGTCAAATTTCGGAGCCGGATATCCTGCTATCTCATGCCTCCCTACATAGCAGGTCTACTCACCGTCTCATGCTTGTTGCGTCGCTCTCTATTTCAGACCCGTTCTTTCCAGTGCGTGGGGGCCAGCAACAGGCTCCCAGAATCGCTGCGGTTGGGTTAAGATACTATTGTATGCAATCAAGTTGAGTGGATATTGATAGAATTCTAATCTCGAGCAAACCAGGACAGAGAGAGGGATTCAAGAGAAATGAAGGACATTGATTGAGTCCTCTTAGATATATACAACCCCCCTCTGCCATCCAATGACTACTCAAATTCATTAAGTTTCAAACGAATATTATATAATGAACTAATATTTATATATATATATCATGACCGGGACCCTGCGTAATTCTACATAACTTTAATCTGACATCTTCAAGCCGCATTCAACTGGTTGCCTTCGATAGTGGTAGAATGTTTAACTGAGGCCATTTTAAACTGAATCTATAGATCAGCTATTATAATATCGTAGCTCTAGTAGTATCTACTACTGTGGAGAATTGCGATATAGCAAAATCGATGAATTTTCTTGGGCTTTTACTCAGTAACGAATATCACTATCAATTGGAAGCCAGAGAATATCTCATTTTCATAATCTCTTGGATCTGCATTTAACATTTATAAATGTATATATGTATATGAATGTATGCCGTAAATAAAGCAATAAATAGTTGATCGTAACTCATTTCTGCTTCTTGCGCACTTGTGTACCATCATCAACAGCAGCAGTAGCAGTACGTTTTGTTCCAGGAAAGGAACTTGCTTTAATATCATTATCTTCATTAGAAATGCGTCTTGATGGATATTCAAAATGTTGACCTTCAAAAACATTTTGTGACACTCTAGGAGCTTCAGTAAAATATGGATGTAACAGAGCATCATTAGCGGTGATTCTTTTAGATGGATCATATTCAAGTAAACTGGTTAATAAATCAAATCCTTTTGGATTTGTCCAACCAGTAGAATGATACCAAGACTCTAAATTAGGAGAATATGTTTTCATAGCTTGTAGAGAATGATATTCAGGATATTTGGCCAAAGCAGGCCATTTTTCAATTGAAGGAGAGCCTAAAATTTCCACAACTTTTTGTACTTGGTTTCTTTGAAAAGGGACATTTCTTTTATTATCCATTTTTGCTTCTTCTCCCTTAAAAATAGGACGAAGTGATAAAAGCTCAGCAAAAACACAACCAACAGCCCAAAGATCTATAGCAGGAGTATAATGTCTAGCTCCGAAAAGTAATTCAGGAGCACGATACCAGATTGTTACAACCACCTTATCACCAGCCCATAAAGACTGTAAGGGCTCTTTAAATATTCTCGCTAGACCTAAATCACCAATTTTAACTACCCCATCAGAAGTAAGCATAATATTAGCAGGTTTAAGATCACGATGTAGCACCCAGTTTTGATGTAAATAAGATACACCATTTAATAATTGCCATAACACAGATTTCACGGTCGATTCCGGTATTGGTCTTCTTTCAGGATGACAATGAAAATGAATAATTTGTAATAAATCATGTTCAGCAAAATCAAAAACCATATAGATACTTTTATCTTCTAGAATGATTTCTACTAATTTAGTAATATTCTTATGATTTAATTCTCTACAAAGGGCCATTTCACGACAAGCAGATTGAGAGATCCCTGTATAGTGGGTTATTTCACCTTCTTTATCCGCTTTAAATTTTTTAATAGCACACACACGATTCTTTGTAGTATCATTCTGTGACGAAGGTGATGATGCTGTTGTTGTTGAGGTCGTAGCTGTTGTAGATGATGTTATTGTCGATGGTGATGGTTTCGCAGTTGCTTTATATACTCTACCATAAGTACCGGCAGCAATATAACCAACTATATCATATTTGCTAAGAACACGAACTCTTTCTTGATCTTTTCTAGCTTTATAAGCAGCTAAAGGATTAGCAACAGAAGCAGGCATATTTACTCGACGAGAAACAAGAGGATTTGATGAAGACCAATTATTGTTGCTGTTATTAACATTAACTCGATTGATATTTGCTGCGATTAACCTATTCAAATTAGAATTATTATTATTAGAAGGGTTACTAGTTAAAGTAGTAGTAGATGTAGTTGTGATATTGGAACTTCGATTACGAATGAGAGTACTACTATCACCAATACTACCAACTACAGTATTCCTCCTTATATTATTTAAATAATTACTCTTATTATTAACATTAGAATTCAAATATATCTGTTGATAAGAATTAGAATCAATATTTAAAAGATTATTGTCCTTATTGTTAGAAGGGAAAGTTGGTGGAACTTGTTTCGATGTTGGTTGATAATAAGGGACATTCACGTGATTATTGCCGATGTCGCCTGAATGGTCGAGGACTATTGGCTGTGATTTTTGAGAAATCACGTGATAATATCGATTATTGTCTGGCAACAGTTGCTGATTGATGATGTTATTATGGCGATTTTCTTGTTTAGGTTGATGATTTTGTGGCCCTCGACCTGCTAAAGATCTTCTATTATCCATAGAAGGATGAAAAGGAGGAGGAAAGGTGGAAGAGGTGGTGGGATCAAGTGTAGAGGAGGAGTAGAGCGAGAGTGAGCGGGTGTGGATCAAGAGAAAAGGAGTAGATCAAGCGGTAAGAAAGGGGATGTAGCGAGGACGAGGAAAAGTGTGAAATGAAAGAAAATGAGAATGCAAAGACAAGTCACAAATAAAATAAATAGAAGAGGAGGGAAAAAATATTAGATTAAGAGAAGAAAAGAAAAAATGCAAAAGTCCTGAAATCGATGCCTCACTCACTCAGCTGGAGATGAAAATTTGGTACGAGATTTTGACGTTTCGGTCGGAGTTAGGATTCGGGCGGAGATATATGGTGGGGCTGTACGGCTGTTACTAAGTAAACTTTATGTTGGGTAGAAGTGGGGGGGGGCCGATTTGGTGGGGTGGTGGGGTGGCTGGCCGCTGGCGGTACGGTACGTAAAGCACAACTGAACAGGTGACAGGTCGTGTGCGGTGAGGTTTTGGTAGGATTCTTTAGCTGAGGCAAGAGTAAATAACTAATACCGCTTCGGCCAAGTGAAAAATCATATATTATATATGTACAAGAAAGAAAAAATAAATGGAAAGTGTTGAAGACAAATAGATATCACAGTACCACTGATATTTGGTAAGTTAATCTTAGATCATTAACTAGTTAGCTCTTGTACTTGCTACTTAAACCCGCTGCTGGATAGTTTGCTTGACTACAGGTGTGCCTACCTCCAACTTAACATTTCCACTACATTTATCTTCTCCTCCATCTTTTATAATTCATTGTTTCATTCCCAATTAGCTTTGATTCTAGTTTTCATTCAGAGTTGGGCTGGAGACAGCCGAACTGAGCCGGTTTAATCTGTATGACACGGAGTTAGATCTACAGTACTAAGTATTGCATGCTATCCTTCTAACCGCACTCGACCCCTCTAATGCTCCGCGGATCTTAGGCGTGAACCCGATCTCTGCTGCGGAATACTCCTAGTACCCCTCTCGTGTGCTTAGTTTGTCTTCGGTGGTTGACTCCTAGCTCGAGCGTACTTAGTTTGATTTCGTGGTTGACCCCTAGTTCTCGCTACGCTCGAGAAGTGAAGGTTGTTGAAGTGAGAGAAACAGGGTCTAGGAAAACCCCTAGGCCGCGGAGGTAAACATAAATGACAAACCGATCGACCCGAGCAAGAGAACGGCATCTGGCCGTCGTATACAAACTGCAGTCTGCAGACTCGACAGAAACGAGGGAAAGTAACATTTGAAAGTGACCATAACGTACTTGGCCAGGTGGTGCCAGGTGGTGTTTATGAGAAAGGACTTGATAAGTTGCTCCGCAATTAGCATATCGCGTAATAAGTGACCGATATTGATCGGATATGATAAAAATCAGGGGTAGATCATGTCAAGATCTCCACAAACGATTGGAATTGGATCCTGGCTAACAAATATATGATTGTTCCTCGGAAAATTTCGAACAGAAAACCTTGAAAATTCTTTGAAAATTCTTGCGGCAACTCCGGGGAGAAGTCGCCGAAGGCCACGCCGCCGTCTATGTCCGAGCTGCGGAGGTAGATGATAACTCCGTCGCGGGAAACAAGGATAGTTGGTTCCAATATATATAATTTTGACTGAAATAGAAAAAAAGATAGAAATAACTGGAATGACGTATTATTACGGTATTATATGACAGTATATGTTGAGGTTCAACCGCAAAGCACATGAATATGGGCTTGAGCTCTGTCATTAAAACCTGCTTAGCATTGCCAATCTCAGATTCAAATTCTTCAATACACGACTTCTATGTTCTATGTTATCAGAGAAAGCATTGGTAACCCTTCAAATATGCTGAGAAGTTCATCAGCATGCAGATTGGTTATCCATTTCCTTTCCAAGTATAGCATTCAAAGTCCAGAATTCATCTTATCTTATCATCTAAGGTTAATATAGCAGATCTGGATGTTATCGTCCTAATATTATTCTCACGTTGATCTCCAGCTAGTATCATGAGAAACTCCCGTGTTAACACTAGTCAACTCGCGAATCCAAACGAACAAGAGGCAAATAACGGCTGTTCTTTTCTGCCTCCGGTGGCTGAGGCGTAACCCAGACCGAGGAGTCGGCACCTGGTTTGAAGGTTCAACCAGAACGGGTCAAACTTGGGAAACTGCCGAGAGCCTGAGGTAGGGAAATAAATCGGGTGTTATTCATTAATTGTATTTAACTTCATACTACTCATCATCAACTATTAATACTACTCTAGAATATCATTATCCGTACTATTACTATTACTACTACAAAACAATTCTAAAAGATATCTTTCATGTCACCCTAGTTCTGTTTCGTTTTGTGATTTTTTTGGTTGAACCTTTTTTCCTTATCCCAACTTCGTCCAACAAAGTCCAATATTACTTTGATCTCAATATTTTACGTACCGCGATTATACTTGATTTTTCCTAAATCAAAAGGTAAATAACGATACTTAATCATATGCTGAATTTGACGTCTCATAGTTAAACCAAAAAGAATAATAAAGTATAAAAGTAAGATTTCCCACAATACAGGGATATCGAAAACAGAAAACCACGAACATACAAAAGCAATGGTAGTAGCTCTTGTAGCATTATGCCAAAATTTAAATTCAGGTAATCGACGAATAAATGGTCTGAATTCGCCATCATCACCACTTCCAGAAGAGGCAGCAGCATCAGCTTGAGAAACTGGTAATACTTCACCTTCTTCAATATCTTGATCTCTTAAATCTTGTTCTAATGAAGGATCAAATTTAGGTTGAAGGAAGGCCAAAAATAAATTCAATAAGTAAATTCCTAGAGTATAACAAACAATGTACCAACCTTGACTAATGATAATTCTTAGCATGAATAAGAATAATAATCCCGCAAAACCAGCCCATCTTTGTATAGTAAAAGGAACACTTTTATCAAGATAGGTCTGATATAGTCTTTTGTATTTGATGAAATTTTGATTAATATCGGCAATAGCACGATTAGGGGCTGAATCTGAATCCATTATGGATGTATAGGTAGATATATGACTGCTTCCAGAATCAATCGCAATCAAATTAAATCAATTATTAGGATCAAATTAAATCAAGTATCGGAATCAACTGAAACTAAATATCAGAATCAAATTAAGTCAAATATCAGAATCAACTGAAAGTAAATATCGGAATCTACTGATATCAAGTATCGCAATCAACTGAAATCAATATCGGAATCAACTGGAATCAACTGAAACTAAATATCGTAAACAACTGAATCAACTGAAATCAAATATTGGAATCAATTCTGCAATCAAATATCGAAATGAAATATCAAACTCAAATCTGATATTTCTTATTGAAATTAAATAACTAGAATAAATGAACCTTTAGATAAAAATAACTGGCGAAAGATATCAAAAGAACAACTAGAAGAGAAAGAGAGAAGAGAGACACAATTTATTTCTCTAAACGCGCGGATAAACCTCCTCCATCCCCCTGTGTTTTTTTGGTTGAGTTTGGATATTGCAATCTGGCAAATGGAGGTTCTACAAGCGGGTAACTCAATTTTATGCACGTACATATATATGATATAATCCTTTATAAGGTTTTATAAAAACATCATTAAGGGGTCGTAAAAACAACTTCTCATTTGATTTTCTTAGAAATAGATATCTTGGTGATATATTATGAGCATTTTATTCCATAATTTACCTCTAAAATTTAATATATCACATTTTTTGATAGACTTATATCCAGACGTAATTTTATTTAAGTGCACTTACAGGCGGATATCAGAATACATATAATTAGGTAAACATCCCTCCAAGTGTGTATGCGGCGGTGGCTGACCACCAGCCAGCCAGCCAGCCTTCTCCTCCAATTACAGCGTAGCCGCGCGAGTTTGTTTAGCATGCAGCTTCTTCCCATGTCGTATTCTACCGGCGGTGAAAAACTGGGGGGTAAGTCGGGGAGAGAGGGGGGAGTGAGAAGGGGAGCTGTCTCAGGCGAATGGGGCGTAGTCCCAGACCTCTTAACTCTCGCTTTGCCGGAGTGACAACACGATTTGAACTAGACCTTAACTCGCGAACGATACTACAATATAGGGATATGTACGTTATTTCTGGTGTAATGTGTTACGCTTATATTTACGTATTCCTGGCATGTTGGGTTAGGATTACATCACGTAAACCCTCGCTAGCTAACTGTATTACGTTAATATTTACGTATTCCCGACATATTGGGTTAGGTAATCCTGGCTAACTGTTTACGTTTATATTTACGTATTACCGACATGTTGGGTTAGGTTTACATTCCCGATATTCGATAAAACCGTCAATTGATTCCATCTTCACATGTTCAGTTGATTGATATCGGTTTCTATATAGCTTTTCGATATGCCACCTACTGCGAGTAAAAGAATTAAGGTATGTATCTGGAATTCGGTTCAGATGGGACTTAGCTTTGTCTAACAAGTGTTTAGACAGTATGTTCCTGGAATTCGGCTCAGATGAGCTTAGGTTTGTCTAACAGTGTTTAGAATATTACGGTCTCAAGACCTATTGTTTATGGAAACACTGCTGTACCATTATTGGATTCAGAAAGAACTCCATCAACACCTACTGATCATACTCATAAATGGACAATTTTTGTTCGTGATCCAAATAATGAAAAAGAAGATCTTAGTTATTTTATAAAGAAAGTTGTTTTCAAACTTCATGATACTTATCCACAACCATCTAGATCAATTGAATCACCACCATTTGAAGTAACTGAATCAGGTTGGGGAGAATTTGAAATTGCTATTCGAATCTATTTTATTTCTCAAGCTGGTGAAAAAAATATTACTTTATATCATCATTTGAAATTACATCCTTATAATCCAACTACGGGATTACCTTTACCGGCTCCTGCTGTGGCTACAATAGATAAACCAGTTGAGAGTTATGTTTATGATGAATTAGTTTTTAATGAGCCAACTGAACAAATGTTTGAAACTCTTACTTCTAGACCTGGTGCATTATTACCAGCAAAGACAACTGATGAACAAAAATACACACAACAAACTGAAAATGAAGAATTGGATCGATTAAGTGCTGCTTTAGAAACTGTTTATCAACAAGTTCAAAAGACAAAAGAACAAATTCTTTCATTAGAAAGTGAGAAAGAAAAATTACAATCAATAAGTAAATCTTCAACATCCACAACGACTGCTGGAGCTTAGCAACGGGCCCCTAGCTCGAGCCGCTAGACGTTTGTCCCTATTATGCATAGTCCGTCGAAGGAGACAATATGACATAGAGGGCAATAATTATATCCGAGAATTCAAATGAGCCGAAAGAGATTGCTCGTGGTAGGAGAATAAATAACTTCACGCACGTTGTGAGCAACTGGGTTATGAGTTTGATAACTGAAACAACTGATATAATAATTATTTAATGTAATATGAACTACCAAACTCAATGATGAGAATTTCCTATACGCTTGTAAATTGCTGGGGTTATGGCCTAGTCGCCGGAGGAAGACCGGTGGTTCGCCGATTTCGCTGAATGCCGTTTGAAGATCGCCGTCGATACCCGTCGACAAACGATAAGGTGGAAAGAAACAGATAAAAGTACAGATTGATTATGACGTTATATGTGCGTCCTTTCGCTGGTCGATCGATATAAGAAAGAAAGATCTAATGACTAATTAAAGTATTTTCATTAGAAAATAATAAATTTACTACCCCGACTTCTTTGATTCACTACTCCAACTCTCATACTGCCATCGAAGGTATCAAGATGACTGAATTGAACGCCGAACGGCTCCTCATCAGTCGATAAACCGGGACTAAAACAAACGAGGAATATCAATCCACTCACGGCATCTCTCCCTCCTCTCCCCTCCACTGACGTAACATTAGATCTTTCTACTGCAGACCGTGTGCCCCTGCAGCAGCAGTCTATTCCTCAATACAGAAACTAACCCTCACCCTGAAAAATTCATTCCCTTTCGAGTCCGGGTCTTAGCTTCTCTCCCCACTTAGATCCACCACTTAGCTACCGTTAACATAATTTAGTCATAAATTTATTTTTTAGTCGTTGTTCTAGCCGCATGTAAATTAACCACGCATATCTAGTTAGATGATGAGCTCCACTCTCGAGAATGTGTCATATTTTTATTATTTTTCACCCCATCTTTACATCTGAAGACTTAAATATATTGCGGGACTATATAAGTATATGAATTTCCGAGATATATCTTGAGTATATTTTAGAATATATCTATAGTTATAAGTATTGCATTATTATTTCAAAAATAGCTTTCTTCAGTTTCGTTGTGTGATTTGATAATATCTGATCATAAAATAACGTTGTGTGATTTTATAAGAGCTTACGAATCTTTTATTTTTGATTATTAAGACAAAGGAAATTGGAAATTGAAATTGACAAGTGTCTTTTGAAAGATAAATCGGACAGAACGACTATTGCTCAACTTCCAACAACTACTTACCATCATTAAAGTTACTAGTGCTACCATCTATTCTTTCTCGACTCTACCTCACAATGACTATGCTAAAAGATCCTTCTGTTAAATATAAAAAATTCCCCACTATCAATCTACCAAATCGTCAATGGCCATCTCAAACTATCGATAACGCTCCAAGATGGCTCTCAACCGATTTAAGAGATGGAAATCAATCTCTTCCTGATCCTATGTCAGTAGAAGAAAAAAAAGAGTATTTCCATAAATTAGTCGAATTAGGTTATAAAGAAATCGAAGTTAGTTTCCCAAGTGCCAGTCAAACAGATTTCGATTTTACTCGTTACGCAGTGGAAAATGCTCCTGATGATGTTTGGATTCAAGTACTTACTCCTTGTAGAGAAGAGTTGATTCGCAGAACTGTCGAATCAGTTAAAGGTGCTAAAAAGGCTATTATTCATGTTTATTTAGCATCTTCTCCTTTATTTCGTGATGTTATATTTGGTATGACTGAACAAGAGGGAAAAAATTTGGCTGTCAAATCAACTAAATTAGTAAGAAAGCTTACCAAAGGTGACCCTTCATCAAATAATACTACTGAATGGGCTTTTGAATTCTCTCCTGAAACCTTTTCTGATACTCCTCTTGAATATTCACTTGAACTTTGTGAAGCAGTGAAAAAAGCTTGGGAGCCTTCAAAAGAAATTCCAATTATTTTTAATTTACCGGCAACTGTTGAAATGTCAACTCCAAATGTTTATGCTGATCAAATTGAATATTTTAGTACTCATATTTCTGAACGTGAAAAAGTTTGCATTTCTCTTCATCCTCATAATGATAGAGGTTGTGCTGTCGCTGCTGCTGAATTGGGTCAAATGGCTGGTGCTCAAAGAGTTGAAGGTTGTTTATTTGGTAATGGTGAAAGAACTGGTAATGTTGATTTAGTCACTCTAGCAATGAATCTTTATACTCAGGGTATTACTCCTAATATTGATTTTTCGGATATCACTAGTGTTGTTGATGTCGTTGAAAGATGTAATAAAATCCCCGTACATGCTCGTGCTCCTTATGGTGGATCACTTGTTGTTTGTGCATTTTCTGGGTCTCATCAAGATGCAATTAAAAAAGGTTTCTCTCGTAACGATCAAATTAAAAAGAAAACTCCTCCTGGTCAACATTCTTGCTGGCAAATTCCTTATTTACCTCTTGATCCTCAAGACGTTGGTCGTACATATGAAGCGGTCATTAGAGTTAATTCACAATCTGGTAAAGGTGGTGCTGCTTGGATTATTTTAAGAAATCTTGAACTTGATTTACCTCGTGGCCTACAAGTAGCTTTTTCTAAAACTGTACAAATTGAAGCTGAATTCAAGGGTCGTGAACTTAAAAGTGACGAACTTGTTAACTTATTTGAACAAGAATATTTCTTAGAAGAATCGACCGAAAAGCATTCTTACAGTTTAATTGATTTCAATATATCTTCTGGCAAACAATCAAAAGAAGAACGTATATTTACTGGTGAAATTTTACATAATGGTAAAGAAGTTAAACTGTCTGGCAGTGGTAATGGTCCAATTTCTTCATTTTTGGATGCTATCAGGCAAGCATTTGGTATCTATCTTGAGGTTCAATCATATTCTGAGCATTCTATTGGTAAAGGTTCTGGTACGAAAGCTGCTACTTATATTGAAGTTAGTTGCGATGAGCAGAAGCTTGATGAATGGGGTGTTGGAATTAACCAAGATGTTTCTCAGGCTTCTATTCTGGCTGTTCTTTCTGCTTTAAATAGGATATCACAAAGAGCTTAAAGAAATATTTTAAAGAATAAAAAAAGAGAAGAAAGAATATGTTTAAAAAATAAGTCGATTTTACTTTGTTGTAAATGTATTGTTCTATAAAATTTACGTCGTTTATACTTAAAGAAACAGAAATATATGTTATCATGTTCTTGATTTGAGATCAAGAGTCTGCTCTCTTTTAACCTGTTTATTTCATAATATGAACAATCTGACAAGTCTGAGTCCGAGGGATGCGAGAGCAAAGAGTCTAGCCGCTATAGGCACTCTCAAAGGTAGACGTCCTGACAAAATCCAATGAGTGCTAGGAACACCATTAGTGGAATGTCTCACTCGGATTGAATCTGTATTCTAGGATTTACTATTACCCATTAAGCTTTTCAACTGGGGTAAAGTTGCACCGACAAAGAGGCCGATACTCAGGCCAAAGTCAAGTCTTAGGAGCTACTTATATCAATAGGTGAACAAAGAAACGAGTTTCGAAGTTCATTTTAACAGTGTAAACGATATATACCTGAACACTGTTCTCGGCATCACTGATATGACCATAACTGCTAGTATACCTATAAGTTATATCTAATTATTTATTACAACCGGTGGCATAATAACAGCAGAAGCCGAAAACTTCAAATTAGTGCACATCCTAGTCATATGTCAGAAATGCCGCTTGACCCCACTCAATCATATATCGGTTAATCAAGACACTGGAGATTTAAAGGTATATAAATCTGATATTCTAGGTTGTATAAAATTAATAATCCGCTTTCGGAAATGAAGTATCAATACATGACGTAGATCGTAGGTTCATTTCTCCGTTCAGCACCCGACCCCCATCATACCAATGACAACGATGGTTCATTCACACATTACAAAACAGAGTATTGATCAACCGGATCGTATAATAGATGGTTACTAGAACAGGCTACAACATAGACTTCTAAATAGATTTGAACAAACCGTTGGCCTAATGACCCTTCTGGTCTAGCCTAGCAGCCTTTAATACAGAAACCCAACAGAATGCGAAGAATCCGGAGATAGGTTCCATGGCGAAATATTCTCATTGTCTTATGACTGGGCTAATATAAAGTTTCGTTATGATTAGGGTTCAAACCCAAGATCTGACGCGTGCATGCATAAACTACCCCGCTACGGCAGCTCATTGCATAAGTTACTGCACTTACGTCATCGGAGTAGAAACGGAGCTTTATGCACACAACATTTTTTTTCTCACTTCACGAACCGGAGTCGGTCGCTGAATGACATACAAATCAAAACCTTGTCTTTATTCAAGCTAGGATGCCAAGTTATTCATGTTGAGTCTTTTTACGTGACCCGGTGGCTACTTTGTGTGTCTCATGACTCTATTTTTATATTTTGTTCCTGTCTCAATAATGTTCCTTTTCCTGTTAAAGCTGCCTTCTATGACTGCCTAATATCAGCCACCTAATGGCGCAGTATACTCTGAGCTTTAAATATCTGTAACTATAATTGAGA
Source organism: Sugiyamaella paludigena (assembly GCA_030579875.1). Classification (NCBI taxonomy): domain Eukaryota; kingdom Fungi; phylum Ascomycota; class Dipodascomycetes; order Dipodascales; family Trichomonascaceae; genus Sugiyamaella; species Sugiyamaella paludigena. The sequence continues at coordinate 365,547 of JAKTRU010000012.1, read as the reverse complement.
AAGAGATTGAGAATGTTTTTGATACTTCTTGTTCAAAATGATAGCAGAAATTTAACACCTTGTCAATAATTCCTTGATAATAAGTACTGCGAGGTAGTATATACTTTGTGAAATAAATAAAATAAATATCGCTTAAATATCATGGAGAATGTAACATTGCAATAATAGCATCGTATATCATGTACTCAATTGTATTATCTGTAACTCTAATCATCAGTAGTGTGTAGTCGATCTAATCTTGCTAACCAATCTGGGACACTAATGAGCATAAACACAGTCAATCCCCCTCTCTTCTAGCTTCATTTTTGCTCGTCATCACCAACCGGATAAATAATTCAATCAAAGGCTAAATTAACCACAGATACTCCACCGCTCAGTAACACTGAGGGGCAACTACCTCTAGAGATATCTGAAGATCATAATAATGGAGATGATGATGATGATGAGGGGGTGCGAATATATAGATATAAGATAATGATATTACAGCCCATCGCGGCTTATATAAAACCACGGTCAGATCCTACTTTCGTTTCATATTTTATTTATTTAATTCAATTCGAATACTCAAATAAGACAGTCTTCACTTATATCTATCTTTTAGTGATTAATATATCTGATGACGGTTGTTTCTGAAATTCCTAGATTTTCTTCAACAAATCACGCTGTTAACAGTGATGGTGAGAGTAATATTTATAATCAGAGGCTTGGTGTAGAAAAAAAAGAAGCAGGTTTAAAGGCTTTAGTCAAAAATGGTCATGTCTTATCCATTGCAATTTTTGCCTCTTTAGGAGGTCTTATCTACGGTTTCAATCAAGGAATGTTTGGTCAAATCTTAAATATGGCTTCTTTCCGCAGAACCATAAATGCCGATTCTATTGACAACCCCACTACTAGAGGTTTGTTGACATCTATTCTAGAACTTGGTGCTTGGGTAGGAGCACTTTCAAATGGTTACCTAGCCGACAAATTGGGTCGTAAGCTTAGTGTTGTCCTTGCAAGTTGCATTTTCATTGTAGGTGCGGTTATTCAAGCTACTTCACAAAGTGCCAACCAAATATTAGCTGGAAGATTTGTCACAGGCATTGGTGTAGGAAGCTTATCAATGATTGTCCCTCTTTATAATGCTGAACTGGCCCCTGCTGAAGTAAGAGGTGGATTGGTCGCTTTACAACAACTAGCCATCACTTTTGGAATTGTTGTAAGTTACTTTGTTGGTTATGGAACAAATTTTATTTCTGGTGCAGGAAATCCTAATCAAAGTAACGCCGCCTGGTTAATCCCTGTTACCATCCAAATATTGCCTGCTCTTGTTTTGGCAGCTGGATTTCTATTTTTCATGCCTCAATCTCCTCGCTGGCTTATTGATAAAAATAGAGATGATGAAGCAATTGAAGTCATTGCAAAGCTTCGAAGGCTTCCAAAAAATAGTGAAGCTGTCACTTTAGAGTTCTTGGAGATCAAGGCTCAACATCTTTTTGAAGTAGAGACTGACAAGGAAAATTTTCCCCAATATCAAGATGGTTCGGCTAAATCAAACTTTTTACTTGGAGTTAAGAGATATCAATCCTTGTTTGTTAATAAATCTATTCGCAAAAGAACATGGATTGGTATCTTCATTATGTTGCTTCAGCAATGGACTGGAATTAATGGTATATTGTATTTTGCTCCATTTTTGTTTCAAGGCGTTGGCTTAGTTGGTGGCACCCTTTCTTTACTTGCCTCAGGAGTCGGAGGTATTCTAATGTTCTTGGCCACTATTCCTGCAGTATTATGGATTGATAAACTGGGTCGAAGACCTGTCTTGATCGTAGGTGCTTTAGGAATGGCCGTTTCACATTTTGTTGTAGCAGGAATATGTGGCGGTTATCATATGAATTTCACTGATCATTCCGGTGTGGGATGGGTTGCTGCAGTTTTTATTTGGCTGTTCGTTATTCATTTTGGATATTCTTGGGGACCCTGTGGATGGATTGTAGTTAGTGAAATTTTCCCCTTAGGTGTTAGAGCTATTGGTGTAAGTGTTGCTACTAGTTCTAATTGGCTTAATAATTTTGCCGTGGGAATGGCCACTAGCGATATGCTCGACACCATGAAGTATGGCATGTATATATTTTATGGAGTATTCTGTTTGATTGGCGCAGCTTATGTGTATTTTATGGTTCCTGAGACGAAAGGTCGTACTTTGGAAGAAATTGATGAGTTGTTTGATGAAGCAGGCACTATATCACATGCTGATAAGGTTCGTATGGAACGCATTTGGCGTCAACTCGGATTACTGGATGACAAGGTACCAATTCTTGACGAAAAATTAGTTGTTGAGCATTCTGAGGTTGCATGAGAAGAAATGTGAATGGTTCTTTATGTATTTTTTTTATTATTATTCTATGAAATTATAGAAAAAAAGTATGTTCTTACAGATAAGAAATATCCAGCCCGTATGGATACTTGTGCTCGAGGGCATTTTGACGCTGGTCTCGCAACTGTTCGGGCTTCTCACAAGCGATCGACAGGGGGATTTCTTCTTTATCTCACCTAACCCTTCATGCAATGTCCACTAGCTACTTTCCAGTGCCAATAGGGATCACAGATCGGATAAAACTTACGTTGTTGGATTTATAGGACTCCTAAATTCGACGGCCAGTTAATTTTCAAATTTCAGAAAAACTTAACTGTTAGATAGATAGCTTTGCCTGAAGAGAATTCCCGGAAGTCATCGTTAACTTACTAATGTTGAAGTGAGCCTAGGAGGGATAAATATCTGTCGTAACAACAAGCGCTGAACATTAATTTCAACTTGATTCACTCATGCTTCCGCTCCCCGCACATCTCTTTCCCAGATTTTAGGTAAATTAAGAAGACAATGACGCAACCTGTGTTAAAGGAATATTCTGGATTGCAGATATTGGTTCCCAGTAATTATGTCTGATAAGTTTGTCATATATTAAATCCCTCCATATCTTAGTTATAAGTCTTCGCATAATATGTTGCAAAGGCCTATTTATATGCAGTTCTTGGGAAGTAAGTCTAGCCCATAACCCGAGAGTTCGATTAATCAGCAAAAATCGAAACCTAAAACAAATCTCAGCTTCACGACCCGAGTGAACTAGTATTAAAACAGCAAGTTGACGAAGCTTCTCCTGCGTTCTATTGCTATAAGCTGAGTCACTTTTCTTGACATTTTATGTCTTTACTGGATATATATCTATCATTCAATATGATTTATTGTTAAAGCAAATAAGGAACGAGCTTATATTTCAGATATCTCCTCGTTAGAATTCCTTTTCCTGATAATCAACTGTATCACTAAGTCGCTTGCGGCTAAATTGACCGAAAGTTCTTCTTTAGGCATCGCGTCTAGATTTTATATCCAATATAAAACACTAACTAAACATAGGATTGATCCTGTGTTATAACATAACTGGAGAAATTAGAGAGAAACTCAAATATTGATTTATTTACTGGCGCTCAAGGGCCATAGTGGGAATTCAAATATACTCTGTGCTAAAGCCAGTCCGTAACTTAATCTTCTTTTCACCGAAATTTTAAAAGCTGTCATAATTTAAAAGACTATTCTAATTTCTGGGTAATGAAATCTTCCGACGAACGGGAAAGATCATCACATGTTTTATGCGCGCGGTTATTTTTCTCAATCAAGTTTCATAAGCTTCCTGGATCTTATGCAAGATCGAGGATAACATTAAAATAAAGTATAAAATCTGCAGATCATTTTCTTATCGGTTATACTAATTAGGAAAGGAGTTCCGAGCATTGGAGTACATATAAAAATCACCTCAAAGTACGATGGCCGAGTGTTATAAGATCATTTAAATGCACTAACTTTTTATGAAATAAAATAACTCTTTATGGACTCTTGATCTTGACTTAAACACCAGTTCACCGTTCAATTTTTATTGTTAATCTTGTTAATCTTTGTTTTTCCATCATTTAAGCAGCAGAATTGTTCCATGAATTTCATCCTTGTTGATTTCAGTCTAAAGTGAGGACAATTAAGATGGTTGGAGATTATAAAATGAAAATCAACGCTGAAAGATTGTTAACTAACATCCATTCAACAGCCTCAAAATTTGGAGCCAAAGGAGTATGGGGCTCTCATCATACTGAAACTGGCGTTTGTAGATTGGCACTTTCAGATGAAGACAAAGGAGTTCGTGACTGGTTTATTTCTCAAGCGAAGGAGGTTGGATGCTCGATCAAAGTAGATAAAGTAGGTAATATATTTGCTACATATAAAGGTAAAACTGACGGTCCTCCTATAGCTATTGGATCCCACTTAGATACTCAACCGACAGGCGGTCGTTATGATGGAATATTAGGAGTTCTTGCAGGATTAGAGCTTGTTAAAACTCTCAAAGAAAATCAATATGTCACTCATAATCCTATTGCAGTTATTGATTGGACAAACGAAGAAGGTGCCAGATTTCCAATGAGTATGATGGCATCAACAGTTTGGGCAGGACATATTAGTCTTGAAACAGCTTATAATCTTAAATCAGTTACTGAGAAAGCTGGTACTACTGTTAAAGATGAACTGAACAGAATTGGATATCTTGGAGATATACCTGCTTCATATAAGGAAAATCCAATTGCTGCTCATTTCGAACTTCACATCGAGCAGGGACCTATTTTAGAAAATGAAAATAAGAAGATTGGTGTCTTGACTGGAGTTCAAGCTTATTTTTGGTGGAAGGTTACTGTTGAAGGGAGAGCTCAACATACTGGTACAACCCCCTTAAATGCAAGGAAGGACCCAATTTTGACTGCTTCTAGAATGATATCAAAAGCAAATGAAATAGCTCAAAAATATAAGGGCTTAGCATCGGTAGGGATTGTTTATTTAGAACCTGCTGTAGTAAATGTAATTCCTAAGCAAGTTACGTTTACACTTGATGTAAGACATAAAATGGACGATACTTTGGCTGAAATGGAAAAAGAAATTAAGCAGGAGTTCTCCCGGATTGCGCAAGACGGCAATGGTACTATTGCAAAGGAAGAGCTGTCTATTAATTATGAAACCCTTTTCACATCACCTGCTGTTCATTTTAATGAGGATTGTATTGATTGTGTTCGTAATGCGGCTATTGAAGTTGTAGGTGAAGAAAATATTATTGAAGTTGTTAGCGGAGCAGGGCATGATTCTTGTAATACCAATACTCGAGTACCAACTTCGATGATTTTTGTTCCTAGTAAAGATGGTATTAGTCACAACCCGGTTGAGTATACTAAACCAGATGAGATTGCCGATGGAGCTCAAGTGTTATTTGATGCTGTTCTTCGTTATGATGAATTTCTTTCCAAGAATTGAAATATAAAATGTTCTGTATATCTTTAATTTGTAAATTTGAATAGCATTATTATCTATAAAACTATAAACTATAAATGTTTGACGGTTGGCATCGTACTGGAATGGCTGGATCGAAAAGAGATGTAGGGTCTGGAGAAATAAGCGACTAAAGTGCAAAGTTTATCCGGTTAGTATTGCATTTTTCGTGGCTTAGACTGTAGAGCCTATAGAGTATAGAGTACTCGGTGCCCGTTTTGAGTGATGATCCATAGAGTAGGATGAGTGAACAAAACGTGGGAAATCTTGATAATAGATATTCTTCCAGGTTGTGTTCTTCAATATTTTTGTTTGGGTTCATCCAGCTAGCGTTTTCATCCAGCCATCTGTAACTTCCATAAGTGATAAGTCATATCCACAAACTACTGCTGCTAAATTTAAAATCACGGCAAGTCGCTTCAATTTCCACACCGTTATCGGTCAAAGGTAATTCCTTCATAGCTGCTTAATATTCTCATCTATTCTTATTTCATGCAAGGTGTGGGGGTTGTTTAAAGTGAGATCAAAGCTTGGCCTGCATACAGCCACCTAGTAAGCCGTTCAGCACTAGTTGAACATGAACAGCGCGTTTGTTCGACATCCTCTTAAGTTGAATTTAAACAACAACATTGGGTTGTTGTATGGTCTGGGACATGGTTTCACTGTATGATACAAGTTATGAATTGATGTGAGCATTATTGTATTCCTTCGGTTTAAGCCTCGATATTACCGCTTGTTGATTCTCCGATCTTTGTACTTCTCTCTCTGGCTTGGTTGAAGACTCGATGTTGTCTCAGTTAATTATGCAACTTTTCACGCTTCATTCTGGAAGATCGACAGTATTTAATTCAATTTGTAGCTTCGGTAAGATCCACCTCTTGAGCACAGCCTACTTCAAATGAAGATCAATTATCACCGAAACAAGAAAACAACATGAATTTGTCTATTGAAACCCTGCTTCCGAGATCACCAATTGATAATATCCACTCCAAATATTCCTGTATAAGGCTTACTGCTGAAACAAAGAATAGATTTAGTCAGTCCACATTATTACTGTACCCCCCTTGAAACCAGATCTGCCATATTAAGGAACCGCCAGATGTTCAAGGAAAAAAATGTTGCCGATCGTTTTCGGTGCAAAAATATATTATAAATACATGATATTCCATTGGTTGAGTTGATTTTTTTACTTTTGATTATAATTTAATAAGGCTGATTGGCTGAATCATATATCGCCTTTATCTTATAAGCGTCCGTTTTTGATAACCTTGAAAACATGGTATCGTCCTTGACAGAAGATACCATTAATCATGGTGGATTTTATTCTCCTTCATATCCAGCAAAGTTATTATGGAGTATAATAGGAGGGTTGATAATATTCTTGGTAATTCGCAATCATCTATTTAGATTTTGTTTTGGGAAAATCAGATGTAATTTGCTTAAAAGGACGTCGTCATTGTCAGGATCAGCATCATCTGCCACTTTAAAAACAGTGGACTGGTTTCAAGAAAGAAGATATCTTATAAGTAATGTATTAGGTTATACTTGTCCTGCTATTTATTTCCAATCTTATAAACTTATCGAGATTCCATCTTTAGGACAATGCCTTTTCATTATTATATATCTTGCGGTGGTCATTATCCTAATATTTGTTCCACCGTTATCTCCAAATGAATATGGAGATCATGCCCAGAGATCGTTAAGAGCTGCCTATATCAGTGCTTATCAAGTTCCCCTTATTGTGGCATTATCTGGCAAGCAGATTGCTCTTCCAATACTTGTTCGTATTCCCGCAGAAAGGCTCAACATATATCACAGATGGGTAGCTAGAGTAATGTTTATTACTGCTACGATTCATTTTATTACAATTCAAGGATTACCGAAATCTTTAACCAAGATTCTTCCATATGGGGTTATGTCATCTGGTACATTAGCATGGATAGTTTTATTATGGGTTGTGATTTCTAGTTTGGCGCCAATTCGAGTATTTCAATATGAACTTTTTGTAATTGTTCATATTATATCAATAACTGCATTTCTAATTCTGATTTGTCTTCACGTTGCTAGTGATGCTTTACCACTTATTTTACCTGGTTTAGGAATTTTCTTAGTTAACCGAATTGTTTATGCAATGCGGACTTCTTATATCAATGGAGGAGCATTAGGTTATTCTCATAAAAAACTTCTAGGCTCTTATAAAGCTTCTTTAGTTCGTGTTTTTGATAATGCAACTCAAATTGAAATTCTTTTGGATAACAATCATCATCCATTTTCTTGGACAGCTGGTCAGTTTATGTATCTCAAATTCCCAACTATAGGTTACGGTGGTTCTGGCATAGAGTCTTATTTATGTCGTCGTGTAGAATCTCAAGTCACTCGTTTAGAATCTAATATTGGCCGTGTAGAATCTCATCCTTTCTCTGTTTATTCAGTGCCTGAAGATGGTCGAATGATGTTCTGTGTTGGTAAAAGGAGGGGGTTTACTAAGCGATTGTTTGATGAAGCAGGACTTGATAGTAATAGTACTAGCAATGTTCCTGTTATAATAACTGGGCCATTTGGCCATCCTAAAAAATTTCAACAATATCGTACTACCATATTTCTTTCAGGAGGGACTGGTCTATCTTATAATATTCCTATGGCTATAGATTTTGCTGAAAATATGCACAACAATCAACAGTCGATGTGTTTCATTTCTGTGATCAAATCCGTCGAAGATCTTCTTCCATATTCTACTAAGCTCCTACAATTGTTGGACAAAGGTTCTCGTGGTAATGGTAGCAGTAATGGTAATTTCAGAATGATTATTTATGCTTCTCGTCAAAGCTCGAATTTGTTTACGATGAAGACAAAGGCTGGCGAACATACGGATTATAAAGAAACAACTGGTGAGTTATTATTAACAGATACCGTTAATCCGGCCGAATCCAGTAATCCGTTCAGTGATAGCATTGCGTTAGAAAATGTCATGGTTGATCATTCACAAGAGGAAAATGATGATCGGGAACATCATTTATTCCCTGAAAACCTTTCTTTTTTAAACAGAGTAGAGGAAGTTCATTTTGAACGACCAGATCTTTACAAACTTCTAAGTAGAGTTTTGGAGGGCAAAGAAGAATTGACTGGTATGTCGATTTGTGCTCCTCATAAGATGAGTGTCGAGGCACAAAATGCGATTGCTCATATATCTGTTATGAGAATGAAGGGTATTGCTGTTCATAACGAAGCTTTCAGCCTGTAGTAGAATGAAATAAAAATAGAGATTTCGGGAATATGTTGTTGCGCCTTTTTCTTATCCTCGATGCCGCCGTCTATATCTAATGTTGTGTATCTGTCCCAGGCCTATATTTTAAGCTTCACACGAAGTTGGAGGCAAAGTAGAGCATTCCATCGCTAGCGGCTTTGTCACAAGTCGACTACAGTAACGACATTTAGTGTAGAGAGGAAATAGTGACTTGGGGATGGGCTTCAACTCAGTCAATGTGATCGTTGAGCGTAGTATGAAGAGACTAACACTGGGCTGAGCCTCAGTGGTTGCCAAATATTGGAATGTTTTCAATAATGATAACAATTAAAAATAGTTCAATGCAAATTAAAAATGATATATAGACAGAAAATATATAATGTCTTCAGCTATTTAATCAAAAGAGAAGAGGCGAAATGATGTAGCTCAAATTAATAACTTGGCAGTTTCAAAAGATTCATCCGGATCCTCAGTCATATCAGGATCATAATCAAATTCCTCACCTACGAGTCCCTTCACTACTATCATTAATTCGTCGAGGCGCTCATAAATCATTCGTGATAGTAATAATCCAACTACGCTGAGCTGGCCATCATGTGATAATATTTTACCTCGTCTCTCATTAACATCTTCAGGAACCTTTATCGAATTTGGATTAATATCTTCACCTTGCTCCCTAACTTGTAAAGCTCTAAGCTCTTCAAGTTCTGTCATTACCTTTGAAGTCAAAGAATTAACAGTAACTCCACAATGTTCTTCTAGATGTTTAATATGTTTCAAAGTCATCTGCGCGGGAGTCATGCGTGGTAATGGCCCACCATTTATTAAGGATCCAGACGCCATATGAATGACAGCAAAAAAATTGGTCATCATTTCATTGGATGTCCACCCATATCTGGCAAGCATAATAGGAACCCATTGTTCAGGGTCATGCAATTGATTGAACATATTATAAAGGCCAAACAACAATTGTGTAACATCAGTTTCTAATCGAATTAATCGTAGATATCTTTCTTTGGGCCATTCACCAGTCAGCTGTGGTTCATATTTTAAAAGTTTTATAAGAGGAAATACAGCTGAAAGCTTGATAAGAATTGAGGTCATTCTACTAGCAACAACGTCAGATCGTGGCAAACGATGCACTGCAGGTTCCCTAGCACGTTCTAAACTAAACTTTCCAATGTCACAATAAACATTTCCCGTAGCCCTCAAGGCGGTCCCTAGCATATTACGAACAGCAACTTTTCCAGTTCTAGGTCTAGGAAAAGTACTAGCAATAAAACCTATCGTAATGCCAACAGCTACAGTGACGCACCTAATCCAAGCAATATGAAACCCCCAACCAGTAGAACCGGGGGTTGGAACTGTTGCATCTTGCCAGCTTGCGCCTAAGACTAGTTCTGCAGATGCTCCAAAGACAATTGCTGCTAACGGAGTAGAATGTTGAGAAAAATGACGATAAAATGACAGCCATATCGCAACAAACACTTGTACTACAATGTAGCCATATCGATTTCCAGATCCATTTCCTGTTGATATATACCAAGCGACCATAGCAAATAATGCTGCTAAAAAGGTATATAACATCTTCTGTAGATACGCCTTGACAATATCACCTGGGCTTTGAGAAGTAGAAATGGCGGTCATAATGACAACCCATACCAATCTATTACGGTAGAAAAAAAATGCAGTTGGTTTACAGAAAGCTGGGATAACTGGAATTATAGAGAACGCACCAGTTTTTAGACAGAATAAAAAGTTATCACTGATTAGGACGCTGTAAGCCTGCAGAAATCTCTTTCCAATAAGATGACTGATATTTCGAGGTGGAGTAGCATCTGGATCTCTAGTCTGAGTGCTATTATATGGGGTGAATCCAGGAATAGAATCAGGATTTATAAGATCTTTGTTAGCATCCATAACGCCTGGCTGATATTGAATTTTGTTCCTAGTTGCTTTGAACGGCAAGATTAGCTCCGGGGTTGGGCGATAGTCGTCCACTTGGGTGCAAACTTGTATCAACGCATTCAAAAGGCTACAGAATCTTTTAATAGAAAAACCAAATAATGACCCCTGAGCGACAAAGGCTACAGCTATGCGACCATCAGCTTCATCTTCGGCGCGCAACATTGCATACCAGCGAGTCTCCTCAAGTTTTTTCAATTCAATATCTAAATCATCACGAGCTTTGATAAGTTCATCACGGCATTTAGCTTGTAACTCTCGATTCTTCGCAAAACGGCCGGGTACTATTAGTGAATATAATCTGAATTCATTGGCAGCCCGGAACCAATTTATCATTGCATCGATGGCTCGATCGGCAGCAGCTAGTGTGGGAGTAAATCTCTTTTCGACGAGCTCGAATAATTTGTCCAGATCTGCTAAACTCAGATTCTCATTCGTATCATTATCACTGGCAAGTCTCAACAGCTGTAATCGCCGTTGCGTTTCAAATTCTCCTACTGGTAGATATCTTTGATGCAAAGCATCATAAAGTTTATTGCCTTCTCCTCCTCCGTTGGTATTTGCGGGCCCAGATATCGATTGTGCAGCAAAAGATCTACTACGAAATGAAGTTACTTTATCAACCAAAATATCCTTACGTTGTTGGATTCTGGTATAAAAGTATTCTAGACCAGCCATTGTACTTAAAAGATTCCGAAACAAAGTTCGGATTTCGCTAGTATCACATGAGTCAAATCTACCATAAGAAATCTCGAGACGAGTGAGGGAAGCCATTAGGTCAACCGGAACAGACTTACTGAAAAGTTCTGCCACAGTTCGGCCCAAATCTTTATGACGAGAAAACTCTGGTGATGAAGGTCGGACTTCTTTTAGAAACTGCAGATTTTTCTTAGACAACTGACTAACAGGTCCAAGCAATCTTAGTAGACCACCATAGAATGCAAAATTAGCTGTAAATGGATAAATCACTGCTGAAACTAAAAGATTAAGGCATAATTGGAGGCCCAAAGGTTTCAACACAATATACTAAAAGAAAAGGAAAATCGTTAGAAACAAATTGTTAAGGGTCTCCCTCTACCAGCTCTTAGAAATCACTTACCCCAACAAGCCTATCAGTGAAAAACGGGAAAAGAACAGAAAAGCTACAGTTGACACAAATACTAATAATTCCAACTGTATAGGGACCAATAAGTATGGGTGATATCCGCTTGATCATTGACATTGAAGTAATACCTATTAGTAAAGCGAACACAAATATTACAGTACATCGGAATTCTAAGAAATAACCACTGAAAATCTGTGTTTCAACGCAATCTAGAAGGTCAGCATTATCTTGACATAATCCTTTCTGGATTAATTCAAGTGCAGTTGAGTCTAGAGTAGGATTGCCACGAATCCGAGTTGTTATAGCACTCGCAACCACCCCATATGTCCAACCATAAATCATAAGAAATCCGCCTATAAGATTTAAACCAACAGTTAAAATAAACGGCTGTCCTCCTGGTCCTAGAATACAAGCAACAATGGGCATAATATAAGGAGCATCACTTAGCCATATATGAATAACAGTTATTACTGAAAACAAATTACCCACCCAAATTGCTACCCACGTACGAAAGGTGATTTTAAAAGAAGGATAATCCAAATGATCAATAAAATATCCTGGACGAAGAAATTGAGTCCATACAAAACGGAAGATATCCCCGGGGTTATTATTTGTTTTAATATTTTCTTTATTCAAACCATTACCACCACCTCCACCTCCGCCACCGCCAGCACCACCTACTCCACCGGTAAATCTAATAGTCTCTTCCTCTTCAATTTTTTCTGGTGAAGCTTCTTGGGCTCCAGTAGCAGTACGATGTATGTAGGTCGAATCTGACCTTGTAGAATCCCTACCAGTGACATATTGATTCGCAGTAGTTAATGGCCTGATAACATTATCGTCTTCTTCCAATTCATCACGAGAGAAATCTCTTTGATTGATACCATCTTGAGTAGCCGTTGGGCTAATATTAGTTTCATCAGAATTAGAAGTATTGCTGTTACTCATTTCTGGATACAATTAAATCACTCGTTCAATATCAAGACATAGAAGAACAACAATGCGAAATCAATCTGAATACCAAAAAACAAATTGAACCGAATCAAAAATGAAACAACAAAATAAAAGAATTCCTTCGGACAAAATCTCAATAAACTATGGTAAACTAAGGAGCAATAAATTGCAATTCTATGACCAGACAATGGACTTCTGTTTCTCTCAAGGTGAAAAAAAATATCCACTTATCGATGATAATAACAATATTACACTAATATATGTCTTTATTTCAAATATCCACAGGCATATATAACTATTCAAATATTCAAATATTCAGATAGAAAGCAGGAAATTAGTTGAGTTGTAAATAAATCTCTTTCTCTATATCTCTCTGTTTAAAAGGTCTAGTCTCGGGCCTCCACTATCTCAGAATGCAGAAGCAGATCTTCTACTGCTTGAAGCTAGATTTTTAGCCGTATAATGACCGCATATGTAAATGCGCATGGACAAATATGTAAGATGTAGGTAACACATGCATATATAACTTAGCATAACAGCCTATTTCAACCGATTTCAAAAGATCTCTGATAAGGTTCTAGCCAGAAAATTATATGGGTACTCATACATGCAGGATGATGTACTGGGAAAGTGTTAAGGTTAACTAACAGGCTTGGCCGTGCGGCTTGTATACGAGACAAAGAATAACGTTAAATCGTTACGTGGGTGAATTATACACATATTATTACCTGTAATAAATAAATCGAACCAACCCCGATCTCCCGTTCGGTATTTTTGTGGTGCCTCGAGCATTTGGGGCGTGTTCAGAAAATAGCGGTCTCCCGCGTCTACGTCTAGCCTCGCTTCATCATTCTTATTTGATTTATTGTGACCGCGCTGCTCGGGTTGAAACTGGGAAGTGAAGTGAGCAAAGCGGTCATGAACTCGGGTGAAGTGAGCCTCGGTCTCTGGGGCTACGCCCAAGCCGCCGGGGCAGTGAAAATCCAAATCCAGTCCGATGAACAGATCCGATGAACAGATTCGTGCATTAAAGTTATTCTATGCATATCTAGTGTTAGGAACTGTTCGAGTAGACATCATCTTCGGTCATCTATGAATTGCTTTAAGTTACATGCAAGACAGACGAGGCGGCTGAGAATTCGGAACCTCGGTCGGGGTAGTAAAAAAACAGAATCGGAACGCACAACCGCGAGCGATGAACAATAGATGCTAACGAAACGTTATGCTCTGCGCTATTATGACTCCCTCTGGATTACTATACTGTTTTGTCGTTATCTATCGGTTGAATTGGTTCATTTTGCCCCTCATCCCTTTCTTGTCATAGTGTGTTCTAAGCTGATTGGGTCAAACCAAGCTAACTTACACATCTTACTTTCTCTTTCTGTGGTCTACCTAGTTTCTCATGAGCTTTCTTTCGACGGCGCTCCTGTTGGGACGGATTTACTGTCTGGCATTTCGCTGCTCATCGCTGCGCAGGCAGGGTTCATGTCAGTATAAGTTTAAAGGTAAGGGTTTGACTCGCTCTTAAGTTTCACCGACATTCAGTGGCCGGCCAGCCGACCCGTGCACCGTACTCTATTCTTTTTGTATGTGACATATTGCTGTCGGCCTCGGACTTTTTAATTCGCCTTCAATCTACCCCTGGAAGTTTTCAAGCAGCCTACCGAGCACGGTAGACCTCTGAACTCAATTACTGCTTCCGGTATTCATCCGGTATTCATCCGGTATTATTTGCTATAACAATAACTGGCCATGCTTGATTATGTTCTGCCTCTGACTCTGCCTTAACTTCATTTCCATTTTTCCCTTCCAATCCTCGGTAACAGGTGACAGACTAATAGACTACAGCCGGCAGCGTACATTGGGTACAGTAAGCTATTAACGTTAACGTCATATTACATTTAGATATACTTCTCGACTAATGTTACTTACAATTGCCAGGTGGAGAAAGAGACAGATTCGCATCAATGGAACTCCAGTGGCAGACTCTTCCCCCAAGTCACTCTTTGCTGCAGGTTGAGACCATATTGCATTTGTTGACATCAACCGAGCTATAAGATCTTAGGCAGTGCTCCAGCCAGAGACGGAGACGTGATGATGGAGAGACACTGAGCGCTGTCTTGACTCCAACAGAAGCCACTACGGTATCTGTGTGATTTCACTGAGGGCCACCGCAGACAGAAGCTATCATTAATGACTAAATTTAACAAGAAATATGGATTGATAATAATAATACTATATATAATTCCAAAAAGTCAAGCATATGTATGTACGTCATAACTAAAGCAAAAATTGAAAAACAAAAAATTGAAAAAAAGTGTCATAAAATTAAATATATTCTTACTGAAATAATCTGTGATTATCAGAACGATCACGCTTCCAGATTAAGTAAAATAAACCTATCAAATATATCCAGCTGGAGCTTGTTGCATTAAATATTCAGTCGCGATAGCATCTCCATAGTGGGCTGCACTAGACATCCAGTGCTTAATGACTGCCATACGAATTGGATCGTACTTATCTAAATCATCAAGAAGCCTCGGGTCTTCAACAAGAGTTGATTCAAATACATCTGAAATCTTGGAGAACGGTAAAAGTGTAATGGGAGTAATGTCTGGATGCGATAAGTACATTATTGCTAGCTCACGTTGTCCTGCCACATCACCTTCTTTCGATGCAATACTCCATAGCCACGCGCAGTCTTCTAATGACCACTGCGACAAGAACTCATGATCGGCACCACCAGCACCAGTAATCATTCCTGTCTTATATTGAAATATCTCGGTGGCTGTATCTACTATCAGACCTAAAGCTTCTTCCTTGATCGATAAAGCAGCTAAGCTAACATCCCAAAATGCCTTTCCTAGATCAGTCAAGTCTAACATATGGGGAGGGACAAATGCTGAAATAAATTGTAGATCTCTAAAAAGAGTTCTTGATTTCAAACTGTTACTCTTCAATATACGACGAAGCTCCTCAGCAATAGCGTCAGTATTAGGTCCAGCGGCGCCTGCAGACGCCCCATGTGCAGACGATGAGGCGCGTTGGAAAAGTTGGCCAGCAAAAAACGCACCTGACGAGCTCCTCTTAGCCTCGACAGTGGCAATTGTCTCACCAAGAGATGTCATAGCTGATATACTCGTTGCCCTTGGGATATTATTACGAAGTGTTGGCAATCCAGGCGTCTCCGAGCCCAATGAAGTCATATTAGATCTAGTGCGATGAGATTTTATTGATCCAGGAGTACTGAGACCACCACCATATCCCCCTCCGGCATTTGAAGACAATGAAGATACCACCAACATCTCGAGTTCATACAACATATGTAATTTAGCTAACGGGGATGGATTAATCGATAGTCGTTGTAGAATCTTTCTATAAGCATCGTCAAAATCGAACTTTTGTCCTCCACTACTTATACCACCCGAAACGGTGCCTCCAGAGGAATTAGCAGCCTGGCTATTATTACCAGAACCCAAGATTGTAGTCTGACTAGTGATGCTACCACCTTCCCTACTTTGTTGGGCAACGAAAGACTCTGCAGTTACATCACTGGATAGTTGTTGAGTTTGACTCAGTCCAATCTTGGATACTCTTCTAAATGTTTCTGGGGGGTCATTAAGTTTCAACACCATTGACTGGGTATTTCTAGCAATAGCTGCTCTTAGATTAGCTTGCTGTTCCATATCTCTCTCCATAGCGGCAGTCACAACGGCTGAATTGATCCATTTATCAGTTTCCGAGCCTAAAGAAGAAAAAAAGAGTTAGTAAAAATGTTGAAAATATAAAAAAGTTCCTGATCCGAAACTGGGAATACAACGCAGTTGCAGCCCTGGATCTTAGCACCCCAAGTTCTCGAAGATTAACTGTTTAGCTACAATCTAGCAGTTATTAATAGTCTATAGCTTACCATCAAAAAAACAATTTGTACCGATATCAGTATATATAAGACTTGTCAATCTCATTTGTAAAGCAAGAATAGTTTCGTCCAATTCTCTTCTTTTGGCATCTGCTTCCAGAATAGAGGCTTCATCACGTATACTAAGAGCATCAAGGGATTCAAAGTTGGCACCGGAGCCACCGGAGCCACCTGAAACTTCATTCAAACTTCGATTACGACGATGTCCCCTCCCAGTATCAACACTACTATTGGCTGCACCACTGGCACTGCTACCATCAATACTAAAATCAATGCCAACATTATCATTAAAAGCAGTGCCATCTCGTCTACTACCACTCAAATCTAAAGGATTAAAAACCTCCAAAAAGTTAGGGGTTGATTTCTGAGATCGATGGCCACGTACAGTGGTTGATCGGTCTGAAGGCCGAGGATGACTTCGCAAATGTGGAACAGGGTCGAAAAGCTCACTCTCCGCAACAGCACCAACTGATGCTCTATGTCCATAAGATGGGTTTATTGCAGGAGTGCTTGATCGACTACTACCTTCAACTTCTACAATTAGCTTCCATAAATCGTGACGGAAAAGAGTGCTAGAACTTAATAAAGAATGTCCTTTATTGCGGTGGGTAGATAAAGTATCACCCATGATTCGTTTAACCAAGTCATCAACCTCACAACTAAACCGGTGGATTCGTTCCTCACCTGTACAGAAGTTCTGGATTTTCTGACCTTCCAACCATTTGCTAGTAGCCTCAGCTTCACGGTCAGAAAGTTTGTATTCTCCACCCAACTCCTTCGGCGAAAACATTACAACACTACTAACATTACCACCAGCATTACCCCCGTAACCACTACCATCAATGAAGATATTATTGCCAACAATAGACTGACGTCTATCAGCACCACTGCCACTTCCACTATTATTGGATGCGCCACTTCCTCCACCACTACTGCCGCCGCCGGTTCCATTACCACTGCCACTATTGCTACCTCCACCCCTCTTAGAAGAAACAGACGTGAATCTCTTGAAAGAAAAAGCACCACCCAAAGAAGACACAGAGCTTGAGCTATTATTACGCTTAAGTGAAGGAAACGATGTCAAAGGCGAGTGCAGTGCTGCCGAACCTGTAACAGGCGATTCGGCCGAAGCATTAACAGCATCCGTTCCATAAGTAAGTGCCAACGCAACATCCTTAGCCCGACTCCATAGTGGACTAGTACGAATTTCAGTTGAATACCAGACTTTAGTACGCAGATTATTCAGGTCTGCAATGCTTTTGTTACTCCTCTTCTTTACAGCCTGCAATTGCATTTCGTAGGGCGAGCAATTCTCACGGCAAAGATCAATCTGATTACGCACTCTACTAAGATTGAATTCTTTGTCCTTAGCGATCAAAGAAATAACATAATTATTAACAGCAATAGCAACCTGAGGGTATGTTGGGCTTCCACTACTTGGAAGAAGCTTACGGAGGCAACTGCTGGCATTGGCATATTCATTAGCATCCAGGAACTTACTGTTGCAAATACTTTTCTCCAACGCTTCAGATAGAAGATCAGTCATGTAACTGGCACTGGCATAAGATGATGGCGGTAATGTCTCAAAAGAGTCCTGGTCTGAATAACCAGTTGTCCGAATCGACTTGCTATTTATTGTTCCAAACGTAGGAGGATAGGGAGTCGAAGAAATTTGTGTAACAAGCTTATCTATAGCCTTTCTTATTACTGATACTAGACCTCGATTTGCAGGAGCTACAGGAAGTGACTGAAATATAACATCTTCCGATTCATGCAAGGGAGTGGTAATTGTCGAATCTCCACCTGATGATGACACTGGAAATGATATTGCGTGAATCTGTTCCAGAATAGATTCCGGTCGAATATCGTGGACAGTTCTATCGCCTCCAACCTGGAATATCTGCCATTTTTCATGCATTGGATGAGGTACTCTAAAAGTTTGCAATTTACTCGGCCGTAGAGAATACAAATACTGCGAATTATCTCTAAATTGTAGATAAGGGAATTTCTTGATTAGTTCCTCTATTACCGGTTCTAAATCGGTCTTAATATCTTCCAGGCTCCATTCAAAATCTTCAGTAGGCCCAAGAACAGGAGTGGAACCACCAGAATCATCGATTGATTGATCTACCATCCCACTCATAATGCCACCACCAACGGCACCACCTCTGCCACCAATTTCTGTCAGACTTGGTAGACTTGGTAAACTCTCATGATTTGAATGAGACCCGCTAAAGCTACTACTACTACCACCTCCACCTGTAGTAAAAGACGACGATAGCTGATGATCACTCCCACTGTAACCACCATAGTAGCTATATGGTCGGGTTCGCGGGTTTTCAACATTCAGAGCATGAGTATTATTATTGTGGTGGCTATTAAACGATCGATGATGTAATGCAAAAGAAGGGAATAGTGCAGAATATATACAAACAATGTCTGAAGGGGTGAGAACAAAGAGTTGGCCTCGTGAACAATAATTACTCTCAGGCAAAAATGGTGATGGTGACGGTACAGAAGAAGCATCGAAATGCGATTCGTTTGGTGATGGTGCTGATGGGGCCGACGGTTGTGTTTGAGAGAACGATGGGTCGTCAAATTTGGACAATATACTCTCTAAATGCTTTTTAGTTTTCTCATGAATAACACTATTGACTACAGAACCTTCCTGATGAGCTCCATATGCATATGACATTACCAGATGATATAGTTTGTTAAACACCAAGCCCAAAACTTTTCTACGCTGAATATCACTAACAAAATAATCATTAAGTATCCCTAATCGCTCTGGAAATGTGAATAAACGGCGAAGATGAACAAAGAAGAAATATTTAACCGATATAAATAATAGTGTGTTTCGCCGATGATGTTCTGGAACCTTACAAATGATTTGTTTTGCAAACGATAGGAACGGGGCAGGGATAGCACCAACAGATTGGTTATCATCTAAAAATTCAACAATAATATCAACAGAATTATTTAAAAATTCTTGAGTAGCCAAGTCTATCACAGCCGGTTCGTCAGAAGAAGATCTCGACGATAGTAATGAAGCTGTCGATGACTTTCTAAGTTTCAATCTCGCAGCAGAAGCAGCGGCGGCGGCATTAACCGTAATAGTCGTAGCTAACGAGGAAGTTGATGTTGCAAGAGTAGCATTCGCAAGTTCAGGGGATGGATGTTCAGAGGTAGGTGCGGAAAAGAAGCCATTACTATTACTACCTCCACCAGAGCTAACGCAACTATTATGACTGGCAACATTCAAATTGTTACCTTTACCATTCTGAGTTAAGAAGCTACCTTGTTGCAATAGATTATATAATACGACTTCGAATGCAGATTTATAAGGATGGCCACTGTCGTCTATAATTCTATCAAATATAGCAAAACAAAAGCTGACGTTTCGTTTATGTTCTATCAATGATGCACAAATAGAAGAAAAATATTCGCTTCTCTGCCAATCGGGTGTATCTGGAGGGAAGATTGAATAATACAAGATATCCAATGGTCTTGTACGATTCAACGAGGATATATCCTCATAGGTTTCTGTGGCAGTTGCTGTTGTTGCCGATGATGAAACTCCTCCTGATCCTCCTGGTCCAATAAAGTTCGCCAAATCGGAGGCCGACATGGACAATAATGCTGTTGCAATAAAAGAAGGTGCAGATTTTAATAATGTTAAAAATGAGTTCAATAATTGTCGATGACGCCATTTCAACATGGATGGAAAATGCGAAGTTTTGATATTACAATCTTCTCGTAATAAATAAGAACATAACTCAATAGCTTGTTGGTATGCAGACGTGAATTTGGTTGAATCATATCTAGATGGTGAAGACTCTGCTAATGTGGCATGAAACCTATTCAAGGAAACATCCAATCGATTAACAACATTATAATGAAGTACCAACTGGGCGAATCGTGATGCCGCATTCGCTGCAGTAATCTTGGCAGTTGAATAGAGGATATCAGTCTGAATTAACGAATCAATTGTGAGAGGTTGTTCATTCGAATAATGAGAAGACTGTGTTGGTGGTGTTGGGGGTGGTGCCGCCAGAACAGACGGTATTAATTCATGAATTGAAGCTGAGAATGATGATTGTTTATGCAAAAAAACTGGACTAGATGATATTGGGGCCATTTTCTCATGTTGGAACTGCGATTGAACTTGGGTGGTTGTCAATTCTGGTGATAACTGTGAATAGTACGAGGAAGATTTAACTTCGGTCTGAGAATGTCCCATGGAGTCTGATGATGTTTTTATTTTCAATAATTGAGAGCTTAATACTTCATGAATATCAGATTGAATCAATACCTCAGTTTGTACATTTTTCGTCTCTATCTCTTCCTGTATATCTGTGTGTATACCCGTTTGTAACTCGACCTGTATATCGGACTGTCTATCAGCCTGAACATCGGCCTGTGTCTCTGCCTGTGTGTCTGCCTGTGTTCCTGCATGTGCCTCTATCAGGATGTCTGTTTGACTCTCTGTCGTGTAATGATCTCGTGGAGGCGATTCTAATAGATCACTGCCATAAAATGAATGTATAGAAGAATCATTATTTTCAATACTTTCATCTCCCTTAATTGATCCCAAAAATGATGACCCCGAAATTGACGATGACAATGAGGATGGCCCAGATTCGTAATGAATTGTATCTGATGTTGGATCGGGAAATACAAAAGCCGGAGAGGCCAACGATTGTACTACAGTCATATCGGTTCTATTACCATTGTTAGTATATTAAATTCAAGAGATCTTTGCCTCTGGTTTGCCTCCGGCAGCTGGGGCGTAGCCCCAGACCCCTAGCTCTCGCTTTGCTCGAGATGGCTCGGCCTAGTTCTTAAAAGACATACCTTTTAGATGATGAGAAATAAACTGATGATAATTTGATGGATGATGATATTATAGCTCCCTTAGACGCCAGGGGATTGCGTCAAATGATGAGTATAAACCGATATACGGTAACATGGGGAGGCCTTTAAAAGGTATTGAAATATAAATAACACTAATAAGTGATGAAAATTTTATGCTGATGCTGATGCTGACAATATTGATGCCAAAGAATATTGTACGTGATGCAAAACCGGCGGCAATATGAGGTTGAAAATTTCACTCCTGCTGAAAATTTGATGAGGTAATTAAAACTATTGAAGATAAAATAAATAATGGCAGATTGAATTAAATGGTCCTAGATGACAACTATGCTTATTTGAAGATGAGGAAGGAAGAAGTATAAGATGAATTCACAAGCTTCTGTTCCGTTTAATCATCAAAAAAAAAAAATTACTAAACGATGGCGAATGCTAGACTGGTGAAGTTGGAAACGAAATCGGGGTTGATCGGTCGTTCTATGTTGATGTTTACGTAAAAAAAATATTGGACGGTTGGTACGGTTTGGACCCCCTTAAAAAGGTGCTTACACTCTCAGAGTGAAAGAAAAAAGTAATGTTAAGATTTTAGATCCACAACGCCCACACCTACCTCACCCACGTTCTGAAAAAGCAAACAAAAAAAGAAAAGAAAGGAAGTTGAACGAGGAAAGGGAGGAAGGATCTGAAGTGAGAGGGACAGTGAGAAGAAAGAAAATAAGAATAAGAATTAGAATAAAATAAGTTGAATTTTAAAATTAGACGATCATTGATCAATTAGAAGGAAACCATGACTGAACATATATACTTTGTGACTAAAGTATGATTCAATGCTATGTTGAATATCTCTCTCTGATCAAAGTGACTTTTACCATCAACATACGTAACATGCGCGAGAGTTTTTGGGTTGGAATTTTATATATTCAAAAAGGAAAAACCCATAACCCTATTTTTATGTCTATTGAACTCTAGATAGTGTTAGATTTATTTTCATGCAGATATAGATCTAATTTATCTATTTTACTGTCGATCAAATGATCAATTGGCCGCCATTGAGATCATCATGTTATAAATGACCGAAAGCATACGTAATGTACATGAGGCGTATGCACGTAATAATCTACTGTATTTGTATTTTATATACGGCTGTGTACGGCTGTCCCGGTGGATATGACGGTGTTAACAGCCGGAAGAGGGGAGGGGGAACAGGGGGATGGACGATGACGATGACGATCTGGAAGACAATAAAATCTAAATAAAATATAAAATATTGAAAATTTTAAAACGAAACGTAATTTAAACTCAAAAATTTGAATAAGAATATCAGCCGTAGTTTCCCCTCCGCGGGGAGAAAATAACTATTAGACTAATTACAGGGAAGACGAAAGGGATTCGGTCCGCAGGAGGCCTTAGCCTGTAGAACAGGGGCCCCACAATGCATGAAGCTGCAATTATAACGTTTAAGCAAAGCTGGTTAACTCTTAAGGTTTAAACTGAATCACCGGATAAAGTTACTAACAAGTTTGAAATCCTCTGTTTTCGATAATTCGCAGTATAGTACACATTGTAACGTTTGCAGTATTGACAGGACGGACAGAGCCAGCAACAGGGTCTGAGGATGACACCAAGTGTGAGACAAAGGGAGGTATCCTTGCAAGGAACAGCAATAAACGAGAGCAATGTGTTAGATCTGAATTAAATGTAACTGATCATTAGATAACTGACGCGAGTAGGTCATCTGGATGTCTATGAGAGATTCTATTTTTATATATTAACTGATTTGAAATTTTGAGCTTGGCTAATGAATCTTATTGTTAATCTCTATCGACTTGAATTTACAGTGGTAGATAGCGTCAATTCTATACGAAAAACTACAGACGCATCTTCAACAGCTTTTATGCGGACATTATTCGTCTTCATGCAGGGCGTTAACATGTCTAATAATGGAGCTTTGTTCAACTTTATCTTCAACTGAAGATGATGCAAGTAATTACCAAATGCCAGGGTGGCACAGGAATCTCACGAACCTTTCGCCTGAAGCAAAATAAGATCAATCGCAAACGTAGGCGAAGTCTGTGCAAGCATCGCTGGAACAAGCATCTAGAGATTGGCATGCATACGACCATCGTGTTCACGAGCAGCAGTCGGCTGGTCACAGCTAATCATCTGTATACAATTTCGCCGATTTTCGCCAACATCCCTACATAAATTTGAAAGTATTATTTTGGACACTTTGTCCTGCTTATCAATAAGGTTCTTAGGTTCATCCTTTGTACTGCTTATCTATCCCTGTACAGATGAAAATAATAAAATTCTAGAACTGATCAGAAGATGTAAGTGAAATAATATTATATATACCATTAACTGGGTTGACCCGTAAAGCACAAGAAATATTTCTTCTGCCATTAGATATTTCCGAATTTTATAAAGCAATAATCTGTGTACCGGTTATCTTTCGTTTGTCTCCGCCAACTGGGACTGAGCCCAAGTTCATGGCTCAGAACATTATCCCTGCACTAACCTTGGATCTGTGACATATAGCTACACCGGGAGTCACGACGAAGATCAACTCTCTCTCCTCACAAGACCTCCTCCTTTGTTGTGCCTTCAAGGTCGGGCTGCGTGCCAGACCTGTTCTAGAGCTTTGGTCAGGTTCCATACTTGACCCGTACATGTACATGCACATTCATGGTTCATATCGCTGGTTAAACTATTAGCCAGCTAATAATGTAGTTCTGAACTAGCCGCGCCTAATCTCATGCAAATATCTCTTTTAAGGGCCAAGCGTATATGTTCTTAGCGTCCGATTTGGCTGTGACCAAGCTTAATTTATTTTTGGATCATATGCGGCTGAATATAAACAGTAATTTAATAATAACAATTTATTTGTGCAGAATGTGCCTAGTAGTATCCGTTGTTGTAATTAGAGCAGAATTGGTCAATGTTATGTACACATATGTAACATGTTGAAAGTAGTAACTAACTATAGACAAAATATGTGGACTTTAATTATGTGTAATAGATACAGGATGTTGTTCAAATAGTCTGCAACAAGGAGATACAATTCCGTTAACTAGTACGGTAGGCTACAGTAACTTACCGTAAGGTTGAACTTCGAGACAGCAAATGATTGTTATCTTTTATACATTCTTTTTGATTTCATCTGTTATTGTCGGTCGTTGTTCTTGTATATGTCGCATTTCACACTGAGTTTGTCTTATCTATCTCTGCGTTATCTGTATTTTTTGATTACATTTAATAAGTCAAATTAAATCAAACTTCTTCGCCTTACATGAAGAAGAGAGACGAGACGTCCGTTTCTAAAGTCCCTACCCCAATTATGTGATTTGAATGTAAAGCTAGTTATACAGTAGCTCGGCCGCAGTCTTAAGCCGGAGTGATGATTTGAAATCCATTAAGCGAGACTGTCTGTCAGAAAGCCATAGGTCGGTCACCCCGGTCAAATTAGATAACAATAATCACACTTACGAATAAGTTAACCTTATCTGTTACCGCGTGCACAGACCCTCTCCACTTAACTAAAATTCCTGCATGTCTCGATACATGCATGTATTGCATGTCCTGCATATATCCGTATGCAGGCGTTAGTAGGTCAAGCTAATTAGTCTAGTACTAAGACACAAATTTATTGCTAGACACAAACATTTGGACAATGAAAATACGGTTAGCAGTTACTGGTGTTGATGGTTGCTAAAAACCAGCACTGGGTTTCAGACTTGTTCCCTCCAGCGGATGACTACTCAGCCAGAGTTTACAACATTGTTGAACACTTTGTCCAACCTGTTTCGTATTCCAAATCATCTCCAGCTATGAGGTCTTGGACGAATCCAATATTAACTTCCAGAGGCAAAGATTCCAACGATTAACAGACAGAGTGTAGTATGAAATCGCTATCTCCGATGGGGTTTAAGTGAATTAACAACATGATGATGATCATCATCATCATTGTCTATATGGTCATCTGATAGCTATGCCAAGAACTAGCGCAGATCGATGTTTAGATTATATTTAACGATTATCTCATCTTCGTGCCCGTTTTTGTTTTGTTTTTCTGTTTCTTTTTATAGCTATCTGCCTGGCTTTTCAATAGTGATACTTTCTCATTTGTGCCTAGTTTACTATGAATAGTATTGTGTATTCGCTGCAAGCCTAAACGCTTTTCAGATCTCACATAATATTTCGTAATAGTAACGCTAACATTGCTATCACATGAATTCTATTCTGCATTTAATTACTTAAAGCGATTTGTTTAACCCAACTTCATTAGCGATTAATAGTAACGATTACGCCTGTGGACCCAAATGATATATCTTATCCTTCACTTGAAGCATTAAACCTTGGATTCCAAGCTCTGTATGAACACGAACATGTCCCCCTAGAAATGCAGATATTTCGGACCCAAGCTCCCACTCTTTCTAGCAGGTGAATGGACGTTACATAGGAAATGCGGGGCGAACCTGAGCACCGCCTGAAGAGGTCAGGTTTTTGATTCCTTCAGCCGTCTGTATTTATTTATGCATGCTTTGATTCACTCCTGCACTGAGCCAGATAATTACGTAACCCTACATTAACGGCCGAAGATCTAAACCTCTTAATTTTAAGTTGCAGATGTTGTGTTTATTTTCCCTAACCTCAGACCCTAACTGTTTACTGCGGTAAAAGTTCTAAAAACAACCACGCGTAACTGTTACGAAATTGAGACAACCGCAGAATATGCATTCATTACCAAATACGGTGTTTACATTGACGATTTCAGTTTATAGCCCTTAACCGAAGAATGCTAAAACATAGGAAGTGTAGATCTACAACATCAAAACCTGCGTTTCATTTAAATGTTTCCTGCATTTGTTTAATTAATTGAAATCTTGAAATATGGTTGATGCAGCGGGATGAAGTAGTTAAATTGAAGTAATTGAAATGTTTCCTATAACTATTAACTTTAACGTAGCATATCGGTCTGTCTAAGTAGGCAGCACAATGGTTTGTATCTACTTAGTTATCCGGTTACTGAATTCTCAACATCAACAGTTAAGTATTTATCCCCCGCTACCCGAACGATAAGCTATAAGCCATATACACCATTAACATAAATCTTTATATACTATCATACATACATGCACGCATACGTACTATCTTCATAGCCGCTGTCAACTGCACTGTTCATCTCCACCCTAGTTGCAACTATCATCTATGCTAGTTACACTATTGCAGCCAACACTATCTCTGCAATTATCATTACAGCCAAGCTTATATCTTCTATCGAGGGCTTAGGTAGAGCAGTATCCGTATCAGCAAGAGCAAGAGCAAGAGCAGTAAAACGAGCTTTTTCTAGCCTCAGCTGCCACTTTACCAATTGAACTAGAATGGCTTGTCTAAGGGAGCAAGCTCACATTTGCATGTGTCTGAGCATTCTCTTAATAAGTAATAGCATCCATGTATTCAGAATCGGCTTCTTCGATAATAGCACCAGATACGAGACAGATGGGAAGCATGAAGAGCCAGATCTGCTTCTTCTTGAGCTCTTACAGCAGCCATCTCTGCTTTTCTAAGAAGAATGTCAGCTTTGGCAGCTGCATCCTTGGCACATAGAACTGCTTGTGAACTGGAATATGGTCGAATAGCTGCAATTCCGAGTGAATTCGAAGCAGTTCTAGACCTAGCAATCCTCAACGATGTTCGGAGAGGCATGGATTGCTACAAGAATTCACCGAGCACAGTCATTGGCTACCCCAGGATAGTACTTTGTGAATTAACCGCAATAGTCCATGTAACAGCTGCTAACAGTTAATGTCTATCCCTGGAGCAATCTCTTCCTAAAAAATCCGCATATAATCATCAATAGCCATTTCGAGAATTAAACTAAACAGGCAACAAACATGGCTGAATATTTTGGGCATCTATCAACAGGGAGATTTTGAATTCAGGGAAGAGATCAACAGCAGTACCATCCTCTTGTCCAAATTGAGTGCCGTTATGAGAGATCATGCAAAAACAAAATATGAAGTTCTGAGTCTTCACTATGTTCCAAATTTATATGAATTGTTGTTTGATCTTCTACGCTTCTGTCACCGGCAATATTGCGAGTCCAGCCTGAAAATAATAATAACGTTCTGATAATAAGGAATATGGATCAATCTCGATATCAGAATAATGTGGAAACTCCATACTAGAATATATGGCAGGTTGTGAAGTGCGTTATGCGGATTTTAATCAAGTGCGGCTCGATCGTCAGGTACCGATTTGGTCTCGGTCTGTCTCCAGTGACTGCGACGAAGCCTAGACTCTCATCGTAGCTCTTAATCTCATCGAGAAGTTAAGTTATGAGGGGTTCGGTGGCATGATCGGTGGTTCTCAAAACCAGCTAAATTGAAAAAACTCAGTTCTATTTCTTTGTTGTCATTCTAACTAAATCGTTAAACTATCGCCTTCTAGGCGCCGGTAAGAAATACCACGGTGATACTTTGCGACATGAGACGTCAAAGCTAGGGGTTTAGAGCTAGATAACAAATATTTCAGACTACCCGTGTACATGCACCTCCATTAAGGTAGTTGTTAATGTTAACCCGTTATCGCTTACGAAGTTACCTATAACATCACTTATATCAAGCGTTATGCACGGCACTCAAATCCCCGGGTCAGATTAGGCACGATGGCTCGCCCTCTAGTGGCGCAAGCCTTAAATAAACCATGAAATGATGTCGGAATCAGACCAGCTGAATAATATATGTGGAAACGAATAGAGGTAGCTTTACATTTATCGAAGGATGTGGCGACGGCCGTTATCCGGGGAAAAACTGGGAAAAACTGCAGACGTCGAAGGTATCCACAACTTCGCTAGACTTGGCCCGCGGATTGAGCCGTAAATGGTCATGTCATAACTTACTGTGTCTTAACTTAAACATTATTAAGATAAGCTTATCTAATTAGAATGACGATCTATCTTAAAATGACTAATGTTGTGCAGCGAGATAGAGATTCGAATGATCTATCTCGGAGTTACTTATAAAATCCGAGGTAGAAAGAGTTGATGCATATAAAAGGACATTCAGATCATCCTTCTGAAATTCTCGTTGAATGACTTATAAAACAAAAAGGAATATTTTAGAGGAAGTATTTGAATTATAGACAGATTTTACGGCAATATCGTTAATAAACTCGGCATGGATCTACCATATCTTAATACAATAATTACACCTCAATTCCTCGATGATGGGTCTGCTTCTTCATTGAATATATCAATGATTTATGAAATTCCCAATGTGAAAGCCGGTGAAGTCCTCCTTACGATGACTTTGGTTGCTGGATGGATATCCACTGCAGCTTATAGAGAGGAAGATATCAAAGCATCTGATAACAATGGTCCAATATTACTGAAAATTGAAGATGTTGATAATAATCAAACTCGTAATTTTTTATCACTACGTGATACTGTAGGAGATTTAAAAATTGAGTTCCAAGCACTTCCACGAGAAGTGACTAAAAAAACTCTTCCCGCTCCAAGAGTTGATCTTCGCACTGATCAAGGAGGACTCATTGGTAATGGTGTATATTTTATTCCAATTATTGCTGATAAACAAACTATTTATAATATTAATGTTAAATGGGATCTAGAACTAGCTCCAAAGGGTACAAAGGCTGTCTGGAGTTTTGGTGATGGGGAATCAACTAATAGAATTGGCCTAGCCAAAGACCTTATTTCGTTTTACGCAGTAGGACCTTTGAATAGTTATAGCAGTTCCATTAAAGAACCAAATGATTTTGGAGTTTACTGGTTTGGTGAACCCCCATTCGATGCAAATCAATTATCAGTGAATGTAGAAAAGCTTTATGTCGATATGCAAGAGTTTTTCAAGGAGGAAGAAGAATCAACATTTCGAGTATTTCTTAGAAAGTCTATCCACAACAGCTTTGGAGGGACTGGGGGTGCTAGGTCATTTCTGTTTGAGTTTGCTGATAACTTTACTAAATTGCAAATAGACGATCTAGCTGTCTTGAATGTTTTAGCTCATGAGATTGTTCACGAATATCCTTTAATGGAGGAAGACATGACGGATGAAGCTGCCGAATATAATACAGGATGGTTCTCTGAAGGCATTGCAGTGTATTATGCAGCGATTCTACCTTATCTTTCTAATTCATATAATCGTGCTGATTTTATTCAAATGATGAATTCAATGACGTCTGCTTATTACACCAGTCCTGCAATTAATATGTCTGAAAAAGAAGCAGCAGGATTGGTTGCAACCGATTCCCATGCTCAACGATTGCCATATTTTCGTGGTGCCATGTATTTTGTCAAATTGGATGCTGAACTGAGAGTTTCATCGAATGGTCAGCGTTCATTAACTGATCTTATACTTCCATTTCTTAACCTTAAGAGACAGAGAAAGCCATATGGATTTAAACAATGGTTGGGTTTGTTGGAAAATATTTTGGGCGAGTCTGCTATCAAAGATGTGTATGATCTCTTGGAAGGAAAGAAGCTAATTATACCACCCACAGACAGTATGGCGTATGCGGGATTGAAACTTGTTAAAGTTTATCAAGAAGCTTATGAGCATGGAATTCGAGTTAAAGATGCAACAGTAATAAAAGTTATACCGGGTACTAGGGCTGCAAAGTCTGGAATTCAAGAAGGTGACATTGTTGAAGAAATGACTCCGCTGTACCTCTGTGCAGATAATTTTTCCAGGAGCATTAAAGCAAAAATACGAAGAAGAGATGAAATCAAGGAATTTTCATATTGGCCAAGAACATGGGAAAAGGTAGAGAGTTATGAATGGATTTCTGTTGATGATGATAAGCAGTGAGTCTACAATTGATTCATATATAAAATAAAAATTTAGCACATAAACAAAATCTCCGTTAATTCTAGATACTGGACCATTAACATCAGATCCAAGCTGTTTCGCCGCCAGCTGCTGGGTCTAGATCCAGGATCTCGAGATATCCTAGATCATTCTACTCACTTAAGTTCTCTCACTTCGGGTTTTATTGGCCGATATGCTGGAGTAGGTCCGCTCGGCAAAAGCAATGAAGCACGTGATCTTATATGCGAGCTATAGCTGTATGTAGCTAGCTAGATTAATCTTATCTTGCATTGCATCTGAGTTATGTGCACTAAGTATGCATCAAAATCGTCGCTCTCAGTAACAGTTATCACGACTAAATGATACCAGAACTTATCGAATTTGCTGAGCCAAGGGCGTTGATAAGCTAATGTCAACGCATCTAGGTCCTATCTAAGTTTAACAGAAACTTCGGTGTTAATATTAATAGCTGTAATTTAACTCAAGTTGAATTCAGTGTGAGGAGTGAAGTTATGAATATTATTTAACATTCATATTTTGCAAATTTAACTTGACTGTTAACTTAACTGTTAATTGTTAATAACCAGCCGTCTTTCTCCTCGTTAAGTTAAGCTAATTAGAGGTAACTTTTTATGTCAAGTCAATTCGTTAGTTTCTTCTTTGCCTCCATAGGAAACAGAGGCGAATCTGTTCATTCGTATGCTCGTATAGTCCGATATTTTCAGTCCGCTGCATCTCAGGTTCACGTCAACAATTTACGCCTAATCCGTTCACTTTATTCACTCCACATATTTATTTGTCGTCGTGGGTTGCTCCTTTGGATGTCACTATCTTCTCTCTGAGATCGGTGAGAAAAACATTGCCTCTTAATTAAATATTTTCTTATCCGCCCCTATTGTGTAAGACTCCGCGCGAGCAAAGAGATATGTTCTTTTCAACACTCACTTCCACCAAACATTTTTCCTCCGGCAACTCAAACCCCCAGTTCTCACACTCGAGAAACCCAAGTTATGAAATCAATTTCTTTTCGGTGACTCTCCAGCGTCTAGGACTACGCCCCAGCCGCCGGAGGTTAATTGTCCTCGCAGCCAAGCAGCTTGACTGGTCATACATAATGCGGCATGCGCGGCGTTTTTAATGTGTAGATTTGATACCAGACGTGTACGGATTATATAATCAGAAAACAAAACCCTTTCGCCCTGAAAAATTCACACACAAAATTTTGACGCTCTCTGGTCTCCCTTTTTATTTCGTTTCTTTCTTTTCACGTTTCCATGGAATTTTGATTTAAATTCGAGTTTGTTTTTTTCATTTATTGAAACGAATTTTTCATCATCATTTTATTAAACTTAAGATGGCTCCAATAGCACGTCCTGAAAACGTGCTTAAAAGAGCCGATGAGTTAATTGCGGTTGATCAATCAGCAGCTGCTTTGGATCTATTATATGAGACCATCTCATCGAAAAGAACTAGAAATCTTTCTCAAGCATTTCTTGAACCAATCATTTTAAGATTCATTGAATTATCAGTTTCATTAAGAAAAGGAAAGATTGTTAAGGATGGTTTACATCAATATAAAAAAATCGTTCAAACCTCATCTATTGGATCTATTGAGATTGTTGTTAAGAAATTTTTGGAACTTTCAGAAAGTAAAGTAACTGATGCTCAACTTCAAGCAGATAAAATTACTATTGATGCTGATGAGGATTTAGAAGCGGAAGATTCTCCTGAAGATATTTTATTATCAACAGTTTCAAGTGAACAAACTAAAGATCGTACCGATCGTGAATTGGTTACTCCTTGGTTGAAATTTTTATGGGAGGCTTACCGAAGTGTTTTGGACGTTTTAAGAAATAATTCTAAATTAGAAATCTTGTATCAACAAGTTGTTCATCAAGCATTTGGATTTTGTTTCAAATATACAAGGAAAACCGAATTCCGTAGATTATGTGAATTATTAAGAAATCATTTACAATCTGCTGCAGGACAATATAAAAATACCGGAGTTTTAAATCCTATTGATCTTAGCGATGCTGATACTTTACAAAGATATTTGGATACTAGATTTGAACAATTGAATGTTGCTGTTAAATTGGAATTATGGCAAGAAGCTTTCCGATCGGTTGAAGATGTTCATACTTTATTAACTGTTTCCAAAAGACCGGCCAAGGTCTCCACTATGGCCAATTATTTTGAAAATTTGGCTAGAATCTTCTTAGTTAGTGGTAATCATTTATATCATGCTGCTGCTTGGAGTAGATTCTATAGTCTTGTTTTACAAGCTCGTAGTGTTCCTGAATCTGAATTAACTCGGATTGCTTCATTATTGATGTTATCAGTATTATCTATTCCAACTTCTCAACAAGGTGGTTCCTTTGGTAGTGCGTCTTCTTCTGGTCGTGAAGCTGATGATCAGAAACATCGCAATTCTCGTCTAGCTGGGTTATTGAATCTGACTAAAACTCCTACAAGAGAATCGTTATTAGCTTCAGCATTATCCAAGAATGTTCTTGCTTACGTTCGTCCTGAAATTCGTGATTTGTATAAGATTTTAGAGGTTGATTTCCATCCTCTAAGTATTAAAAGAAGATTGGCTCCTGTTGTTGATAAGATTGGTTCCGATCCTACTTATCAACCGTATATTAAATCATTATATCAGGTTATTTTGACCCGTTTGTTCCAACAATTATCTCAAGTTTATAAGACTGTTAAACTTGAATTTGTTATTCAACTAGCAAGCTTCCCTGCTCCATTTGACGCTACTCCTGTTGAAATCGAAAGATTTATTGTCATGGGTTGCCATAAAGGTGAATTTGGTATTGTTATTGATCATGAAAGTTCTTCAATTACATTCAAGGATGATATTCGTTTGAAATCTACTGCTTCTTCCGATTCGAATAGCACTAGTGCTAGTGGTGCTCTTACTGCTGGCTCTCTTCAAGCCACTCCTGCTGATATCATTCGAACTCAGTTATCAACTTTGGCTAAATCTTTGTTTGCTGCTGTAAGTGCTGTTGATCCTATCTATATTGATTATAAATTAACTTCACGTAATGCTGCGATTGACAGAGCGCTTTCTGGTCTTGAAGAAGAAAATTCCCGTGTTCTTGAACGTAAAGCCGCTATTGAAACTCGTCAGAAAAATGCTGAATTGGAACAAATCCGTCTACAAGAAGAAGAACAAAGAAAAAGAGCTATTCAACTTCAACAAGAACAAGCTGCTGAACAACAGAGACTTGCTGAAGAACAGAAGAAGAGAGAACTGGAACGTATTAAACGTGAACAGGATGCTATCAAGGAAGATGAGAAACGTAAAATTGCTGAAGAAATTAATAGTAAAGGAATCATTAAGATCGATGTTAATAATCTTGAAGATCTTGATACCAATAAACTACGAAGTATGCAAGTTGAACAACTTGCCAAGGAAAACAAGGATCTTAATGAACGTTTGAGAATCATTGGTCGTCGTATGGATCATATAGAACGTGCCTATCGTTTAGAAGAGATTGAATCTTGGAAGAAGGACGCCGAAGCTCAGGAACAAGCCGATATTAGGGCCTACGATGCCCGTAAGAAAGCTATTCTTATTAAATCTAAACAACAATATGAGGAGGCTGTTAACCTAAAAGCTCGCTTGGAGCGTATTGTCCCTGATTATGAATCATTCCGAAGTGAAGTTGAAAAACAGCGACATCATGAATTTGAGGCTAAGCGCGCTCGTAATCAGAAACTACTTGAGGAAGAGAAGAAACATCGTATTGCTAAAGTTCGTGCTGATCGTGAACGGGAAAAGAAGAGACGTGAACTGGAAGAACGGGAACGTGCCAAGCGTGAAGCTGAGGAAGCCGAACGTGAAGCCGAAGAAAAAGTGAGGCGTGAGGAGGAAGATAAGAAGCGTGCCAATATCTATCGACCAGGTAGACTTAGAGCAACTGGAGGAGAGAGTGGTGGACCCGCTGCAGCTGCACCAGAGCTGGCTGCCACACCAGTACGAGAGCCTGTCTCCGCACCCTCACCAACGCCAGTTGCTGCTGCAACCATCGCTCCGGCTGCTGCTTCATCTGGACCATCCAGGTATGTCCCTCCTTCTCTTAGGGGTAAGACTGCTGTAAGTTCTTCTACTTCTTCTGGCACAACATCTGTTCCTCCTACAAATCCTTCTGCTTCTACTCCTCCTACCAGGCCATCTCCTGTCAATTCCACTCCTCCTCCCACAGCGTCAGCTAATGGAACTACCGGAAAGTATGTTCCAGGTGCATTTAGGAAAGGAAAAGCATGAACTTAAAGGAAAATATTCGTGGTACATTTTGTATAGCTGAATTTACAATTAGTATATTAACATAAAAATCTTTTTGCAATCGTTTACAAAGTTATCCGAGGCGTGAGAGAACTCCAGTCTTCAGAGCATTATGTCCCTGTCCTAGGTTAGCCTCTGGCTGACATGTTTTTTAAACCCAAAATTTTTCTCTAGTGGATAGGGCATCCCACTAATCTTCAAATGACAGTAAGCTGATTTTATTAACTACAATGAATTTTCTCCTTTCAGTGTGTAATCATGATTCAGAGTTTTTGACAAAATACGCAATTTACTCTAGCCAGTATAAAACATTGGGGCCGAACTCTTCACTTGTGTGGGGGACGTGACAGTGCTCGTGATAGATGCAATTATTCTTGGGGTCAAAGTGGTATATGTAAATGACTGGAAGATATCAGCAGAGTTGGGTGGCGCCTTTCCAGAAATAGCACCAGGAATACCGTACTCGTCAATATCAACAACATTGGATGTTGATGTATCATTAGAAGAACCTCTCTCAGCAAGATAAATCTTCTTCTCCAAAGGATCCAGAACAGTATATGTATTCTTAAAGAATGCATCCCCGAGAACATTTTGTGGTGCCCCTAGAAGAGAAAGAGCTTGAACCCCCGGCGGTCCGTCATGAGCCCAAATGTATTCTCCAGGTATTATTAAATCAGATAATTGAATTCGGGTAGTAAATTTTCCAAGTGTAACACTAATGGCGTTGTTGTAGTCAATAGGAGAACTATCATTAGCAGGTTTATACCATGCTTGATATCTTTCATTATATGTGAATCCTAATTGCTTACCAACTTGATCAACAAAAGAAGGGGGTAGTTGACTGAATGGCGACCCTGTGTCCAAAATAGTAATACCAAAGATAGTAAAATTGGCTCCATCGTTCAAAGCAACCGCACTCAACGGTAACTGATAGTAATAGTTCTGACCATATCCAGAACTTGAAATATTAAAACTATAAATTGGTTCGATATATTTTGAACGATCTATTCCTCCAAAAATGACAGCTCCACCATTATTACCAGACTCTAAATAAACTGAGAACGCGGCGGATTTAGTAATCCCTTGTCTGAAAAATGCCTCCGGGACATTACTATACGTCTGATTCGTTAAGTTCGGACCAGGGCCAACTCCCATTAAGCCCGGAACCCCGGCAGATAAATGGAATTGATTAATAACTCCGAAAGGGAATTCGTTAACATCGAAATCATCTACCATAATATCATCTTTGCCCCAATTTCCAAGGACACCACCTGCCCCATAGATTCCTGTAAAGCTTTGATTTAGCCACTGAAAACTGGATGACTGATTCGGTCTAAATTGAGGGGCATTGTTATAAGTAGTGTCAGGGCCAAATACCCACAGATATGGTGATCCAGTGTCAAATCCTACCTCAATATTTTGCGGAGGATTACCGATACTAATGTTTGTCAAGTAAAAGTTATAACTGGAGCTCATATTGACTTGATTTTCAACAGTGTAACTATGGGGAATGGGAGCTGCAGATGAGGGAGTTGTTGATAATAAATCTGAAGGATCAAGGCCATTCAATAAATGGTCCAAATCACGAAAAACCGATGAAGGATTTAATACGTTTTGGACTCTATGAAAATCGAATTTCAGGGCTCTTGCTGAATTACCACCAATACTGCCAGCAGAAGCAGATGTAAATAGACCGACAACTGCAGTTACCGTAGGGATATCAGGTAATCTCATCGGTACGTTTAATTTCTAGGATTCAAATACTAAGAACGCTTTTTTTGTTTTACTTGGACGGATATCTCGTTGTAATAAATATAGCGAATTTTGTGATTCTGTTGGAGTTTGAAGAGTCAAATCAACACTTCGATACATCATCTCAAGATACTAAAGGAGATGACAATATATATATGTATATACAGTAAAACAAAGTTTGCGAGGAAGAGTCTGGCCGCCATTTCAGTGATGCTCAAGCAAGCCATCGACATAGATCTGCAGAAATGTAAAGGAATCAAGGAGGGATGATGAACCTTATGACGTTATTTTATGCAATCCCAGCGGATCCTTAGATCAATTATGAGCTCTGTTCCTACATGAAAACTTAACATTCATAAGGGATGCATAAACTTGGATTCCCGAAGAGTGGCTATCTTGTAGTTTGCAATTGGACAAATATGCCCCTGACAATCAAACTTAAAAATGACTTCAATTCTAAATAGGGCATTTGTAAACAAAGCGATATCAAACTCTCGACTAGGAGATAGAAACAATTAAGCCATATCTACGAAACTGTACCCAGCCCAATCCACTTAGAGTTTAAGGTAAGGTTGTACATCGGTCGTGAAAAGTTAGTAATAAACATGTATGGTAATAATAACTGATCTCTCAATCACCGACTATGATGATCTCATATACCAAACTCGTAGTATCGATTTGCTGCTCTGCTTCATTAGCTATGTTCGAGATACAATCGTTGAAGCTGGCTCGTCCTAATAATATCATTCGACCAACGTTTCTCCTTTCCACTGCTTGTTTTTATACCCCTGCGTTGTCTCTCCGGTTTCTGATCATCATCATAGCTCCTACTACCGTTGTCTCCTGTCGATCACGATGTACATTCTCACGATCAGCTCGACAAGAAATATAGTGCATGCTATGACGCGAACATGATCTACAGTGTGTATCCTACTAGAGGTCTGTTCAGTTCTATCCGAGCATTTAATTTGGTAAATGAAGAGCAGATTACTGACGGCTGGTCTCACTCTAGGTAAAGGTCATTTTAATTTTTAACTCCAGTATAGGTGACATGCAACAGATAACAGGTTCAATTTTTGCCCCAAGAATAATGGTCCGACCCCAAGTAAAATTTTTGTACGTATAGAGTGCACTGCAATTTACCAGAGAGAACCTACCATTCGCTGATGGCATACAAAATGATGACTTGAGCAAAGGGCAACACAGAGTCTAAGCTGAGACACCAACAGATAAGGGAATGAAACGAACTCGCAACAACTCTTCTTTACACGCTTTGAAAACAGCTCGCACCTAACTCCATTACGAGCCAGAGGCTCCAATAGCTTAGAAATCGGTTATTTACTAAAATATTAAACAAAACTAGTTTTAAATTAAAAATATTTCATACTAACATATATATGTATACCATAATTCGTTCCAAGAGGGATAAATGAGATTTTACAAAATGCAATTAAAAATCAATATCATCTGGAACGGTCTCAATCATAACATGTCGAACCTTTTTCTGTTTTTTTTGTTTTTCCTTAACGGGTTCCGACTGCTTCTTGTTCTCAGTTTGTACTTGTTTAACGTCTTCTGAAACCGGTTGATCTTCGAATTCTTTCGGCATTGGCCCTTCAGTATCACTCCCGGATGTTTCAGATTCAGAACCACTATCCTTCTCTTTCAACTCCTTCTCCAACAACTCGGTACGATGGCCCTCTAGAACTCTAACCAAATCATCAACCCTATCTGCAATGTTTACAGCTTTACTACTAAGTTCATGCTTTAATCTCCTGCAATCATCAGGAACGTGTCTAATAGCATCAAGATCAGTATACAATCGTTCCAATTGCATTTGGACTTTATGTAGAAGTTTAATTCTTGAAGTATAAGCTTGCGACGTTTGAACATATTCCGACTCACTTCCAGAAGACTCGGAATTAAACACTCTTTCATAAGCATCGATCGAATCTTGAAGCTTAGATTTGATTTCTTCAAGTTTTGAACGGATTTGTACTGGATCGACCTGTTCTGTTTCGTTCTCCTGAGCTTCTGATTCAGAAGTTTCCGCTTGAGTTTCTTTTCGAGTTCTTACTTCAGAAGAAGACTTTTCAACCTTAGATTCATTGGTAGGCTCTGATGGTTTAACTTTCTTAGCCTGTTGTTTTGACTCGGCAACGGCCTCCTTCTTCTTCTGCGATCCACCTAACAGTTGTGAAAAGACATTAGAAACGAAATCATCCAGATCCATAGGGTCAGAAGTATAATAATTGGAAGAGGAGGGTTGATTGACTATTGGTTTATTAGACACAGGAACAGGAACTTCCTGTAGTAAGGAAGTTGTTGGCTTACCTTCAATCTTTCGAGGAGGAACCGAGTACAAATCATCATCATCAGATGGAACTGACACATCAGGATCTGCAACTTCCTCTTGAGAAGGTTTAGAATAAGATTGACTTTCAACTTCCTGTTCTTGTTTATTCTTCAAACTAGATTGATTCTCAGCTTCTTCCTTATCCCTCAGATATTGTGGTACAAAAAATGGTCCCAAGAGATCAAAAGCAGGATGATGATAATAAACACGGGCATTCTTCTCGCGTTGTCGTCGTTGTTTTTCACGAAGTTCTTTTAAAGCTCGTTCATGTTGCTTTCTTCTCTTCTCTTCAAGAGCTCTCTGCTGTTGAATAGCTCCTTGACGAGCTTCGGCTTCAGCAACTGCACGAAGATATTGTTGTTCTTGATATTCACGATATCTTTGTTGTTTAAGCTCCTTTTCTCTTCTTACTGCGGCAGCTGCAGCTTCACGACGTCGATACTCTTCAGCCAATCGACGTTGATATTCCTGTTCAGCCAAATAAGACAAGACATCATCATAAGAGGGAGAATAGTAAGAGGGACGAGATGTAGTAGGATTAGTGAAGTATTGAGGTTGATCAAAGAAATTGAATGACATTATTGATTGTTGAATTACTAATTGTGTTAATGGATTACAGACTATTGATTGATTAAAGAATAATAAAAATCAAAAGTTAGAAAGAAATGAACTTCCCTGAAGAGATAACTTGTCAATTTATAGAGATCTCTCCAGGTAACACGTTATCGCCACATCGAGTTGGACCCTGCAGCCAGAGAAGATGCTAGATTCTACTCGAATCTCGAGGAACCCCATGGATTATTCCAGAAACTACTATTTGCCCTAACCTACTGCAGATCATGCATCTTATTGTTCCTTAATTTTAAAACAGTTTCCATTTTGGGTTAGCTTTTAATCAGCTGCCTTGCATAAAAGTTCGTAAGGAGCCGGGAAAATTCCATGACGATGCTGAGTAAGGTAACAATTAATAACCTGATATCCGCGGCCCGACGGGCAGTTGAAACCCGGGGTAACGCCATAGTTTACGAAGCACAGTACAGTAGTTGTATGAGTTTAAGATGCTTAGTATTAGTTTGTTTGTGATCTGAACAAAGAACTATCCGGTGATAGTGGCTGTGGAGGTACACAGTGGCAATAGTGGTGCTGAGAGGCTCAGAAAAGATCTAGTCCCACCTTAGACCACGTCACTTATCTCATTTCCCTGATTTTCTTGCACTTACAACCGCGTTTGCCTCCCATCAGGTAGTGTTCGTTCTACACCCAACGATACCGTTTGAATTTAATATCTGTGAACTATCTTCTTTCCAAATGTTGGATATCTGTGCGAACCTCCCGAGCTGACTAACCTTTTAACGCTAGTTGAATATTTGTCCGCTCGACCTGTTGTATTCGAAGGGGAATAGCTCTCGGAGGGACGGCAAGCGCATAAATTTTAATCACGCTAATCACGTGCAGAAAAATCACCCGATCGATTGATAAGACGATCGGCAAATCATCATCATCAAATACCGGAGAGATCAAGAAGTCGAGAGAAACGAGAAAAGCGGGCAATCGGGTCTTATGAAGATTCCATACATCAGGGGGCGATTTAGTCGAGTAGAGGGATCTGTAGCCAAGGAATAGCTGGACATGTAGAAGCGCCAGTAGATAAACGCGGGGAAAGGGAAGAATGAAGGAATCAGAAATAGCTGAAAATGGAAGTACTGGTAGCAACCTCAAATGCCAGGGGTAAAACTCAGGGGAATATACATAATTCTAATTGTTTTTCATATTTTTCTATTCATACACAAAGCGATATTTAGTCATTTATATTTTTACTCATCGACTTGTCCAGATAATCTGGCTTGAATTGCAGCTTGTTCAAGAGGTTCCATGACCTCAGGACCTTGCTCGAAAATATCCACTCCCCAAGTTGGAGGATCAA
Source organism: Sugiyamaella paludigena (assembly GCA_030579875.1). NCBI lineage: Eukaryota > Fungi > Ascomycota > Dipodascomycetes > Dipodascales > Trichomonascaceae > Sugiyamaella > Sugiyamaella paludigena. Next base: position 324,993 of record JAKTRU010000012.1, on the reverse strand, counting down.
CTCTAAAATCTCTTTCCAATGCATCAATCTCTTTGATAGTCTTATCATCTAATTCAATTTGCTTGAAATTAGCCTCAATTCGACTAGGAGTAATACTCTTAGGAATTGCGACAATATTTTTCTGAACAAACCAAGCAAGTAAAACTTGAGCAGGTTCAGCATTCAATCTAGTTGCAATTTCTTTTACTTTTGGATCATCAAGTACTCTTGGGATTTTTTCAGCTGAACCTAATGGTTGAGCTTGATTACCCAAAGGAGCCCAAGCAACAACAGCAATATTTCTAGATTGACAATATTTTACAAGCTCAGGTTGTTGAAGATAAGCATGTAATTCAACTTGGTTAGCAGCGGGAACAACTTTAGCAGTTTCAAGAAGCTTTGCAAGTTTGTTGATAGTGAAATTACTAACACCGATGGATTTAGCTTTACCTTCTTTATAAAATTCTTCAAAAGTCTTCCATGCTTCACTAATAGGATAATCATCAATAATTACTTTACCAGTCTTTTCATCAATAGGAATCATATCATCACCAGGTTGAAAAGCAACAGGCCAATGAACAAGTAATTGATCAATATAATCAGTCTGAAGATCTTTTAAAGTAGATTCTAAAGATTTTCTAGCATCATCAGGACGACGAGAATTATTCCAAATTTTGGAAGTAATAAAGATTTCTTCACGAGGAACACCGGATTTTTTAATTCCTCTTCCAACTTCTGCTTCATTAGCATAAAATCTAGCACAATCGATATGACGATAACCGACTTTAAGAGCATGAGCAACTGCATCTTCAACTTCATTTGGCTTAGATAAATAAGTACCTAAGCCAATGAGAGGCAACTTTGCGCCAGTATTAAGTGTGATTGATTTTCCGAAAGACATTTCTTAGTGATGATTGTAATGTTGATAACGATAGTGATTATGATAATGATACAGTACAAAGAGAAATTAAGCCTTTTTCGACTACAAAAGGTTATATCTAACAAGCAATTGAATTTAGAAAGACAACAAGAAATATTCAGGGGAAGAAAAAGGAAGTAGAAAACATAAATTAGTGTGTCAAACCATGTTGTTTATATAGAGTTACTGTTAAGGTCCATGGAGATAAATAGCCTAAAATATAAGGCGGGGATAGACGGAATAGCCTATTTGGGTTTATACGTATAAAAAACGTGGGGGGAAGGAGATTGGAGCTGATGGGGAAGTACGCGACTGTATGTGGTAGGAAATCGCAGTAGCAATATGCGGTGGGAAAGCGCGGGTACGTGGTGGGAAAGTGCGGGAGTAAGTAGGCAGTAAGAAAGAGAGAGATTTCTTTTTACTTAGCTAGAAGGGGTTTACATGTATACCCAGCGAAACCTCAACCAGTTGCTTCACTACGCCGGTTACTTTATCACCGGTTACTTTACTACAGAAAACGTGGGGGGCCAAAGTAAACTATTGGGATTTATAGATACAAAATTCAGTTCTTTTTCAAGGACAAAAGTTAAACTGAGATTGTAAAAGCCATAGTAAGAGGCGGCGAAGCATTTTAAGCATTCTCACTGTTCTCTGGAAAGTAAAAGTCTCTCTACAGCAGAATAACTTCTATGTCTATGGCGTATATTCATTGTTGATTTGATGAGAGGATTCTCCCACTCCCCCGCTATGAACCAAATTTGACAATTTAAGGCTATTATAGTATTATGTATTGTTATCGAAGCTATAATCGCAGCAAGAGTATGGTACGATTATACGACCATTGGAGGACTGGAGACGACTCCTCTTAGGATGAGTATATGTATTAACGTGGTAACCGTTAAGCAGATATTTATGTATATGGACCAACTCTTTAGTTATTACCACCAATCATGACCTATGAAAAAGGTCTTTTTTGTTGGGATATTTATTTCATCAGTTTCTCAGTAACCTACTAACCTTTCAATGAACAATTAACAATTGACTCTTTAATAATTTGTTACAAACATCAGTATCGTTGAGATATACACTGAGGTGTGATTTACGATAGTCACCTTTATTAGCATATGATTGTCACTATATAGTTAGCGCGGCTATCTGCAGGCAGTTAGATAACAGAAGTCAGAGTCAGATAGCCGTCACTACCCGCTGCAAACCGGTCGGATCATTGTCAGGCGAAGGTATAGTAAGCGTTCTTGGGATACGGTTTTCCTGTTCAGTCCTCGGACCAGTCCTGTCCTGGGTTCAACGAATACCCTTAGGTTCAATTTCTTATTAGTGTGCCGGGCGGCCGAAATTTATTATTCATTAGCACTCGTCATCTCTCTAGGGCCATCACTACATCTTCCGATGCATCGAAGCTATGCAGCCTAGGGCTATTCGGCACCGGAGGCAGACAGAGGAAATCGAACTATTAGAGTAAATAACCTTCATTATAATTATATACATATTAGTTGAATAAATAATTCGTAAATTCATTAGAGATTGTTATTAAAAAGGTTTGTTCTTTTTCCAGAAGTTTGATCAGGTAAGTCAGTCGCAACTGGACTTTCACTTTCATGTACGACAGAAAATTCGTGTCGAGTAACCCAAAAAGCTAGATTATAAAGTCTGTTTGTATCATTATAAAACTTAATACCTTTACGCATTCTAACAGCATCATCCATAAGAGGTTTGTGAATGCCAGACACCTGTGTAGAAATATCACTTAGACATTCATCCCAACTATCATAAACCTTACGGTCACGTATGGCAGTTCTACGCATAAGAGCACAAAAAAAACCAAGAATAACTAGAGCCATAGGTCGACCCTTACGAGCTTTTTGACTAAACTGTCGAGGGATTTCATAAATGATAGTAATAATCGGATAGAGACTGTTTGTTCTAAAAGACAATTCACACGAACGGGCAATAACAGTTACAACGTAACGATAAAGCTCTAATTCAGCTTTATCGAGAAATTGAGGAGAATCAACAGGAGCATGAGAAAATTCAGTTAATTTATAATTCAAATAATCAATAAACTCCAATCGGAGGTCCTCTTCATTCAAAAAACTACTACCAGATGATGAAGAAGATGAAGTTTCACTATCTTGGAAATCAAATTGAACTAAAGCTCGAGCAAATGAATTTCTTACTGTTTCAACATAAGTCTCAAAAAGAGCAGCATTCCCATGAGATATACCGAACAAATCCACACCACCAGTCCTAGAAAGTATAGGGACCAAATTAACATCCATTATTGTAAAAGCTCCTATTAAACATGAAGCAAATATTAATTCCACAGGATTATGAGTAGACTTATCTTGAGCTATATTATCTCTAAGTAGGCCTACTGCCTTATTGAAGTACTGGCGACTAGAAAATTCAGTAGATAAAGATTTAGAATCACCATCGATAAGATTTCTATCCAATAAAAATATCGATATAGCAGAAATAGCATTTCGAACAGTTTTGGATTGTAAAGCAATTGGAACACAGTTTTCTCTCCACATTGCAGTAATTGATGGGACACCCATTGAAACTACTGGAGCACCAAATTTATGGAAGAACTCTAAACAACGTACTTCGCTATTGGACACATGTGAGAATATATCAAATGGATTTTGGAATAATGTTGTTTCAAATTGGAGTTGTTGAAGTTCCAATTCTGTGGGGCCAGTACCATGCAAATCAGGAAACGAACCAGTCTCGTCAGACAACTCTACAAGAGACGCATTATAGCTGTCAAAAGGCTTTGGCGAAGAATTAGTCGATGATGATATTGATGGAACATACCATGATGAACGGGTAGAGGATGATGCTGATAATCCGTCATTCGAAACAAATCTATCAGATGAAATTTGAAAAGGAAGAGATAAATTTTCAATAATAATTTCATCTTCGTCAAATTTTATATCGTCATCTGCTACAAGTTCTAACTCATCTTGTTCTGGTAACGTATCGGTAGTTATTTCTGCTTCTGCTTCAATTCGTGACAACTCTGCTTCAATTTGTGATAAAGTTTTTATTGTGGATGACGACGTTGATGTTGAGGGTGCTGGTGAGGATAATTGTTGTTTTCTGGAATCATCAGCTAAACGAGTAGAGCTTAATGATAATGAAGCTAAATTTAAAGAAAGAGAAGATGGTAAATCTTGGTTTGAAACATCTTGAAGTTGGATTATTTCATCAATATCATCTATTTCAATTGATGGAACATTATTGTGATCATGATTATAGTAGTTGCTTTGAGATTCAGATTCACTCACCACTTCATCAATTTCAGAGATTTTCAGTGGTGATCCTTCATCAAAAGAAAATTGACTATTACCATCATAAAATTGACTATCTCTACTAGTATAACTTTCAGTTCCACTAGTAACACCAGGAGGACTTATAGAAGGATCTTCAAAAGAAAAATTGGGACTTATATGAGATGAAGATGATGTAACACTATTAGTCATATTCATACCTAGGACATCTGTTCCTTTCATGATATTTGTTACTCCTCCGTCTGAAGTGGTTGTTATCGTTATGGCCGGTTTTGTAGTTGTACGTGTAGTACTTGTTGCTCTTGATTCCCCATCATAAAACCCAGTACCTGAATCAACAGGAGTACCAACATTACTAACATCAGCACTCGAGCAACCATTTGAACGTATTTCAGCTATTGAATCTGGAAGCTTACGTCTTCCTCGTGGTTTCGCAGGGGCTACTGCCAAATATTCACATTTACGATTTGTAGCAGCACAATATTCACATGTGGGTTTTCCTTCATCACACTATTAGTTAGTAATAATATTCAAATGTTAAAAGTGAATCAATCACAACTTACCTTTATACGAAGCCTTTTACAAGAAGCGCATCCCAATCGCGATTTCTTATGGGCAGCTCTAACCATAGTTTTATCTGCTGTAGTAGGCGGCATTGAAGCTTATAACCTTATTAACCTTTACAATAATTTAAATATCAACAATGAAAGAATGAAAGAACGAATATAAAAAACAAATCAGTCTAATGTGAAACCAATTACTTCTTATCTCAATTCTAACTATTTCTTTACAGTATAACCGTTACTTTCAGAATTGTCTCAGATGCTAATGTTTGAACAATGCAAACAATAAAACCTATTGTAGTAGTAATAAATATTTGATAACGAATAATAATAATCGAGGATGTAAAATATTAAGTAGTTAAAACAATTAAGTTAAGTTAAAGATAACTAACTTAATTTAATGGGCATATGTCGTATATAAATATAACTTGCATATACCAAGGCCTAGTATCATCACCATCAGTTTGTGATGCATGTGTTACGTAGGTAATTTTAAGAACAAGCAGCAGTCAGACGTTAACTAAGCTAACTAACTCAGATAACGTAATAAACAAACTAACGTATGCAAGTTTAACTAAAAATTCAACAGTGCAGCTGAATCAAAATCATGACAGTCAGAAGTACAGTAACTTACACTGGAGCGTACAGTACAATACATGTAGTTCAGGAATACGAGGTTCCTGACGATGGATTCCATACCCAGTTAACAAGCAGAACCAAAGATCAGTACATGTATACGCGTTAGCAAGGTTACGTCACACTTTACTACGGCGCAAAGTTAAGAAAATAAGATTTTATGCAAATCATATAAGGCTGTATATGAGTAAACATTGCGTTCCTTGTGGCAAAGCCTAGTAAATGAGTGAGTAGTGTGTACTGCACCGATATTGATCAATAACAGAAAGTTAGAACAATACGTACATGTACAATGTACAGGTTTAATGCATGCAATAAAAGCTTAACTTGGCGCTTAAGTCGAGCGAGTTATTTGTTGAGGTACAATAGTTTTTGTTCCAATTTCTGCGGCTAACTACGGCCCATAATACTGCGGCTGTTTATATGGTTTCCTTCCTTATTTTGATGACTTAAGTTAATCGGGTTAGTCAGTTTATTTAGTTAGGTGAGTAAGAGTTTGGTGAATGAGTGGGCGAGACAAATGGAGATATGGTTGTTTTTCTCCGGTTAACGTTATCATACTTTAAACGGTTAGTTTAAGAAATTAGTGAATGGCACGAACTGTATTAAATGAGAAGCATTTTCAAGAAATATTATTAAGTTAACGATCATCAGTCAGCATTGAAGTGTTCTACTTTACTTTGTGTTGGCACCAGTAATGACCCTGAAGATGTGTCAACATTTTTCTGTCACCCCTTCCCGTCACATCCTCCGTTTCGGCAATTTGCCGAAAGCTCTTTGTTGGGTGCCTCCGCTTCTAAGGTGTAGCCTCAGACGTAGCTCGGGACTACTCCATCAAAACCCTACCAGTCGCCAGTAACAGAACGCGAGGGAGTGCTTACATTGTCAGTGGCGAAGTGCATGTCGAGGAATATATTTGCATATACGCTCTCGAGATTATAGGGAATGGCCCGATGGAATAAAGAAAGGCTATGTGATGCGGGGGCTGTGCTCTTGATACGGACGGCGCATGTACATAAGTAACGATGTCGATCTTAACTGTCCTTTGACATGTAAGTAAAACCTTAAACCTATCTAAACACAAAAAAATAGCCAAACTAAGGTACTGCCCGTTTGTTCTATGCACTGTCCTAAGCCCCTGGATTTGTGAAAGAATGCGGTGCGATCAGATAGTAACCGCGCGATCTGCTTCCGACCGGCAGCTTGGAGGCGAAGCTCGAGAAAATAAACAATTACTGATTTGGACGAACCGAAAATACTTAGTCTGACGAAACTCTAGGCTTCTTTCCGTACCATCCCGGATTCAAGCGCTATTCGATGCCGCGTTGTTTACAATTAGAGTTAATGCATTAAGCCACAATTTGTTGCAAGCGCTTTAAGTATTGTCTGAGTCGGATATGAAGTTAGATTATGTAAATTACGGTTGACAATTAAGTTAACTGTGAAGAATTGATCCGAAGTCAGGTTTTCTGTCCGATAATTAGAGTTCAATTAACTGGTAACCTAGGAGAGTTTAACTAGTTAAGTTAACATTAATTAAGTTAGGGAACATAAGTTGGAGTCATATTGTAACTAACCTTGTTAAAGTTAAAGTTGACATAAGTTAACCTACAACCCCAGGAATTAAGTTAACATTTAAGAATTTATTATGAAATGACCTAACAAGTTAAAGCTAATGGTGGTTTTAACCTTTGGGATAACAGAACATGTTACTATTAACAGTTAAAAATATTAGAACGGGACACTTCTTTTGTATTCATCCTTGAACAGTGAGCGTTCATATATCCCTTTAAAAGACTTAACTATAACTTATATCTTATTAGAAAATATTAAATGAGTTATCTTCAACATAGGATACAGAAACATACAAATCCTGGCATGCCCTTTACATACATCGTATATATCAGATCACGAGGTTCTAGGATTGCATCTCGGGACCTTGGACCTGGCTGATATCATTTCTTATCACACTTAATATCGAGAGAAGTGAGCCATGGGGCGGAGACTACCTCCGGGTGCTGACCGGCCGTATGACAGCGCGGCTGCGGCTATCTACGGCTTGATCCTTGCCATCCCGCATTTGCTTATCGGGAATGGTGCGGCTTAACGTACATTAATTGACTGGCTTGCACCTGACTTGCGCCTGATTTGCTCCTTTATGTGGTAATTGCCTATGTCTCACAACCATTCTTATTGTTCCATTATCATTCTGAGCACTCGTCCTCATTCTGAACACTCGTCCTCATTCTTTCTGTCAGGATTTATTTGTTCTTCATAATATATTAGGTTGTTGTTGATTTTGTGAAGTTATAAATTCATTGGTCAATAGCAATTTAAGCAATATTGGATAACAACGGTTTACTTCTTTTGTATATCCATACCCGCAATACCTCATTTGTTTAAGGAACAATGGGTTTCTTTTCTGATAGTAAACCATATACAGCTGTTACAAGTAGTATCGAACGATTAACTGGTGAGGATTACGAAATAGATGATGTTGCTGAAATCGTTGAATTGATAGAAATTATTCGTATTGAATATACTGGGTAAGTGAGATGTCGGATAAGGAAAGGCTAGTGACATCGTCCCCAGGTTGGTTCAATTGATGTTGAGAATAGATTACTGTACCCAACTAACTGATAGACCCACGGAAGCAGCGCGTGCAATTCGAAAGAAACTGAAATATGGAAATACCCATCGACAACTCCGTGCTTTGACTGTAAGTAACCTGGCAAATTTCTAAATCGTTAATTTTGATTAGTTCTTTCTAACAGATAGATTCTTGAATCACTTGTTCAAAATGGAGGGAAAGCATTGGTCCGTAAGTATTTTGTTGGTGGTAGCGATAGCTAGTGATATTGATTCTAACAATAGCCCTTTATAATGATGAATATCTTCTGGAGAGACTTCGATTACTTACAACTGAACCTACTGTTGATGCGCGTGTTAAAAAGCGTACCCAGGCATTGTTCTATGGATGGTCGGTAGAACTAAAAGATCAGCAAGGATATGGAAGACTTTGTAAATTATATCAGCAATTACCTCAAAGAGTCAAGCCTCGATCAGAAAGGCCACGACGTCAACAACCCCAACCTCGTTACTTATCAAATGACCCAGATGATTTAGAATCAGATGACGATAATGATCATAATGACCGTCATAACGATGATTATGATGATGATCGACGTGATAATGATAATGATGATGATTCAAGAGGAGGTTCTTCACGTGGTCATAGAAGTCGTCGCAATAGTCAAAGTCAAAGTCAGGGCCAAAATCATCGTAACAGTCAAAGCTATGGTACTAAGAGTAACAAAACCAAACGGTTGTCCCATTCTGAACCTCAAAATGTCAGTATTAATTTAACGAAAGAACGTCCTAAAATCAAGGAAACACTAGCGGAATCTGGTAGTGCAGCTACTAATTTGATGAATGCTCTTCAGCTTATAAATAGAGATGAAGAATTATCCACTGAAAATAAAAGAGCCACTGCCTGCTTTAATGAATGTCGTTCTTTGAGACGTCGTGTTTTGAAATATATCCATAACTTGAGCTCTGAGGAATATATTGGTCCATTAATTCATGCCAATGAAGAGTTGATTACTGCTTTACAATTATATGATGAAATGAGTCGACCACCAGAAGATTCCGATTCCGATTATGATGATTGGAAAGTCGAGTCCAAGGTAAGACATTTAAATATTTCAAGCGATGATGATCAGAATAATAATGGAAGTAATGTTAATCGTAGTAGCGGTACTGGTAGTGGAAGTCGTACTCCTGTATCGCCATCATCACCGTCGGATTCCAATATCCCAAGGCGAAGAGCACCGCCACCTCCCGCCAAACCAACGAATCTTCGATCTACTGTCATTCAAAAGAAGCCAGAACTGGTACAACAAAAACTACAAACGTCAGTAGATGATGATGAGGAGGATCCCTTTGGTGATTCTCATATTGTAGAAACTGCGCCAAAACATACTCCAATTTGGTGATATTTTGATTACGATAAGTATCTATTTTGCTAATCTCTTCACTTCTGTATCTTTTTTTTCAGTTGTTATTCATTTTATTTTAATGTATGCTACTATTAGCAATATAAATTTCTCTTTCAGTGGATAAAAAAATAAAAACAATTTGTATCCCAATGACCTCGCTAGCTTGCTCGAATTCCCATCGTTCTGCCTCCGGCGTCTGGGGTGCAACCCCAGACCCCAAGCTCTCGCGAAGCGAGCCGCCCAGGACCGATAAAATATCGATCGAATGAACGATAATGTCAACTTCAGGAACCCTGGGCGGAACCCCAAAAATAGTCAGCCGTGCGGCTCACCTTGAACCATCTTTTGAGTGCTGATTCAATCCGCCGGAAGATGAGAGTATTTCAAATAGATAATGGATATAGTATGGTTAAGAGAAAAGATACTGCTGGGAAAAGTGTGTCCTCGAGTGAGAGTTCGTAGTGGGGTGATAAACGAGCTCCACTGTTTGGAATGATTGCATTCTGTCTCGGTTCTGCTTTCACTTGATCTCCCGACTGTCATTTCGAAGTTGATTGGAGCTGCAAGTCACTTAACAGATACGCCATAACTATAGCTGCACAGCATCCCAGATACATGGTTTCGGTGAGGGCGTAGTTGAGCAGTATCTACCATTAAAGGGCATTGCGAATTTACATTAATTAGTCTACATTATACAACGATCGATCTCGATCACAAAATTTTTTTTCTCTATTCATATACTTTGAAATCTATCAAACCTTCCTCAAGAACTTTAGCAGTCTCTTTAGCCTTGTTCGAAACAAAGCCTAGTGGAGTCGCAGGATCCGCAACCAGAATTAATAATAAGAATTGATCTGAATTTTTTAATATGACTGGATGTATGACAAATAAAACATCATCAGTTTCCACTGTAAGCCACGTAAGTAATGATGATGATGAAGTTGTGTCTGAGTTACCTGAGCTCTGAGAATTCGTTGATGAAGAAGCTGTCTGATTAGTGATCGTCGATGAAGAAGATTGTTCTTGTTGTTGTTGCTGCTGTTTTTGTGATATTGACTGAGAAGGTAATAACAATCTACCATATTCTTCCCAAACAGCAGATGCGAAAAGGCCATAAACTTTGGTTTTCATCGGTCTGTCCACATGATATGGACTGATAGATAATGAAGTATTATTTGCATTGCCAGGAATAGCAACCGATGTTGATGATGATCCTATATTAGTAGAAGTATTATTACCACCAATTAATCCTCTAGATCCCGATTCTAGAGCTGCAGCTGGATCATGTCGAGGAATTGGAGGAATTCTAGAATTATGATATGATGATACTGGTCGACCGTTAGATGTAACTAAGATAGATGATATAATGACAGTCGATGAATGGTGAAGATATTCGCGCAATTGTTCAGCAGTTGCATATTGTTGAGGATCTTCTTGAACACTTTGTGCTAAAATTGATACCACGTTTTGATATTTCAGCATTGAAAGGGATGGGAATATTTAACCCGACGAATAATGTTATTATTACAGATGGTGATGACGCTGATAAGGAGAGAGACGAGACTGGTGATCCAAAGTTAGAGGAAATTGAAAACAAGCGTACCCAAATCAAAGCCTCACATGCCGCATAAGCCACATAAGCCACATAAGCCATAATCCACTTTTTAAGCTGGCCAATTATCTTGAGGAATCACCCATAGTCTTATTATCAAATTCAGAGTTGTTGATTTAGAAATAGAAAGAAGCAATGATGAACCGAAATAAAGTACAATAGTAATATCTCGAAGCCAATTAGTTCGCTCGAATTCACAAACTCATTGTCCTTCACTATTGCGACGAGTAAATTCTGGCAGCCGTACTCAAGGGATATGGTTCTGAGTAAACAAACCCTGAGTCATGAGTTGTGGGGGTAGCGCAGTTCTCCACAGCGTGATTCGTTCGAATTGGATATTGGATTAACCTGACACGATTGCAGCTGAGTGGATAGACGAATAGAAGGATCTGAAGGTCAGCACGATGGGGTAGGAGACAACTCGAATAAAGAAATTCAATTAACAATTGTATTGTTGGGCATACTTCCCAACTGCCGGAGAAAGGCTAAATCGGAGACCATCATTCCGGTCAGGAGATTCAGCGTTTACATCTCCGAAGATACATTCACAATGGTTTATCCTTTCTGTTCCATATACTTCACAATGGTTTATACTTTCGGTTCCACAAAGTCAGCTTGAGAAATAATCAACTAAACGCTAACCTTCTATCATGTTCATCTGTGCTAAATAATTGTAGCTGAAATCTTATCAACGACTGATATGAAACCCCCCTGGTTCTGGTTCTCAACCCCCAATCCGACCGTTAGTAAACTCTGCATATGCGGATCGCTAAACTAGATTAACATTACGTTGCTCTGCATACAGCGTTGCTAACGTTAAATCAGGTTAACGATAAGTGGTTAGTTAGTTCACGAAGTATATTTCCTAACCCCCACGTAAAGTCCGGGCGCTTAATCTACTGAAAATATCCGTCCCCGTTTTTCGTTCCGTTGCTCTCTTCATCTTCTTCATCTTCTTTTCTGTTTTGTTATGGCTTTGAGAAGATTAAAACAATTCCAACGTCAATTTCAAATTTTTAAAAGTAAAACTACCACTACTCGACCCATTACTAGTATCAATCGCGCAATGGCTGTCGATACTACCACTGCTACGGCAACTTATGCCTTCAATCATACAATGCTTCGAATTAAAGATCCGAAAATTTCTTTGGATTTTTATAAATCCCATTTCAATATGGATGTGGTAGCTACTTTACCAGTTCCAGAATTAGGATTCACTAATTATTTCCTGGCATTTAAAGGTACCAATTCTCTTTATAAAGACCTACCTTGGTATGAAAGAGAAGGTGTTTTGGAATTATGTCATAATTATGGAACTGAGGATGATAAATCTTACACTTTGAATAATGGTAATGTTGAGCCTCATCGAGGCTTTGGACATATTTGTTTTTCAGTAGAACAATTGGAACCTGTATGTCAGTCTTTAGAAAATAATGGAGTTAAATTCCAGAAAAGATTGTCTGATGGTCGTCAAAAAGATATTGCTTTTGCTTTAGATCCTGATGGGTATTGGATAGAGCTTGTTACTAATCACGTTCTCACTGAAAGTAATAAGTCCGACCAGAAGACGTTGGATCTTTCTTCAATTCGATTTTATCATTCTATGATTCGAGTTAAAGATCCTAAAAAGTCTCTTAAGTTTTATGAAGAAGTTTTAGGTATGACTTTATTACGAACTTCCGACAATCCTGCTGCAAAATTCTCCTTATACTTTTTAGGATATAATAAAGATCCTAATTTTGTAAGAAATTCCGGCGAAGGCATATCAAATCGTGAAGGTGTTCTTGAATTAACTTGGAATTATGGTACTGAAACTGATGCTGATTTTAAGTATCATAATGGTAATGATGCTCCTCAAGGATTCGGTCATATTGGCATTACTGTTCCAGATGTTGATGAGGCTATTTCGAGATTGGAATCATTGGATGTTAATATCAAGAAGCGCAAAACTGATGGTAAAATGAAGTTCATTGGGTTTGTTGCTGATCCTGATGGATATTCGGTGGAGATTTTACCTAGAGCTGAGTTTCCAGAGAAGATTGTCTCATAAAAATTGAATCTTTATATAATTTATATGAAATATATAGTATTTTCTTCCACTCTTCATTCCGTCACTGGTGTGATCGTTTCCTGCTTGTTTCTACTTTAACGGTCAGTACCCCAGACGCTGGTCTCCTCATGAGATTCATCTTAGGTTTGTTCTTCGCTTTTCGCAGTCTCAAACAGCGATACCTCCTTACGATCTTTGACTTTAGCTAAAGATTCCACCCAGCCCTCAGCAGGCGATGTCGATTGATGCCCCCCGTCTAGCTGTGCCTCTCTTTGAGGATCTCGAGCGTTGCGCGAGCTAGAGGTCTGGCCTACGCTTCAGCCGCCGGAGGCAAACTGTCCTATAAATATGGTGAAGCATACACACATATGTATATGTAAATACATAACCAATAATACATACAAATTTCATAATATAATTCCGATAATGCAGTTCTATTTCTAGTCGATATCTTTAGCTTGATTGAAATAATTCATTGTGTTATTGTATGCTTGTTGCCATAGTTCACGCAATCTAGGATCCCTTGTAGGACTCCATAGTTTATCATGAAGGGTAGCTACACCGTACACATAATCATTATAATTTGGCCAGGTTACACTCCATTTTCCTGGTTCAAGTCTTTTCCATGGCATATTACCGTCTAAACGGTGTACATAATTTAATAATCCTTGTTCCATTTGAGCACTATTATATCGCTGATAAAAGTTCATCACTCTACGATATTTTTGAAAAATTTCCATTGAAGGTTTAAATATGAAAAATCCTGCATTAAACAAAGGCGATTCCGGACGAGGAATAGGATTATCTGGACCGAAATCATCATCGACTCCTGCTAATAAGTATTCTTCAGGTGATGGACCTTCATCAGGAGGTACACCTTTAGCGATAACATGTGAATAGGCCGGGAAAGAAGCACGATCTTCGAATATACCATCCAAGCACTTGACAATAAGCATATCGCTATCGATATATAATAGTCGATCAAAGGCAGTTAATTCCCATAATCTGAGTTTTGTGTATTGATCAATCCACCTTTTTTCGCCTTTCATCAATTCATGCTCTATAGGTATAAAATCAACTTCAAAAACATGTGCACCATCACGAATTAATTGTTCTACTTTCCAATTTGCCACGCTTGATGTTACCATTACTAGGAATGGTATACCTTGCTTGGATTTTGTATCAGGGTCATGAAGTAATTTATAAGCAAGAACTCTTGTTGCTTTATAATATTCATCACTGTCGTCATCTTCTTCATTATCTTCACTACGGGTTGATAAAAAACTGATGAACCCCACATTTCCTAATGAACTATTATAACTTTCTGACTGAATATGTTTTAAACTTTCAGTAGTCGTGAAAGGATGAATTCTATTCGGACCACCAATCAAATCCGATTTAAATGATTTGAAAGATTCCACAGGATGAAGTATGCTTGGATGTTGCCAAATAGCTATAAACAGTAATATACATACACCTACACTACTGGCTATCAAAAATATGATTGGTTTCGATGATGTTCGAAAGATCATCTTAGAGAAAGAAGTAATATATATCTATATATAAGTGGCAAAAGGGGGAGTGAGAAAAGGAGAGATAACAAGGAGGAGAAAGAGATATTGATAACGCCAAGAAAAATTACAGAAAGAAATAAACAGGAAAAAATGCCCGTGAAATCAATGAGATGAAACAGAAGATATCACAACACGACGTTACCAGGAAAAGGCAACAGATGATGATTTAATAAGATACTAATGACTGGAAGAAACCGGAACATGAACCAACAGAACTACGAAAAGGTTGAATTAGAAAGCTTCAATATCAAAATATACATAGACGCTCTAGATATATATCAGCTATAGGAACTTCACGACGGTCACTTTCAATAAACAGCAGAAACGAAACTATTCAACACTTTCCAAGTCAGTGCGTCTATGTGAATGCTCTGAAATATGCTGATAAAGAAAATACAGTGAATGAAGAAAAAACTGCTAAAATTTGATATCGCTTAAATATATATCTATTTAGCTAAAATAACTGAGTTGATAAAATGTTTCGATAAAGAAAATAATCTAAAGGCACGTCAATAAGACAAAAAAAGTTTTATAAGACCATTTGTTTGGGGTACATTATATACGACGACGTCAGCACACGACTGTGAGAGATACCCGCAGCAGATACTTTAACGAAGTTCATGCCTCTTTAACCGTTAGAAAGGATGTGGTAATGCAGATCCACCCTGATTTTTCTATCAGAGATCTAAATGGAGTAATTCATCGTACTCTGGAATCTGGAGAAGGAAGAAACAACATATGATTAGAGCTAGGACTCTGAAAATTCTGCCTAGCACCGGAGCCAATGAAAGGGAGTGGCAGGATCTACACAGGGTCATAATATATATATAACTTATTACTCTACCCTGCTAGCCGAGGAGACGCAATATTTCTATTAACCTAATTATATACTCAGGTAGTTAAGGTTCTGAGACAAGACATGATATAGAAACAAAGTCAAAGCGGTCCAGTCGGATGGAAAAGAGTCGACGTTTGCGTACAACTATGCCAAGCATTCCAACAAACCATTTCAGCTAAATAACTATTCTTTTACTTAACCACCGCCAAGTGGACTCACACTTAACGTGAACTACTGTGAGTTCTCTTCCGTTGATGATCCCGTCAGAATTATCAATCCGAGCAACCCCCTTATTAGAAGAAACAAACCCAATTTAAAAACACTATTTTTCCAAAGAATGAATGTTTCCAATCTATATTACTGGTCCAACCGAAAACCGACGAGTAGCTGTACAATTACGTAACTGTTTAGTACTATTTTAAGGTTAAAATTAACGAATTCACGTCGTCGTCTAGATAATAATGATGAAGGGCATGAAAAAGTATGCATGTTTAACCTGTTAAGTTTCTTATTCTATGTAAGAGTGATATTCAATTCTATTTTTGGTATAGTTTGACTCACCAATCTGCAGATCTTTGCCTATTCACAGGGTAAAGGGTTCGCCCTTAACAGCAGATGCAGCCTATTTCAGCTTGTTATATGGATAGATCCGGAGTTTATGCTGTTGACATACAGCAACTCTACATGTGTGGCAAGCAATTTGCAAGGCTCATGTTAACTGTTAATCTTACATGCAGCTAACAAAGTGTATTGAGAGACCAGTGAAAAGACTTCTTCTGCGGGCTACCGCATTGATATGAAGAAGTAAGTGGTGAAACTTTGGTTTCGTCATGTCCCGGACGAACCGAATTACAGAGGATGGTTCAGCAGTTCCTGAAGGGATGTATAGTCGGTAATAGTTCCACAGACACTGATATAGTATCACACTAATAGATAAGTATTTATATATAAGATAATAGCTCGGTTATGATACGGCATCTAAAGTTCTAGACTCTTGATCTCACGACGCTGAGGTGCATCAGAAGCCGCTCGATACGGCAATGACTGGATCATATCTGATAAGATCCTGCCGTCGTAGTTTGGGTGCAGCTCCAGACTAGGCCGGCCGGCCGGCCGATCGAGATCAACCTTTGCTCTTCTTACCCTTCGCTCCAGCTACAGTCAGTGCGATTCCAGCATCCCGTATTGTACCCCTTCCTTCCAGTGCCAAGACATTTTTCTGTTCTGTCCTTCGCTGAGCCCCCAAGCGCAGCCCCTCCCCTGTTCACAAACTATCTCGCGGTCAAAACCATGTTCCAGATCAATCATACATGTAGATTCTGGCTCGCGGCTGCCTGCGCGTTTTCCTTTTCCTATTATTCCTTGACTTATATAGAATCACCTTTGTTTCGATACCTTAGAGAGTTCTATTAGAGAGTTAATGAAAAAGGGAGAGAACAACAACAGAATTAGTATTTTTCTGCCTCTGCCACTGGCAACTGGGCGAACTTAATTAACCACTTTTCATGTCGTCTAGGCCGGACCACCTGCTGCCAGAGGCCAATCTCGTCTGCCAAGTCAGAGCGGGAGCGAAAATACTGTAATGCATAACAAACCAAACAACCCTCTGAGATTGCCTGTCTGTCCGATAACCGAGGAATAGCAGAGCTCTGATATTATGCGACCTCAGATTAGAGAATATGAGATAATGCAAGGGTCTAGACTTGTTTCGATGATCATCTCTGAAACCTAACTTAGGGAAGATGAGTTCGAGGGAAGGATGACCGGAGATCAGGAGTAGGGGGGCATGGATCAAAACTAGACCAAGACAGATTAATTCACAATGAATCCATCTGTTCTGGAGCGAAGCTAGAACTAGGGGTCTGGGCCCAGCCGCTAAGTGATGCCAGGATGCAAAATGGGACTAGAGATATATATTAATTCATTTATATAACTTATACAAAACATTTCTTAAATTAGACAGGATTAAACTTTAAACTGACGCTATTAACACAATGCCTTGCATCAGTAGGTGTTTTATAACCCTCACCATAAAATACATGACCCAAATGACCACCACAATTTGCACAAACCATTTCATTTCGTTCCATACCATGAGATATGTCTTTATTCAATTTAATAGCACCAGGAATTGCATCATAAAAGGCCGGCCATCCGCAGCCACTATCGAATTTAGTTGTGCTTCGATATAATGGCTTATCACAAGCGGCACAATTATATACACCATCGCTTTTATGTTTGTTATATTTGCCAGTTCCAGGCATTTCAGTCCCCTTTTGACGAAGAATTCGGAATTGTTCAGGACTCAGAATTGCTTTCCATTCCTGAGGACTTCTTGAATCTGGGAATTCTGATGACATATTTGAATTGGATGATGTGTGAAAAGAGAATATATTTGAAATCTTGTTCATAAATATACGACTAGTTGATTCTTGAGTAATTAGTAGACGATGTGTAGTAGTAACTGGACGAATTCTACTAAATAATCGAAGATAATGAATCCTTTTTATACTCATAAGTGATGTCAAGTTCGAGGATCAAACATTGAAACAAAAAAAACAAAAAATAACCGGTCAAAAAATGGTCGTGGCTATGTCATCGAGATAAGGCCCATTAAAAAGCGATTATTAAGTGTCCAGCCGTACATTGCTTGTGGGGGTAGTTGAGTGGGAAACGAATAAACTTAGCTTTACCAACGTTATGCACGACAGCTGTCGTATAACTAAACGGACCGAACGTTGCGATGCAATGTGCGGGGAATTATCTAACTTCTTAAAGCAAGATCCTCCGCGGATAAGGCCCCGGAGATTTCAGCGTCTAGGCCACACCTTAAGCACACTTTAATATTAAGGATAAAATGCTTTATACAGTTTTTCGAAGCACCGCCACTGATCGATCAGGGGTTAAAAGTCAAACTAGAAATTTCTCTTGATGTTATACTCGTCGTCTGACGTCTGACGTATGACTTGACGTCATATAAACTTATTTATTCACGCTTCATATAATATGAACGATCTGAAAATAATAGATCAACCGAGAACATGCAAAAGTGGACTTCCTAGCCTACTTTGCGCTATACTCGAGAACTAATGATCTCCCCAACTGCCAGTGGCGGAGTCCGAGATCTCTCAATTGTGGGTGGCGACAGTTTGACTCCGGCGACCGGGGTGGTGCTCCAGATTTCTAGCTCTCGCTTCGCTAAGGGACATATTGAAGTTGCAGGCAGAGTGGAAATTACTAGAGATTATATTTCTCGAGCGCAGCGAGAGCTGGGGGTCTGGGGCTATGCCCCAGCCGCCGGAGGCATATCGGAGGAAGGGACACCAGCTGCCTCTACCCAAGACAGATGATCGCATCAATTATAATACTTCCTTGATCCTTAGTTATCATAAATTTATCACGACTAGTCGACGTGAAGATTCCCTATCCCCCTCTAATTTTTCAAATAGTTCAAGGGCTTTGTCATAATGACCGTGGTTGAAAAGAGCATCACCAACAGATTGATAAAGATCACCATAATTTAATGAAGAAAAGCTCTGTAAAAGTCCAACATGAATCATAGCCTCACTAGGGTCTTTATCAGTTTCTAAACGACAAAGGATTAACCATCTTCGAATAGCCATAGGAATATCATATTTAGAATTATCTGACGCATAAGGATTTTTTCTAAATTTGGCTATATTTTTCCTTCTATCGTCGAATTCACTATCATTTTTAATATCTTTCCACCATGTTTCATCCTTACGACCTCTCAAGAATCGACTAACATCTTTTAAAGTAGTTATTGCTTTAGAATATTGTTTCTCATAATAGTGCTGCATTTGATACTGCCCGTAAAGAAGGGTCTAGTTGATCTTCTCTCATTATATCGAATGATTCGGTAACGTGAGCTTCAACTGTTTTCTGCCCGCCTCGGGTTGCATGGAACGGCTGAAAAAAATTTTCAGCCTTGCCATTTTTGAAATTCCGCCTTATAATTTTTTTTGGTATTCATCTGATATTGAGATGGGCTATTTGTTTCTATTTATTTGATTTCTTAAATATTAGCGCGGATTGATAGATCATTTTCCGAAATGCTGAAGAGAAAACTAAGCTTGAATCAAGGGAAGTCCCTTAAGAAGACTAAATTAAATCAGGGAAAAAAATTGAAGGGAAAAAAGAATGTTGTTAAAGCCGAGAAGAAAATAGTGGCTTTAGATGATTTAGCATGGAAATCAATTGATGTAACAGGTCAAATGGATGATTTCGAAGGATTTTACGGATTAGAAGAAGTTGACGGAGTTGCTGTGGAGGTGAATAATGGAACATTAAAATTTAAAGCGGCAGAGAAGAAACAAGAAGATCATGATGATATTGAAGATGAACCTCAAGATTCGCATAAGTTTGAATCTGAATCTGAGTCTGAATCTGAATCCGAATCCGACTCGAAGACGATACCTGCTAATAAATCAAAGCTTTTCGAAATAGAGGATAAAAATACAGTTGAATCGAGCGAACTTGATAAAGCTGCAGAAGAAGAGAAAGAGGAATCAGCCGCTGATTCTAGGAGTAAGACTCATAATGTAAAAATTACTGGTGGATCTAAATTAGATGATATGCTTTCATTTACATCTGAAGGAAATCCATTTTCATTACTGGAAAAAACAGAAGTAGAAATTTCGTCTGATTTGGAATGGGATTTGCCTGATACAACCCTTTCTGCTAGCATCCTACATGCCTTATCAGCGTTGAAGTTTAATAAACCAACCGAAATTCAATCCAAAGTCATTCCCGAGGCTCTTACAGGTGTTGATATTGTAGGAAAAGCAGCAACTGGTTCTGGAAAGACCCTTGCTTACGGTATTCCTGTTATTGAGAAACATATCCGGTTAAGTAATGGAAGTAAAAAAGCCAAAGGATGGCCAACAGCTCTTATTTTTGGCCCCACTAGAGAATTGGTTCATCAAATTTCTAAGCATTTAGAAAAATTATGGAAGTATGGCAATTTGCCTGGATCTGGCATTGTGGCAATCACAGGTGGATTAGCCATTCAGAAACAAAGGAGACTTATAGAAAATCATCCTGCTATTGTAGTAGCAACTCCTGGTCGTTTCTTGGAAATCCTTAGTGAAGGAACATCCGATATTACGGAAATGTTTAAAAATTGTGAAACTTTAGTTCTTGATGAAGCTGATCGATTAATTCAAGAAGGTCATTTCCAAGAATTGGAAAAAATCCTCGATTTGATTGGCCGAGGCCGTAAAACTAAGCGTCAGACTTTAGTCTTCTCTGCTACATTTCAGACAGATTTAATGAAGAAACTTGATAGTAAAAAGAAATCGTCACAAAAGAATATTGGTCGTCAGGCGTCCAATGAGGAAGCTTTGAAACTATTAAATGAAAAATTAGAATTCAAAGATAAAGGTGGCCCTACATTTATTGATTCAAATCCTGCAGAGTCAGTAGCTCGCCAAGTTACAGAATCGATCATGGAATGTGGAGCTATGGAAAAGGATCTCTATTTATATTATTTTCTGCTTACATATCCTGCACGGTCTATTGTATTTGTAAATAGTATTGATACTGTTAAGAGGCTAGTTCCATTATTAAAAGAATTGGGATTACCAACTCTTGGTTTACATTCAGATATGATTCAAAAACAACGATTAAGATCTTTAGAAAGATTTCGTGATAATGAAAGAGGGATCTTAGTGGCTACTGATGTTGCAGCTCGTGGTTTGGATATTCCTTCAGTTGATCATGTTGTTCATTATCATTTACCTAGAACTGCTGATATGTATATTCATCGATCTGGTAGAACAGCTCGTGCAGGTAACGAGGGTGTATCGTTGTTATTATGTTCACCAGATGAAGCTTCAGGACCTCTTGTGAAACTCAAACGGGCACTCTCTAAAGACAATGCTACAAACACCAAGAATGCCATGAAGACATTTGATGTTGAATATGATTTTCTTAGTCGATTAAAAATTCGAACAACATTAGCACGACGAATAACTGAAGTTGTTACAGAATCAACTCATAAGGGTAAATCAGATGCTTGGCTCCAAAAAGCAGCCGATGATTTGGGAATTGAATTAGATGATGAAGAGCTAGAGAATCTTACGGGAGATCCAAAGAAAAGGAATAAAAATGGAAAGACTCAACAGCAACAAAAGGTAGATAGTAATGATTATATATCTTCTTCTGATCTGAAAGCTCTTCGAGCAGAATTAAAATCTGAACTAGAAAAACCAGTGGGACATGCTGGAAAATATCTTACTCGTGGTACAGTAAATCTTGCACAAATGGTAACATCCGGTTTATCACATGAATCATTCTTGGGAAAAACTCAGACAAGTGCATTACAAAGTTTAACCAAAGATAAAAAGAAGAGTAAATAGAAAGGATTCTATGACATGTATTATAATGAAAAGATTATCTATTAACTTCGTTTTGCCTCCGGCAGCTGGGGCTCAGCCCCAGACCCCGTTGTTCGCTTCGCTCGATATATATGGTTCATAGCTTTTATTATTAAAATCTAGAAACAAAACAAAAAAAGAACTCCTCCTTTGTTTTTCCTACATACACATTGTTTCATTTAGATGTAGTCATCATCATCGTCAAAAAATTCATCATCGCTTTCATCAGCAAGTTGCTCAAAATTAACCTTGTACCGTAATATAGCACCAATACCACCAAAACCTTTACAAAATTGTGCACCTTCACTACTTCTATCAGTAACAAATTCAAGAGTAGCACCGAAATCAGTATATTTTTCCGCTAACCATTCTAAAAGTGATTGTTCTTCAACTATTTCAAGCTCATTACCAGATTTATCAATTAAATGATCTTTATTAGCGGCATCTTTTGGAGCATGAACAATAGTTGTACCTTCGCCATCGGCATCTTTCAAAGTATATCTCATAATGTTCAAATTCTCAAAAACAATAACAGTTTCACAAGCACCCATTTCAAGAGCTTTAAGAGTATCATCTACACCATAACAAAATTTACCACTATCTTGAGAAATTTCATCAAAATACTGATTGATAAGTTTTTTCTCTTGAATAAATTTAACATTTGATAAAGTCTCAGCAGATAATTCTATAGCCTGGTTAAAACCATTTTCACCACCATACGATACATCGACGATTTTAATAACTTTTGCTTGTAAACGATTATCGAATAAATCGGATTGAGATAATTCAGTTTTGAAATCAGCAGAACCTGCTAAAACTAAACCATTGACATTAACTTTATCAGCAGTAATGAAATTTTGAACAGCCACTTCAGCAACTTTACGAACATAATTATGACGTTTTTCATCTCTTAAACGAGCAAAACGTAAAGCAGACTGACCACCTCTACCATGTTTTTTGGGTAAATCAACAGTAAATTTATGTAAAATTTCTCTAGTATTACCAGAAAGAGTACCAAATAATGCACCATTACCATCCATAATAATAAAGCCGAATTTAGAATCACTTTCCAATAATTCAGATAAAGCTTCAGTATGAAATTTATTATCACATAGATATAAAGAGGTATTAATAGGCTTGAAAGGTTCAAAATCGATATTAACTTTACGTTCTTTACCTTCATCAGTAATAATTTCACCACAATAAATAACCAAACCATTAGGAGGAACTTTATTATACAGTTTCAATCTTTGCTGAGTCGAAGTAATAGCTGATAATACCGATAATCTATTAACACGAGATTTAATATTTGATGCAGTTCCATATTCATCTGCTAACATTCTAGCAGTTAGAGGGATTTGACCTTTTGGAGGAATAATCAATGAGATCATAGAAGTACCATTACCTCTAGCTTGTTCTAAATTTTTGATTAATTTTTTTACTTTCCATATTTGGATATTTTTTTCAGCATCAGTTTCAGGTTCTGGAGCCATTTTGAATGATGTATGAAATGAAGATGGATCTAATAAAGATGAAAAGATGGATCTAATAAAGATGAAAATCCAATCTAATAATTATAATGATATAGAAATCGGTTATCGATGAATAAATCTAGAATCTTCTCGAACCTTCCTAACAAAACAAGATAATCCGAAACCACTAAGACCAAATCAACCACACACTTCGCTCTATATATATCTCCCTTCTATCTATCTGGAAATTATCCAAAAAGTTCTTATAAAAAGACGTGTTAACAGGTATTCATTTGCTAAAATGAAATTTTTTGTTAGGATCTTCCTAAATGGGATTTTTTTCAGCTATTACCCGGCTTGATCTAATATAGTCACCGCCTAATATTGCCTTCGGTGGGTCTGGGCGTAGTCCTGGACCTAATTCTCGAGAACTAAATCACTACTAAAACTCGTCCGAAGCAACCGTCGGAGACTTGGGGCTGAGATCCTGTCCTGGAAGTTAATAGATAACAGTCGTTACAGACGAAGAAAGTAGGCAACCAAATTCTGATTCGGTATGCGGTCATAATTAGTATTGATACAGAGTCGGGTCAGGGTATCAATTGTGATGTCTGCTTCATCCACACCAACCACTTTCCTGAGATTTAGTCAGTTAGATTTCTTAGAGTGCCTATAACATAGAGACGATTATAACATATGTATATTACTATCTTAGCTGGGTTAAGCTAGTCGGCTCTCGTCGGCTCTCGGACTGGTCATACTGACTCAGTGAGGTGTTTCTGGTATAAATAAGTCAATAAGTCCTTTATAAGCATTAGTCATAACTTTTAGTAAGCTTCGCTTCTGGAGATTCTCTTTTAATCAAGTATCTCAATTTGAACTGGATAGGTCCCTAGTTTTATAATGACCCTGATACAAATCTGAGTTTGAGTTCCGCCCTCTTCTCCTACTCCGTTGTTCTGTGCCCTGTTAAAGAAGAGGAGCGATTAATGGTGTCCTAATCATATATCTCGCTTCTCACTAGATGACTTAACATGTCCGATATCATTAGCGTTAAATCTCTAGTCATATCCTGGAGACGAAACGGAAACCGGTGTTCCGTGATAATTAAATTTGTCATTTATACGTATTTTTAGTTTGATTTCCATATTCCGTATATTACTTCTATAAGAATTGGGAGGTTATTTATATTTCGTTAAAGGACTTATTATCAATTTACTTAGTGCCGCATAGCCACGCGTGGTCAAGGGCCAAGGGCTTTCGTTCCGGAGGTTCCCATATAATTTTGATTTTTGTTTTGTTTGACAACGTCTTACTCACTTATTCTCTCACTCTTTTTACTTTCATCTTCTCTTTCTATATTAGATTGGATAGTATTATTTTTGGATATTTTTGATTCTTCTTGGATATTGATTTTAGTTCAAGATTTGAAACGGGAATAACCGTTGACTTATTAAAGTACTACTCTACATAGAGGGATATTACAACCAAAGACAAGGACAGAATATTAGGAGACCACGAATTTCATATTACAAGAAATCTATTAAGATATTCCTTATCAAATAATCAAATAAAGGAATAAGGGATATCTGTTTCTAATTTTATTGATTTTTTGTTTGTTATAAACTGGTTTGGTTATTAGTTATCATCCACAAAAAGTTGAACTTTGAATTTCTCCTTATTGTGAATATAGAAGCATACGATCTTTAACCGAGTAACGAGCTATTTATATTTTATTATTTTCTTCATTTTGAACTAAAGGTTTGGTGAGATACAATAACGATTTGGTTATTTGGTTGTTTCATTTATTATACAGACAGAACGGAGAAGACGAGGTAGTTATCGTCATCAGTAACTGATCAAATTATATATCCAAGTGATTAAGGTGATCGATTTTATTTTTGTTATCATTTGTGATCATCAAGTTCATTTTGGCTGTGTTTTAACCATTCCTAACTTCCGGTATTTGTGAACATGGATAGTAGGGATAGAGATAGTGATTCCGACAGTGTCGATAGACCAACTACTGTCGAAGTAAAACAAAAATCAAGAAGACCTCCTAATACAGCTTTCAGACAACAACGTCTAAAAGCATGGCAACCTATTTTAACACCTAAAACAGTATTACCTTTGTTTTTTTGCATTGCTATAATATTTGCTCCTATTGGAGGGTTATTATTATTTGCTAGTAATCAAGTTCAAGAACTTGTAATTGATTATAGTTATTGTGGTCAAAAAGCCCCAACAGATTCTTTTGCAACTATTCCAAGTGAATATGTTAGTTCACAAGTATTCAAAGGTGGTGCAAAACCAAGTAATAATCCTCAATGGAAATTATTAACTTCCCCTGTTAATAGTCAACTTGATAATGCTACTTGTTTATTACAATTTGAAATCCCAACTGAAATGGGTTCTCCAATTTTCTTGTTTTATCGTTTAACAAATTTTTATCAAAATCATCGTCGTTATGTACAATCTTTTAACGAGAATCAGCTTAATGGTAAAGTGGTTAGTGCTTCTTCTTTAACATCTCCTAATGATTGTAAACCGTTAACTTTAGCCCCTAATGGGAAACCTTATTACCCTTGTGGTCTCATTGCTAATTCTTATTTTAATGATACTTTTGGTTCTCCAATTTTATTGAATGCTCCTGGTTCAAATCAAGATAATCAGACCTATGTTATGACCGATCAAGGAATAGCTTGGTCAACTGATAAAAACCGTTTTAAGAAATCAACATATTCGAATGATCAAGTTGTACCTCCACCAAATTGGATTAAAATGTTTCCTGATGGTTATACTGATGCAAATCCTATTCCTGACATTTCCCAATGGGAGTCTTTACAGAATTGGATGCGAACTGCTGGCTTGCCTACATTTTCTAAATTAGCTTTAAGGAACGATTCAACTGCATTAGCATCTGGTACTTATCAGTTAGCTATTGGTCTTAATTTTGAAGTTTTGGAATATAACGGTTCAAAATCAATGGTTTTAACTACTCGTACTGTTATTGGTGGTCGTAATCCATTCCTTGGTATTGCTTATCTTGTTGTTGCTGGTCTATGTTTTACTTTAGGTGTTTTATTCCTTGTTAAGCATCTTATTAAGCCTCGTAAACTTGGTGATCATTCTTATCTTTCATGGAATCAAGATTCTAATGGTGCTGCAACTGGTAGAGGTTCAGGAATTGATCAAGGGAATACCCAGCAGCGAAGAAACTGAGATGCCAACGGAGAGGGAAAAAATATTAATTAATCATAATTCAAATATATAATCTATATATAATTTATTGTATCAGG
Source organism: Sugiyamaella paludigena (assembly GCA_030579875.1). Classification (NCBI taxonomy): domain Eukaryota; kingdom Fungi; phylum Ascomycota; class Dipodascomycetes; order Dipodascales; family Trichomonascaceae; genus Sugiyamaella; species Sugiyamaella paludigena. Next base: position 298,344 of record JAKTRU010000012.1, on the reverse strand, counting down.
CTCTTGTTTTTACTCTTGCAACTATTTGTTTTTGATGCCTCTGGCAGCTGGGGCGCTGCCCCAGACCCCGTTGCTCTTGCTACGCTCGAGTTCGTCTACCGATCTGCCTATATTGAGGTACGCTTACGTACATCGATATTGACATCTGTAGATCACGAGCCATTGGTGCCTTGGGGAAAGGTGTGCACTAAATAACTATGAACACGGACTGGGACGGGAGAACGGGCTTCGGAAGGCAAACACAGCACAGGTCAGAAATCTGCCAATCACTGTCAGAACAAAAAAGAATGGGGATATCACCAGCCGTGGGCGATCCCAGCAATGGCTAATCAAGGTGGCAATTGTTAATGGTCGAGGTGTATAAGGCCATATCTGTAATCAATCTATAACATGCCTTGTTTGTCTCAATCACAGCTCTCATTTCTTTCGCAAAGCAGAACTGTAAGTATATCTCCGCTTCCTTCCATGCAGGTATTACTCATTCCAAGTTATCATGTTGATATTGTCTGCTCCCTGCATTAATACAAAACGAGTAATGATAAGGGGTGGCGAGGAGCTATCTCGGGGTGAGGCAGAGCTCTCGCTGTCAGTCTGCGATTACTCTCAGATTTCTACCCGCCGATAGCTACTTCCGAAATATGCCTTGAAATTTAAACTTTTTAAAATATCCCTCGATCTCTCGAGAAGATCTGCTTCTCCCATGAGACTATCTCTGGCTTCTTATCGAAGCTATTCATAGACTGAAGTCCAAATAAACTTTTCAAACATCCCTCCATCTCCCGAGATCTACTTGCCCCATGACGATGATGCGAGCGTCACACTTGCAGCAGCATCCACGGTCATACCAGCCCAAACGCGAAATCTGATTGGTGAATTGATGAGTCCCTGCATAGAAGAATAATGGGCAGAGTGGGGTCAATAGTGGTATGTATATATGTATATATAGTAATTTTATTTTATTTGAAAAATTAAAATTTATTTTAACGAATTTTTCCGTTATTAGATATGAACATATATTTTGTCAATACATTATAAGTTCTTCTCCTTAGCTTGTTTAGTCCATAAGTTCTCCTTAACTCGTTTAGTCCATTTTGACTAATTTCGCTCCCTGCGTTTCACCTCCGTACCCATGACCTCTCTAATACCTCCCTAGCATAAAACCTATCGGAAACCGCAATTTCCATGGGCGATACACAAATAAATAGCAGTCTGATTCCTTCGATTTGTCTCAATTATGATGAATTAAATCTTAAGAATCAAGAATCTATATACATTCTCAATATTTCTGGAAAGAAGAAGAATTACATTATTATATCTCAAAACAATGGCCAGTCCTAAAAAGCAGGCCGAGCAAGCTGCAACTGCTCAATCATTGACCACAAAAAATTCTAATCAATCCTTAACTACTAAAAGAAGTTTGGAGTCCTTGACTACTAAGGCAAGTTTGTGGAGTTCTTCAAGCTCTACCACAATAGCTCCGGAATCAAGCAGGGGTTCTCAAGGAGGTAAAATCAAGAGCGCTCTCAAGAGTATATTTGAACCTCCGAAAACCAAACAAAAAGTACCGTACAAATCTCTGGATTATAAATCAAATGGAGGTCTTGCTTCACCACAGGCTCGTTTGATGTAAAATTAGAGTGGCATCTCGACAGTTCAAGTTTCCTTCTATAATATCTATCCATAATTCTCTTTTCATTATAAAGGCTGTGTAATTTCGATTTTTTAATCTTTTTTTATTTAATGTTATATTTTTATTTCTTATCTTCATATCAATTCAAAATTAGAACACGACTATGTTCATTGTTGAATTGGTTTACCGAAACAAAGCCAAATTTAAACTATTATCGGAGTCCGTAATATTCCATCCATACATGGATTATCATACACTGCACTTCAACATGCAAGTAATTCTGCAGCAAAGTACGTTAAGCTCACAGTTAGTGCAACAAAGCAGAGTGACCGCTGTCGATTCAGAATAGCAGAACAAAGTTCGACAAAACAGATATCAAGCAAGATGAAAGTATAACTTGACTAATTCCCACATGAACATCAGTCAGACTTAAGATTAGATTTAACGCGTAAATCCATTCTATCTCTCTTTCGGAATAAACTTTAAAGTTAGCATCATCTCTGAGTCAGACATTTATAAGCTGTGTTCGGATAAACGCAAGATCAATAAACATAAGCCTTTGATACCTTTCCTGACTAAATAGAGAGATCCGTTTCTTTTTGACTGACCCGAGAGTCATTCAAGTCCAACGTCAGTGGTGGAGTAAGCATTATATTAGTTAACTATTATTGCCCTGAACGGAATAACCAGTATAACCGCTAACAGTTCCTGCATACTGAGTTTTTAGTTTGTCCGCGGTATGTCTGTGGCGAAACTCAGCCGGAATGCGGGGAGCAATAAAGAACCGAAGATCGGAAATAATAACGAGCCGTTGTAAATTATGTGGTTCAAGGAAAATGAACCTTAAATTAGGAAAGAATAGCCGTTTAGCATGATGGCAAAATTTTGGTGCGTTCAACGGCAATTGGCGAATCGCCGCACCATCGGACATAACGTCTCACCGATCTACAAACTGATTTACCCAATACAAACTAACGTTAAACCCTATTTGAATCCTGAAGCTATAAAGGGAAATTCTTTAATCTCCCGGAGGTGAAAAGGCGTTAGGAATGGCGAGCCGCTGTCTGATCGGAGATAAATTGAAAACTGAGGTGTTACTCTGTAAGAGTGAGAAGAGGGAGTTATACTAGAATACAATTGCAATTTTGACCTCTGATTATAATTTGGTGAATATATAAATAGCAAGTTGATTGTCGCCTCCCAAAGTATAATGCTCTATCATTTATGTTAATATGATTATATTAATTCTTCTTTTCATTATCCCTATCGTGTTTCTTTTCTACTCTTCCACAATGAATTCCAATGATCTTAAACAATTCTCACGAACATTCCGTCCTGGTAAACCAACCTATACCGAGAAAGATTATCCAGATCTAACTGGCCGTGTTTACATCGTAACTGGTGGCCCTACCGGTATTGGTTTCCATAGTTCCAGATTACTTCTGATGCAAAATGCAAAAGTATGGATTGTTGCTAGAAATCAAGATAAAATTAATGCAGCTATTGACAAGTTAAAACATGAATTCCCTAATGCTCTTATTGACTCATTTTTAGTGGATTTCTCTGATCTTAATACTATTAAACCAGGAGTTCAAAAATTCCTTGACAATGAAACTAGGTTAGATGGGGTAATCCATAACGCTGGAGTCATGACCCCACCTCTTGGTTCAAAGACTAAACAAGGATATGAATTGCAGCTAGGTGTCAATAATGTCGGACCACATTTGTTGCAGAAATTTTTGGACGATATTCTTATTCAAACTGCCAAAACCGCTGCTCCCAACTCTGTAAGAATTCTATGGGTTTCATCTTCTGGGCATTTGTTTTCTGTTAAAGGAGGTGGTATTAATTGGGATGATATAAATTATGAAAAGAACCCTAGCAAATTCACTCAATATGGCCAATCAAAAGCCATAAATATATATGAATCATTTCTTTGGCCAAAGAAACATGCTGATTCTGGCGTTGTCAATCTTAATTGTCATCCTGGAAATTTGAACTCTGAACTTCAACGTTATGGAAATAGGTTTGAGAAATTTCTCAGTGAAGCAATGCTCTTTGATGCTCATTTGGGTGGCTATACTGAAATATTTGGTATGCTTCATCCTTCTTTTACGACCTCTGATAACGGAACTTATATATGTCCTTGGGGTCGGAGAGGTGTTGCCCGAAGGGATATCATTGCTGGGGCCAAAGGCGAGAATGGTGAAAAGCTTTGGAATTGGTTAGAAGAACAAGTTTCTCCTTATTTGTAGATTTAATAATGAAAGTCTTAGTATAACTCATGAACCGCCAAACACATCTCAGTTGACAGGCTTTGTCAAGGAACAATTCATCCATGCTAAGCCTATCCAAGCATTCCATAGGTTAAAGGAAGATTCCTTCAGAGCAGAATAACCTGTCCTGGATTTCAAATACTTTATATGCAGAAACCATGTTAGAGTTAGTAATAGATCTGAAATTGAAGCTAACTGCTATTGCCTCTCCTGAACCTGTTATACCCTGCATTACCTATCTACATTCTTCAGATACGGTTTCTTTCTCACGAAGGATACAGTAAGTACGATGACGACGTTCGTCTGGTTCTGGTTACTCGCCCTTAAGTAGAGCATACCTCTAGAGCTAAGTATGAACGAGGGTACTACATGGTCATCACTATTTAGTTGATATTAATGATTGGTGTTATATGCAGGTCCGCCTGGGGAGATTGTGGCTCAATCGAGCGTAAAAAATCGTTTCGTATTTAAATAGTTATCGTTAATACCAGTTACGTAAGGTCATGCTTTACATTGAAACTTTCGTGTAATTAACATTGGTTAAGAGTTAGATTAATGCAAAGTAGAAAAATGTGAGTTTCTGATATATTCATGTTCCGATGAGATAATGAGACCCCACTGAATCCGGACTACTGATGTGGTAATTTTTGAAAGCTCTCATAAAGGTAATTATTATTTGTTAGTATGCGGGATTCTGATATTTAACATTATGGGTTATACTAAAATCATTAAACAAAGTCTTCCAGAGTCGACCTTGAAAGCCCTGTTTAAATTACTCTATTTCTATCCTCAGTTCAAAACCAGAGATAACCGAGCAACAGACCTGTGGTCTCGCCACACGCCAAGGCTATGGCGTGGCGCCACCGAAAGAGCTACACGTAGCCACCAAGCCACCAACACAGGGAATAATAACAAACCGAACCAAAGGGTAGCTTAAGAAAAACATAGGGAAAAAATGGGCGGTTAGCCTGATGCCCCAGCCAATTTCGTATGCTACATTCGCTTCCTATAACTTCCTGTTACGCCGCGTAACGTCGGATATAACAGTAATCTGGAGATCTACAGGGATACTTACTCGATGCAGTCTAACTTTAAAACATATTCGAGGTCTAAAGCTGAAAAGGGTATATATTTTATTTTGCAGAGTTAAAATCGTCCTGTAAATCGGAATAAAAAGCCGCTATCAATCGGAGATAAGTAAAATAATAATGAATCTAATGATGCTATATGATGATGATGATGATTATTCCGTTTTCATCTTTCTGTTCTGGAATATATAAATAGTTAATAGTCGCCTCTCAAGTTGAAAATAAAATGTAATTATATATTCTGTTCCACTTGTAATAATATGATTATAATAATTGTTCTTTTAATTACCTCTATCATTTTTCTTTTCTTTTCTTCTTCTATAATGAATTTCACTGATATTAGACAATTCTTAGGATCATTCAACCCCAGTAAGCCGACTTACACCGAGAAAGATTATCCAGATTTAACTGGCCGAGTTTATATCGTAACTGGTGGCCCTACTGGCATTGGTTTTCATAGCTCCAGATTACTCCTGATGCAAAACGCAAAAGTTTGGCTTGTTGCTAGAAATCTAGAAAAAGTCAATGAAGCTATTGATAAGTTAAAACAAGAATTCCCTAATGCTCTTATTGACTGGTTCCTAATAGATTTATCTGACCTCAGCACGATTAAACCAGGAGTTCAAAAATTCCTCGATAATGAAACTAGATTGGATGGGGTAATCCATAACGCTGGGGTTATGGCACCACCTGTTGGCTCGAAAACAAAGCAAGGATATGAATTACAATTAGGGGTCAATAATGTCGGACCACATTTGTTGCAGACGTTTTTGGATGATATTCTTATTCAAACTGCCAAATCTGCTGCGCCCAACTCTGTAAGAATTCTATGGGTTTCATCTGCTGGGCATTTATTTTCTGTTAAGGGAGGTATAAATTGGGATGATATAAATTATCATAATAGCCCTAACGCTAGAGTAGCATTATACAGTCAATCCAAATCCATTAACATATATCAATCAATTGTTTGGGCAAAGAAACATGGCGACTCAGGAGTTGTTAGCCTTAATTGCCATCCTGGAAGTTTGAAATCTGAACTTCAACGCCATGGCAGCAAATTGCAAAACACTATATTTGATATGATGCTCTTTCCTCCAATAATGGGTGGATATACTGAAATATTTGGTATGCTTCATCCTTCTTTTACGACCTCTGATAACGGAACATATATATGTCCTTGGGGTCAGAGAGGTGTTGCTCGAAGGGATATCATTGCTGGGGCCAACGGTGAGAATGGTGAAAAGCTTTGGAATTGGTTAGAAGAACAAGTTTCTCCTTTTTTGTAGATTAAATATATCTTTTAGCACATATTGAGACTCCTTCTGCTAAGAGGTTGCTTCAAAGAACAATTCATCCATTCTAGCTCTTCTAGGTTTGCTCTGTAGGCGTAATCTGTCTTTAACCCGGATGATGTTGCGCATGGTGCCGAAATATCTTCCTTTTGTAAATTAAAGCATGCCAATATCGATCAAACTGAGTCTCAGGTGATTTTGTTACCAAATATCATAATTCTGGCCATCCAGCAGAGACAGAACTCGGTTTGCCTGAAGTATTAAGTAACGTTGCGTCTTCACGGTTACAGGCTTCACTCCTCTATTGGAGTAAATGGAATAACAATGGTAAGAATGAAATCTTAATAACCAGTTGGAACAAGTTCACCTATTGGATAGCGAGAAATATTTATAAGTTACTGTTCAACCCTGAGTAGTTTGGGCATGAGAGTTTGCAGAAGTCAAGGTGATCGACGTCGCACACTGCGACTTCGAGGCTAATGTGTGCGATTGCCGCTGAGAATCCCTAACAGAGAGCTGTTCAGAATGATGGTATTGATAAATGCGGGAAAGGTCGAGAAGCCGGATCCTGCGAAGTTCTCAAGTCGTATTATGAGAAGAGATGAAATTAAGGATGTTGAGGTTGCTCCAGATATTGTTGGTTCCCGACCATCATCTTGGTGATGTATACTGACTCTGACAGTTCTAGGCTCAGATTCAGATCATCCTCCAATGACCTTGATTCGAAACCCCTGAACATCTTAGGCCAACGGCAGATTCTTTAAATGATCTGAATTCTCATATTGGCTCCCTCACTGAACATGCGGGTATACAAAGAAGGATCTTAACAGATCGTCTGAGCGTAGAGAGAACTAGGTTTTAGTAAGGAATTAGATTATAGGGCCAACTAAGTGAATAATTTGCCCTATAATGATATAATCTAAGATGAAAATGTACTGGAGAACACGAATATAGCCTTGACTTCTTACTTGAAGTAAATAGTCTTGACTTCTTACTTGAAGTAAAACATCTTTCTTCATGCCAACAGAGACATATTTGTAAACCTGTTACCTAACTTCTCCAAGCGAGAGAGAGGAGTCAGCTGCCGGAGGCAGAGAGGTCAAGGCGAAATATATTATTAATTATTATTATTAGTAGTAGTACAAAAATGGTACAGCAGAAAAAAAAATGTTTATAAATCAAAAATAGATCACAGTTTAGTAGGATCTTCTCTCTTGGAAAACTCCAAAATACAATCATCATCGGGGAAAATAGTAGCAAAAACACGAATATCCTCAGATTTCTCAGTAACAGTATGCTTCCAATCATATAATAAAGCAACTTTACCCATCATAGCAGTCAAATTAAGCATGACAAAAGTTTGACCTATACAATGATGTGGACCAGTACCAAAGACTAAAAAGTTCTTTGGAGCATTGGATGCTGGAGAATTAGGAGCCCATCGTTCAGGAATAAATTCTTCAGGATTTTCATAAACTTCAGGATCATGCAAAGCAGGATATAATGTAGGGATAACCATTGATCCCTTAGGAACAGTGTAATCTGGAGAAATAGGATAAGGCTTCTTGACAACATAAGGAACCATAGTGACAGGTGGACGATATCTGAGAGCTTCCTTAACAACCATACGAGTATATTCCATTGATTCTACTAAATCAACATCTAAACGACGATTAACATCACCATTTCTGACTCTGAGTTGTTCCTCACGAATTTTAGCCATTACATCAGGACGATCAGCAATAATTTGAAATAACCAAGTGGTAGCGGAGGAGGAAGCATCTTGTGAAGCAAATAAAAATGTGAAGATAGTTTCAGAGATTTCCTTGTTAGTGAACTCTCTCACAAAATATTTTTTAGTTTCTTCATCTTCTTTACTATCAGTTGAGGAAGGGTGCTTAGAATCATACATTAATTTGACCCAAGAATCCATAATACAAGTTACTTCAGTACCTTTAGCAATATCATCTTTAGCCATTTGAGCGCATTTGGCGAAAATATCCATAGTCATATCAGTAATTTTCTTTCCATACCAAGTTTTCGTGAAAGGCAAAATAATAGGGAAATTAACCAATTCTAAAGCAGCAGTAATTTTGTAGTAATTATCCGAGATTATTTTAACTTGCTCATCAGTAATATATTCACCACAGAAAGCTCTTAATGAAACAGCACAATTGAGTTCTCTAAATTCAGGCATAAATGGTACAGGACCAGCATTCTTTTTAGTAATCTCAACAAATTTAGTGAAATACTTATCATATAGGACCTCCTGATGAGGTAAATAAACACCCAAAGCTTGGCGAGTAAATAATCCATTTAATGAACGTCTATAATCAACATGAGCTTTACCATCCAAGAAAACCCAATTAGTAGGACGAAGTAATTTAACAGCGACATCTACAACACAAGGTTTAACATAAGTTGGAGAATTTAAAACTTTTCTTGCTAAATCTCTTGTAGATGCAATAACAACAAACTTATGAAAAACTGAGACACAAGACAAAGGGCCCGAATCCCATTTGGCTTTATATTCTTCGAATTTTGGATTCATTGATTCCAAAAATGGACCAATAACAGGCCATACTTTAAATTTTGGGCCAGCAATAGACCCTTTTTTAATGATATAAGAAATTTGGTCATAAATCAATAATCCTAAAACGACAGTTAAAATGACTGACCAAATATTACTCTTTAACCAAATCAATGCAGATGCTACCAATGATGATGATAACGATTGGCTTACTAAAGCATACGCTTCCAATAGAGCTGATTGCTCTGAAATTATGGATGTATTAACAGCCATAGATGCTAAAAGTTGTTAGATTTACCACTGACCCGTTGATTCTGATTGATTCGCTCGGTTTCTCGGGTCATGATCTAGTTCATCACCGATATCGAGCGAAGCGAACAATACAAGGACATTTCAGAACCGTCAACATCTCCAATTCATTTTACAAACCTTTAGATTCCAAAAAAATATTTTAAATATGTTATCTCCACCAGTGGACTAAAAGAAAGAAAGCAGGGTATAAACCACACGTTATAAGGGTGAAAGAATAAAGAACGAAAGGTTCTAAGGTTCTATCTGTAGATAAGAAGAATCTCCAAAAAAAAAGTCAAGGGCACGGGGGTAACAAAAAAAATAAAAGAAAGAGGAAGAAGAAGAAGAAATGATGTCAATCAATTTAAATCAAGTTAAAAAGTGAATCAACTAATTGATCAGGCGAGTTAACGAGCCGAACCGAACTGATTACTACTGTAGCTAAACTAACTTAATCCTCAAAAGCAAAAAAAAAATTTAAAAATGAATCTAAGGAAAAAGAAAAAGGAGAAAGGAGAAAGAGAAGATATTTTTTAATGACCTGACGGATATAACGTACTTAGGGGACGCAGTAGCTTAAGTTACAGGAATATAAAAATTGATTGAACAGCACGCAACGTTGACGGTATTCCGATAAATTAAGTAACAGATTTACGTTAATTAGCAGTTCGTTAAAGTTATGTTACAGTTCCGGTACACAGCTATGCAGCTCTATACATACACCGGTACATTCCGTAATTATTCTCAGCAGAAATGATTTGGTACTTTCTGTTCTCTCTTTCCTCTTTCGGGTCTCTCTCCTTCTCTTTTTTCCACTCTCTTTCCCTTTCTCTCTTTCCCTTTCTCATTCCCTTTCTCATTCCCCTTTCTATATCCCCCTATCCCCCTATCCCCCTAAGTCCGGTCCGCCAAGCGAAATTTTTGCTACTGCATTTCACTCCGTATCACTGACTACCATCTAACAGGGTTCCTCTCTCTGGCTGGCTGGTGATCAAAATTTTCTCCTATCTGCCGCACGGCGCGGTTCATCCGTTAAATTTTTTATTTGAACAGAGATATTTTTATTTCCTTCATGAGATGCAGCTTGGTACGTAGTGTCATCATCATCTTAAAGGGCAAGGAGATAAATCGAACAAAAGAAAAAAAGGTACAGCAGCAATTGCTAAGTTATATTTACGGCTATCGGATTTTGATTAAATACCGATACAATTACGGTACCAGTCCTTAAGTAGTGCAACATATGTATGGTGTGGGCGGTGGGTAAGTGGGGTGTTTGATAAAAAGGAGTATTGATAGGTGGGGTGTGTCAGGGTTGGGCGCGGGGCATGTATAACTCTAAAAATGGTCTGTTTATATTTTTAACCGACGAATACGAACAGTACACGATTAGTACGAAAATAGCGATTGGGACAAATCAATACGCGGGCCTAACGTTCAGTCTATGCATGCAATTTCCTAAAACAGATCTTACAGTTACCGTTTGTTGATCGAGCTTTAACTCATTTGTAATGCCTCCGGCGGCTGGGGCGCTGCCCCAGACCCCGTTGCTCGCTTCGCTCGAGGTTAGGACCGTATCGAATTATGAATTATGAGCTAGAGGTAGAGTGACTAAGGTCATTCGAGCGAAGCGAGAACTATGGGGTCAGGGGCTTCGCCCCAGCCGCCGGAAGCTTGTGGGGAGGGAGTTATACGAGTAAAAAGAAACCAGTTTAGTTTATAATTTTTATCTTTTTGATAAAATCAATCATAGTTTACCGAATAAACCGTTGGATCGACTAGATGTAATTCCAAATTGGGAAATGAACTGTAGACACATCAAAAGCTGTATATGGTCCCTGCATCAGATCAGACCATAACTATACTGATATTAGTTAACCCCCTGAGAAAACCACTCATATTCAACAGCATAGCCCACCCGAGGGTCATCTGTAAAACACGTCGTTTCACATAGCATGTTATTTCTTGATATGTGCACATTCTGTATATTTTATAGTATCGACGGCTGGCGCTGCCCCGGACTCCAATACTCGCTTTTTCAAGTTAGGATAGCACCTCGCCGACTCAGACTCTCATAAGAATACGAGTCTTTAGACTTAAGGTTATTCCGACACCAACTTGACAAGCGAAGTGATTTACTCTCGTTTTATAAAGTGCGCGACATAAATCTGTTGCTCGATAAGGATAGATATCAATGTCGATATCGTAACAAGATTAGTAAATGACCAGATAAGATTATAAATACGAGAGAAATAGTCTCTGGGGTAGTTATTCTAATATTCATCTCCATTCCAATAGCTTTGAACAGCATAATTCTGTGCTACTGGTATGACGTGAAGTAATAAACGAAACTTTTATGTAGACTGAAGCGTATATAAAATCTATATATAGAGTTGTTGATTGGAGTTGAGTTTACGAGAGATTGCCTGAGGTAGGTAGAACTGTTAACGCGATGATAGCAGACTTAGATCCATTGGTTCTTGTTAGCTTGAGGCGATGTGTCTCTCGCCTTCAGTAGTTAGTGAGACGGCCCCGCTATGCTGGAGATTACGCTGCTACCAACACTGTAGTTCTGACGCCCCTTTTCCCCTATCAGAGGAAGACATAGATATCTACTCCTGTGAGATCAAAAAACACTGGTACAGCACCAAAGAGAGAGCAAAAGGTGGGTATCGTCCCATCCGCCGGAGGCAGTAGAGCGGTCACCGGAGCAGGGTCTGAAGCTGCGGCAACTACTCAAGTGAGAACCGCTGGAGAAATAAAGAAAATAATATATAAATTTGTCTGATTTTGATTTCTTCCTTAAGGGTTCCTTTCAATATCAAAATAGGTACTTCTTCCCAACAAAATAAATATAAATGATTAATCTAGCTATTTGATCCTTTGTCATCATAGTAATTCCTTGACTAAAGAATCCTCTGAGAATTTGAACGCGAGAACCCATATAAAGACCAGGAATTCCTTCAGTTTGTAAAGTTCTAAGAATTTGTCCAGTTATAGTACTGGTAGATTGAGCAGCTCTAACGATTTGAATTCTCGTTTTAGCTAAAAGAATTGGATAGGTAATTAAGGTAGCTAAGGTTTTAGCCCAAGCTGCCAAGAAAAACAATTCCATACTTGTAGGATTATCACGTCTTCTTCTTGGAATAGTTAGAGCTTTGAATAATTGAAAAAAATAATGAGTCAAAGATGGGTTAATAGACAATAAAATCGTTGCTTTATAACCAGACCAAAAACCAAAAAACCCACGCTCTTTATAAATAGCTCTAATTATATCAATAGCACCATCAAGATGATTTTTATATATATTACGATCAACTAAAGCAGCAGTTTGTTGACGAGTCACAATATTATTAAGTGGTGAAACGAAGAATTTAGCAAATGTACCAGCTAAAGAACCAATAAGTAATTCTTCACCTACACCCAGAGTTGACGGGGCTTTACCACCTCTTTTACTAGCAAGATAAGACATTCTACGAGATCGTACAGCTTCATAAGCAAAGAAATATAAGAAAGCTTGAGCAGTTGTTGCGATAGTATCACTAACAGCACCATCATAAAAAGCAGCAATTCCACCCGATTGGTAAATCTTTATGAAAGCATCTTTAATACCATTATACTTTTCATCAGTTTTAACTTTGGTTTGAATTTGCAAACGAGTTGTTACTAGAGCAAAGGGATAAACCGATAAAGTTGCTACTGCTCCACCGATTGCACCGGAGAAAGCATTTGCAACATGTGGGATATCACTTGGTTGAATTCTTTTTTTAATTATTTGTGGTGGTGCAGTTTCATTCGACATTGTGATCGAATTCTATGTCATTTACCCGTATCACTCTATTTTGATTCAAAATTACAACCTTGACAGGACAGACTATATGATCTAGAACTCTGTTAAGTAGACACAAGTAGGGAGAAGTAGAGAAAAGATGGAACTTTTAGGATGGAAGTTAAAGTATAAAAAATATGATCCAAAGAAAGATCAAGAAGACGAAAATTAAAAGTAATAATGATCCAACAAGAACTGATGACGAAAGATGAAGTTGAAGAAGAAGAAGAAGAAGAAGTAAAGTTGAAGTTCAAGGGAAGTTGAAGATAGATGAGATGGTAAATTATGTAATCTCGCTTTATCGGATGATGTGGGTGGGGAATACGAACTCTCATATGCTGGTGGGCCGAGGCCGGGTTATAGCGGGGTAGACGGCTGTGACAGCCCAAGAATAACGCCCTGTAACGGTTAATGTGGAGAATCTTCTGTTAGAGAGATGTAACTATAGGATAGTTATACTGTAATAATGAAATAAAATAGTATGAATAGCAAATTTATTAAAGCGATTTATATAGTAATTATGCACCGCAAATGGTAATAAACGGGTCGACGGCTCAAGGCCAAGGAACAAAAGGAGAATAGAAAGAAATAAAAATTAACAGGAAATCTGGGTCCTTTTATATTCGTGGGTTTTTCGTAGACAAGCATTGAGTGATAATTTAATATTATTATTAAGGTTATCATATGATCACATGCGACTTATCATTTGTGCATGTCACTAACAACTTAAGCTCTGTTATTAACTTTAATGATCCTAACCTCGAGCGAAGCGAGCCAAGGGGTCTGGGGCAACGCCCCAGCCGCCGGAGGCAGTGGACTCTCGAGGCTAAGATGATGTCGTGATCTGACTTTTGCGTGATTTCAGACTAAGCTAGCGTTTGGTTACTAGAATAGGCACACAAAAATAGCTTCCTTAGGAACTAACGGAAGCAACTATTCTACCCATCATCTCAAGCCTCACAAGCCGCAGTAGAGTAACCGACCTCCAGACTCTTCTCCGGTTTGAGGCGTTCAAGTCAGTGAACATGGGAGATAGAAAAGCACTAAAAATAAGTATAAGGAGAAGACCATGGCTCATAAAAACCTTAGCAGTTTATTTAATTATCTCTGACTAACAGAATCTTCAGTTCTTAATTAGCCGTTAAGGTTACTTCTTTGTTTCGGTTCCGTTAACTTTCTGTCTACTTCAGATCGGCATCCCTCTTTTAGCCGTTCACACGACAGTTAACTTAGCAGAGAAATCACTAGAAGTCACGCAGCCTTTATCGAGATCATCATAAACATAGATAGACAACTCAGAGCTACGGCACTGATAACAAAATAGAAACCAGTTAATATTATCATTTCTAAAATTTACTACTGGTCCATAATATAGGTAATTTGGGTCTATTCTGAACTTCAATCTCCTGTTTCCAGTAAACCCCGGAATAACGTAATCACTGCTAACAATTTAACTCGGTTATAGGCTTTAGGGTTAAGGAACTCGGAGTAACAATTTAGGTTAGTTATTGTGTATATTGTATGGATCTGTCTGGGTTCTTCCTTTTTCTGTCTCTGTCTGGCTTTCTCTTCCTCCTCATTTCTTTTTCTTTTTTTTTTCTCTTTTATTTCTTTCTTATCTCTGTTTATTGTCATCAAGTTATTTTTTCAGTTTTAATATAAACTTTAAAAGGATTATAAGTTTTTAAAGAGTCTTGGAGAAGCATTTTAAAAGGCTTTCAGACGAGTGTTATATTTTTACTAAGGCGAGCAGCAGGCAGCAGCACAGTATCGTATCTATAAAGGCGCGGGCTCAGGCATTATCATATTCTCCAACAACCAGTCGTATTTCTTTCTATTTGTTATTCATCTGATTCTTTTTGTATTTCTCTTTCTTCGTAATATAAGATAAGAGATATCTTCTTTTTCCGTTGTTTTGTACCGCGCGTTAGATCATGAATGAACCAAATCCCGCTAGTGCTTCTCTATTGATGAAGCAGTTCCGTGAACTGACAGACCCTAAAAAGGCGATCCCATCTTTTCATATTACTGTAAGTTAACTCAATATGTCTCGCGACTTCTGTAGCCCCAAACTCCTGGCTCTCACTATGTCGAGAATCTTACCCAACGAGCTTACCCAACGAGCGAAGGGAGCAGACAGGTCTGGGGTAGGTGAGGCATGTGTCTTTTGTGTTTAATTCACTAACAAATAGCTCGATGATGACAATATATACCACTGGTAAGTGAGGTTCATGAAAGAACTTTTTTTTCTTGTGTGGTGTTCGGTTACTAACCTGCTTAGGAATGTTGGAGTAATGGTTCTCAGTGAAGACTCACCCTATCATGGTGGTTATTTTAAAGTATGTTTAATTTAGTTTGTGGATCAAGACGCTTTCTGCCTCTGGCAGCTGGGACGGAGCCTCAGCCGTCGTAGGTTTCCCGGACATCAGCTAACTATTTTTAGGCACAGTTAACATTCCCTTATGATTACCCTTATTCACCACCAAAATTCAGATTCACTCCTAGCATATACCACCCTAACGTCTATAAAGACGGTCTCATTTGCATATCTATTTTGCATCGATCTGGTGATGCCACTACGGGTGAGCCGGATGGAGAAACATGGAGTCCTGCTCAAACTGTCGAAACAGTTCTTATATCTATTGTATCATTGCTATCCGATCCTAATATTAATTCTCCTGCTAATATTGATGCAGCTGTAGCATGGAGAAAAGATCGTGAAGGTTATAATAAACGAGTGGCACAGGATGTAGCTGCATCCAAAGAAAATATTCCTAAAGATTTTAAAATGCCTTTATTAGAATCGGCTTATGTTGCACCTCATTCAAGAGATACTCGTGAAGAGGTGGTAGATGAAGATTTCTGGTACGAATCAGCCGATGATTCTATGGAAGAGGACGAAGATGAGAGTTTAATGGATGATGATGAAGGTTCTGATAATCCTGATTACGTGGAGGAGGATGAAGAGTAGTAATATTAGAAAGATGGAAAAGGAAAATATAAAAAGCAAAAAGAAAAAAAATATCTGTATGCTGCATTGCATTTTATTATATAGCCTTTCAAAAAGCTAGAGCAGATGTATGAAGTCGGAGTTTTTCATAGTTTGAAATGTAAGACTTGTTTTATTTGTTTTGTTTTAATATTGTTGACATGAATTGTATGAATATCTAAATAAATTATATTGATCTCATTTCGGGTAGTCCCTGGACCAGCGGCTGGGACTCTACTCCAGAGCATGTTCTATTTATTCACTTCGAATCGACTCCGTTCACTCACAGTCAACTGCAGTCTCAGTTATGTCTCCAGTGTATAAGTTAATAGAAATTGTCTTCAGCATCTCAGAGGTCTACGGGTTGATCATAGCCGTCTGAGATCGCAGCCGAACGCGAAAAAAGACGAATAGGCCCAGTCAACCCGCAAAACAGAGATACAACGAGCCGTCCGTCGAAGACCGTCAAAGACCGACTCAGAATCGAGAATGGAACCATAGACTCAACATCGAGAATTGAGGCCGGCAAACCTTATTTTTTAGCTTATCTACCCCAAACGGATAGAACCCCTTTCCCTTATCAATATACGGCTGAAAAAACTCTATAAGAGAAGCTTTATATGAAAACTTTATCGTCGTAAGCCAGTGGTAGGAAATAGATGACTCTTGGAGAACAAGAGTCAGAGTGAAATTTCCTGATAAGTTTAATGTTATTAGATATATTTTATAGTAGATAAGTTAGTTAAGTTGAAGTTAAGGTTAGAGAAAATCAATCGGTGGTTGAACAATTTCGATTCTCCATACAAGATTATGTTTGAAATACGACAACCATATAACACTCCTCCATTATAGTGATTGGAATATCAAGTCATGAATGAGATTCAGAGCAAATGGCAAATTCATAAATGCTCTCCCAATTTCCTTACCAAAATATTCTCGAAAGTATTGATTCAAATTAACATTTTGCTTACCTAATAAATGAGTCAACAATTTTTTACGCGCGCATATCAAAATTACCCTACTTTGATAAGTACCGGAAAAATATTTGATTTGACCGAGTCAAGCAGAGTCATCGGAAGATAAGAAAGTGTGATATCGAGAGTCATACTGGAAGATAAGAAGGTTGACTGTATACCTGGCTTTTGTATATCTGGATAACTGATTGTACACCTGGCTATTTGTATATCTGGATAACTGACTGTCACCAAAATGTTCCCGGTTCTACCTTCAACCACATTAGCCGACCTATCGGAAGCTGTAAAACTGGTTACTGGAACCGTAGGAAGAATCGTAATCAGACTCGATGACAATAATTCTCATGATCAATTCAAACATACAGTAGAAGCTATCAAATCGAATTCTGGAAAGTTTATTGATGTTTCAGTCCTCATCAATAATAGTAATGACGATGTAGAAATTCCTATTGGCCTCCTTATCGATCTTTTAGATGCTGGTGCTGAATATTTAATTGTATCACAATCATATTTAATCAGATTAATTGACTCTGGTGTTCCAGGCTCAAGATTGATATTAAATGTTAATACCAGTGAAAGTGAAGAATTCTTGAAACAGATTGCTAATGATGATGTGTCGATTACGAGCGCAAATAACATTGGATATCTTGTTAATTCATCAGGGATTGTTTCTGATCTCATCCAGGCAGCTGCTAAGAATATTTCTCAACAAACATTTCCTACTGGAGGAGCTAAATTTTTAATTGTTTCTAATCCAGCTTCAGTTTCTTCTTCAGATAGTATTGTCCCAGCTATACCTCTTATCAATTTCCATCATCTCACATCTAGTAGTGATGATTCTGGAAAATTACCATTGGCTGATTTTATTAATCCCAGATTAGTTACTGATAGAGTTGATGGATTATTCACAACTTTAGTTGTGGATATTTATGATAACTCCTTAGGTCTTGTATATTCTTCTAAACAAAGCATTTCGGAAGCTATTAGAAGTGGTAAAGGTGTCTATCAATCTCGTAAAAGAGGTTTATGGTATAAAGGTCAGACCTCTGGAGCTGAACAAAAGTTGTTAAAAATAGATGTTGATTGTGATGGAGATTGTGTGAAGTTTGTGGTTGATCAAACTTTACCAGGATTTTGTCATAATAATACTTCCAGTTGTTTTGGTCAATATTCAGGAATAAATGCTCTTGAACAAACTCTTATTTCCCGTAAACAGGACGCTCCCGAAGGGTCATATACTGCAAGACTTTTCAATGATTCTAAACTTCTTTCTGCCAAAATCATGGAAGAAGCTGAAGAACTTTGTGAAGCTAAAATCCCTAGCGATGTTGCTTGGGAAGCCGCTGATTTAGTTTATTTTGCAATGACTAAACTTGTTCAAGAAGGTGTTTCATGGTCAGCGGTTCAAAGAAATTTAGATTTGAAATCAAGAAAGATTTCTAGGCGTAAAGGTGATGCTAAGAGGAAATGGCAAGAGAAAATAGAAGAATCATCAACAGCAGCGGCAGAAGTAGTAAAGGATGATAAAAAGATAAAAGTTACAGAAAATGGTAACGCTACAGATCGTATTCAAATGAATACTTTCATTGTAGATGAAAATACTTCAGAAAAAGACATTTCTAAAGTTCTCACTAGACCTCTTCAGAAATCTGTTGATATTATGAAATTGGTTACTCCTATTATTAATGGTGTTAAGGTGAATGGAGATAAAGCCCTTCTTGAATTCACAGAAAAATTCGATCGAGTCAAACTACAGTCGCCTATTTTAAAAGCACCTTTCCCTGAAGAACTCATGCAAATATCTGAAGAAGTTAAACAAGCTATTGATTTATCAATAGCTAATATCCAGAAATTTCATGCTGCTCAGATTGGTAATGATGACACTCTTCAAGTTGAAACAGCTCCTGGTGTAGTTTGTTCTAGATTTTCAAGACCAATTCACTCAGTTGGTCTTTATGTTCCTGGAGGTACTGCAGTGTTACCGTCTACTGCAATGATGTTAGGTGTTCCTGCTAAAGTCGCTGGTTGTAAGAACATCATTTTAGCATCTCCACCTCGTCCAGATGGAACTCTCACCCCTGAGGTAGTGTATGTTGCTCATAAAGTGGGTGCTAATGCTATCTTACTGGCTGGTGGAGCCCAAGCTGTTGCTGCGTTAGCTTATGGAACAGAGTCTGTTCCCAAAGTTGATAAAATAATGGGGCCTGGTAATCAATTTGTTACTGCTGCTAAAATGTATGTCCAAAATGATACTAGCGCTCAGGTCAGTATTGATATGCCAGCGGGTCCTTCTGAAGTACTTGTGATTGCTGATAGTTCTAGTAATCCAGCATTTGTTGCCTCTGATTTACTTTCTCAGGCTGAACATGGTGTTGATTCTCAAGTTATACTTATAACTATTTCTATGACTGATAGCGAAATTGCAGCAGTTGATAACGAGCTTCATGAGCAAGCAATTAGGTTACCTAGAGTGGAGATAATTCGGGGATCAATTGCTCATTCTACAACTCTTCGTGTAGATTCTATTGAACGTGCCATGGAACTTAGTAATCAATATGGACCTGAACATTTGATTCTTCAGGTCAAAGATGCTAATAAGTTATTGCCATTAGTTGAGCATGCAGGAAGTGTTTTCGTAGGAGCCTTAAGTCCTGAATCGTGCGGTGATTATTCTAGTGGTACTAACCATACATTGCCTACATATGGATATGCAAAAATGTATTCTGGTGTAAATACTGATACCTTCAGAAAGCATATTACTAGTCAAGAATTAACAGAGGAAGGGTTGAAAAATATCGGCCCTGCTGTGATGGCTCTTGCTGCTATTGAAGGATTAGATGGACATAGGAATGCAGTTAAAGTTCGAATGGAAGTATTAGGATTATTGTAAGACGTCGACTAAAAGTTATTTGTTTAATAGATATAAACGAATAGTTTTTTTGTATATAATGTTAGATATAAATAATTTAATGGTACTATACATATATATGACATATCCTCAGCTCTCATTTTAACAATCTGAGACTCAGCCTCTAGTGGTGATCCAGAAACATTCCTTTCTATAGTTTGGAATGGTCGTTTTCTAGTTCTTTCTTGAGATTGTTATTGTATGGCGTTCGAACGAAATCACTATAACCTCCAATAAACTTCCCTTTAATGAAAATATATGGAACAGTTGATTGTCTAGTAATAGATTGAAGTTCATTTTGAAGAGTTGCTCCATCATCTTGAAAGAAGTTAGTATTGTTGAATAGAACAGCTGTTAATCATCCACCCCTTACTTACCTCTTGTATCAAGTTCAAGAATCTTAGGATTGACACCCTGACTTTCTACATTAGAAATAGCAGCTTTGCAGAAACTTTTGTTAGTTATGACAGTCTCACATTTTTAAATCCAGCGTTGGTATCGGATCGATCTCTGAACGAAGATCAAATGGATATAGCGGTTCTGACTGAAATCTACTAGTAATGCTCACGTGGATATCATTTATTGAATCTGCATCTGTCACTAACGGACTTTCCACAGACCAAGTTCGTAACTTACGAGCACCATCTATGAAGTTAGTTATACAAGTTCACAAAAGTACCATCTAAGTAGGGTGAAACTTACGATTTTGAAGCAATAAACACAGGACTCGAGTTAATTAAACTCTTTATAACCTCAGCAGATTTCGACATTTTAATATCTTCTTTTGATTTGAATGAAGAAATAGAGTTACCCATCAAAATGGAAATGAAAAAGATCTCAAGGATGATATAAATCTGGCTCGGAGAATTGGTAATATATTTCTTAGAAATGATGATCAATAATGGACATTTATTGAGAAGGCAATCAATAACGGGCGTTTATTGTTAGAGATAGCTGGCCCTAGAATGGAGAAGATTTTACTATAATTGAGAAGATTTAAAACTGATTTTATTCTTTTAGCATTTAGCTTAGACTAAGGAGAGTCTTAGGAGACTAGTTAGATCAAATTGTGTACATGATGCGGAAAACAGAATTTCTTGCCTTTGATTAACAAACAGCTATTGATAGTATCAGCTAAAGATACAGGTAATTGAGAAGCAGCAGTCTCAATCACAAATTTTGGCAAATTCACATGATTCTAGCTTAGGTTATTATAGAATCGTCTGAGTGTTGGCTGTTTCCTTGCTCAGTTTTATGCTGATCCACATCACCTCGCTGCGTATGGAAACATCGGGCTACTTTCATATGGTACTCTGAGTCGGTGTCGTAACAACCCTAGGACCTGTGATTGTATGCTTCTATGGGTAGTCGCATGATTTTTCGAGGTAATTTTAAATAAAGAATACTGATCCTGCTGCCACTTGAGCCGGATCGCTTTTCGATGTCGCTTCAAAAGAATATATATTCTTTCGTAGATTCTATTGGCAAATTTAGTGAATCCTCCTTCACCAGAATGACTGAATATATTCTGTCAAACTTGTTCCTTGATACGTTGTTGTAGATATTCATTCATTTTTTGAAGTATTTAAAAGATAGCAAGAAATAAGATCAAAATAGCGATAAGCGTTTCTTGTAAGATCTTCAGGGGTAAGTTGCATACATGCATGCATTGGTGTAAGTAAGGCTAGCTCCAACTTCGGGGATAAACAGTCAAGATCATACACTAACACATATTATTTAATGCTGAAATATATAACAGTAAAGTCGTTTGGATTGATTATCAATATATTTGATGATAAAAATAAGAACATGTTGGTAGCATTGACTTAAACTTATCACTTCAATTCGTGTGGTACTGGGTATGAGCTTTAGAATACCGTACCAGTTACCCGAATCGACTCGGAGATTTTTTTAACCAACCTCGTTGCAGCTTTCCTGGGTGGCCAGGTACCAATATATTATTATTTTTATTTTATTTGATATCGATTTAACTCTCTTCATAGTATCCTCTAATCCGGCCAGTCTTTGCCGTTATCTTTGGGTGGTCGGTTCCTCGAGATCTTGACCTCGGTGAGAAATGTCATTTAGTGGAATATGAAATATTTCTTAAGAGTCTTAAATAAAATCAGCGACCTTTGGAACCGGTAAACCAAGATCCAGGCGGTACCTAGTACATCAGCGGATCCTGATATCCATATATAGTAGCTTCCCACATATCGGTACCCCTTTGATGTAGTATAATCGGCCGATTTTGTTCATCCGCGCGGCTGCCGATACCACTTCACGAATCATCGTCGGCTACTCTTGAGACAACTTGTCGTGAATATTTCGAACTGGTGGAGTTTATTCATATGGTCATCATCAGCTACTTAGATTAGGATTCTTTTAAAGATGTCAAAACGAGATCGGGCTCCTCAACCGCGGATTTCACCTCTAGCTTTCGCGCAGATGGAAGATTTGAAGGTATTGAACTCTTTGATTGATGAATTGTCTGATGTGTTAGCTGATAATAGAGAAGCTACGGATGAACTTTGTCGAATTGCTGATGATCTTTCTCTTGAACGAGAGGATGAGGATGAAATTAATGATATTATTTTGGAGTCTGGATATGGATCTGAACAGCATGATGATATTAGTGGCAGTAATAACAATGTATGTTTTCAGGAGTAGCTTAGCGGTTTTGCGTTGTTGAGTATCTGCCATACCTATGTCGCCTCTGGCGACTTTGACAGATGCTACTAGTAGTGCTTCTATTATGCAATTGCTTGAAGTATATCGTAGTCTCACCACCTTGCCATCTGGAAGTGGGTCTCGCATGTAACTGGAGGGTTGAATATCAATCAAGGACAACCGAGGACTGATCTCGAAGACTGTGGAGAAAGACGTATCGGGTGGCTCAACACGAACGAGCGAAGCGAGCTACATTGCCCGATCTGCTTGAAGCAGACAATTGAATCAAATTTCTAACTATCTCAGTCCGTAGTAAACTTGAGATTGCAAAATGAAAGTCTCAAAAAACTTCTTAGAGCTCAAAAGATTAAAACGGAAGCTTCTTCCAGACTTCTAAAGTTATGTGTGTTCTCACTTGACCGATGCCTGGCTCTGATTCGCGATCTTGCATATAATAGAACTATTCATACATTAAGTATTCACAAGGATCACATTGCTGTTGTGCAAGCTCATCAAGATAATTATCAGGCCCTGGCAGAGAAGCATGCTCAATTAGAGGATCAGGTTTATAGGATAACCAGATCTTTAGGTGTTGTGTTGGATAAATCAACATCATGGACAGATGATATTTCCAATTGTATTGATTTTATCCAAGGAATGAGATCTGAGGCTAGTTATCAAGGGTGAATGTTAGAATTGTCTCTCAGATCATATACTTTATTGCTGATTGTAACAGTGATTGCCAATATCATTTGGCATGAGCTAACATGTTTCTGGTCCTAATTATAGTTGCACCTGAAAACTCTTGCATTGTGAGTTTAAGTATGCGTATCACTCTGACGATAAGGTCCTCATTATCAACCTAGCAAATGAGCTATATAACTTTTGGATCAGAGGGCTAGAGTGTGATATCAGACCATACCTGGTAGGGCTACAAAACTCTTGGATGAGAGGGCTAGAGTGTGATATCAAACCATACCCGGAAGGGGGATATTTCATCACATCGAACCAATAGAATCCGTATACAGGATTCGGAGCCAGGCCGGGACAGTTTCCCAGACCCCAGATGCCTTAGGTGGATTCTGGAGCTTTCCAGGAGGTAATGGATGCAGATGGATAAGCTTCACTGTAATCCAGCTTCTTCGTTCTATATAATTAACTTGATATATTTAATACTTCCGCTACTTATTTTTCTCGTTATCTTCGAAGCTTTTTATTTTCAAAAACTCCACTTTACAATGTGATAGGCTTGATAGGGTTTGAGTGCTCAACCCAGTCAAAAGGACCAAAGAGTTTGGTCAGCCATATATCCCCTGGACCATAAGCACCCCTGGGTTTGGAGCCATCAAAGAGAGTGCCGCTTAAAAAGCTATGTGGGAACCCGTGGTCGAATTCATATGCCGACTCGATCTCCTCGATCTCCTCATCTGACAAGGACACGCCAAGGGCTGGAATATTTCCTTTCATATGATCGACGGTTCGGCAACCAATGATGGGAAAGACATAAGGCGCTTTATGATAAACGTATGCGAGTGCGACATTAAGTAACGATACGTCTTTCTTGTTAGCTATCTTCTCCAAAACAACCGAAACCTGCTTGTCTCGTGCTGTGGTGGCTTTGAAATTACGACCAGGGTTTGAAATCTCTCGTTGCCTGAATCCCTCTGCTGTTTGGAATCTTCCTTGGTTTAAAGTACCATATGGACATAAGCCCATACCTTCGTCGCGACACATGGGGATGATTTCGCGTTCAAAGTCCCTCATGGCGGCATTCCATTCACCCTGGTATACACTAAATTGTCGCAGTCCATGGTCACGGGCGTATTGATTGGCTTTAGTCACCACCCAAGCTGGTGTATCCGAGATACCTAGATAGTTGACCTTTCCTGAGGCTACTAGATCATTAAGACTCTGCATCAACTCTGGGATAGAAGTTGTATAATCCCACCAATGCACATAAAAAAGGTCGATGTAACTTGTCTGGAGTTTTTGCAAGGAGAGTTCCAGGGACAACCGCATTGATTTGGTACCATTACCACCATAATTGGCTTGTACAATGCCCTTTTGATAGGTTTTATACCCAGTGGTGTACTTGGTGGCTAGCACGAGCTGATCTCGGTTCTTACGGGAAGCAATCCACTCGCCAAGCCAAACCTCGGACTGTTCATCCTGGTATGCGTTTGCAGTATCGATAAAATTACCACCATTATCATAGAAGTAATCCAAAATTGCAAATGCTTCCTCTTTACTGCATTCACCGTATCTTTCGGGATGCGTACCACCAAAGGTCATGGCGCCCAGGCAAATCGGTGAGACGCGGACTGAAGCTGATGGAGCCAGTTGACGATATCGACCCAACAAGGTCTGAGGATCTTGATCTGCTACTTGTGGAGACATTTCTGCACTTAATAAAAATTGATAAAGTTGATGATGAATATTTTTAGATATTGGTTTATCGCCGAGACTATTTATAAAAATCTTGTAATTTTAGCAATCTCAATGATCTCGGGCTCCTATTATCTCCGACGGATTTAGGCCTGATCTAAGTCGGTATAGTAGGTCTTAACGAAATCCTTAGAAGAAAGACTCCATATAATTGGTTGCAATAATCATTCGATGATCGGTCTTCAACTTCACCAAGTGTCATCCCCGCAATTGAGTTTTACAAGTTTCGGAAATAATATTATAGCTTACAAAGACTTAAATCCGAGTTTAATTCCTTTTTTTATTTTAAAGTGTCTTTCTTGCAACGGCCCGTTCCTATCTCGGACCGTTGCTGTACTGAACATGCATGAGCGCATATGCATGCATGCATGGATTCACGTGATCCATCTATATTTTTCACGCCGCGCATTCGGCTCTGCCCTTAGGTCTGAACTTTTCATTCGACAGTCTATTATGTATAGTCAGTTCTGATTTGGTTTGTGTCAGTTCTGATCTGGTTTGTAAGGTGGCGGAACTCTTCGAAAAAATGCAGTTCTTTCGTGGTAGTGACAATGCAAAGGTACCTTATACTGCTGAGGATGTAGAAAATATTGTTTCAAAATCGTTGGATGAATTCCGCGAACTTCTTGGTGATGATATCTATATAAATGCATCACGAAAAGGAATAGTAACCAGGAAACAGGCTAGATTGGATATTGAAAAGAAGATCAATGGAGATGGTAGAACAACTATTCGATTATTGGCTGTTGATCCAGAAGTTGATCTAAGTCGTGAGGTCACTGAGAGCATCTTGCAGGAGATTATTAAAAGTAATAATGATCAAGGCGTAAATGGCGGATTTTATATCGGAGAAGGAGCTGGTGGTGATAGTATCATATACTGCAAGGAAGAAGTCGAACAATTGACTAAAAACCTTGTTGAAGCAATTGATAAAGATCAATTCATTATGATAATTGACTTTTGTTCAAAGAATAACATTTATTCTACTTTTTTGAAATGGTTATTTGATAATGTAGAAGAAGCAAAAAAATTGATTATAATTAATAGTGAGATAATTGGAAACAAGGAAAACTTTGCTCAGTTACAATCATCATTTCTTCAACGTCTTAATGAATGTCAAATAATAACTAAATTGAGAGATATTCCTTGGGAGGTATCTACTAGGTTATCTGATGCAGTAGTGGAGCAGTTATACTCTACAATCCTGAGCATGAATCTCGCGACTGATGACCGTATAAAAGGAACTTTTGATCGTCAAGGTATATTATTTATTCCAGAGACTTATAGATTGAATCAGCAGAAACAATGTCTTGATAGTTTAGAAAAAGAAGGATTTGTAAGCTTAGATGTAATCAAATCAATCGGAATCAAAATTAGGAATATATCTACATTACTTGGAAATCATATTACTATTACCAGCTTATCGAATGTCGTCATTACGGATAAATTCATTGAAATGGGTCGAAATAAAGTACAGAATGAATTAAACGCATGTAATGGATGGGTAGATATATCTAAATTATCATTTTTTGAAGATGACAAGTTTAAAGAAGATCAATCCATTCTGCTTGAAAGTCATATTTTACCATATTTTACAAGTCCTAAATCTCACAAACTCGTAGGTAATAATCGTTATCTGATTTGCACGACTCTGGAGAAGGAATTTCGGAAAGCTATTATTTCATGTTTTGAAAATGAAGCTATTCAGCAAGTACCAACTTTAGTAGGGATAGCAGAAGTTCAAACTACTGCAGCTTCTAACAACAGTTATGAGATTAAAGAGGTTATGCTTAAAAAGGCGCAATTACCTAGTACTAATCAGATGATAAATAGTGCTAACAGTGTTGTATCAAGTACTAGTATGCCTACACCTCTTATATCTATTTTGTTATCAAATGGATTAGATAGAGAAATCAGAAATACTTATCAAACAACGGTGGTTGAAACTGGTTTACAGAATTTAAGAAAATTACGAAATGAAGCTCTTATTAAAGTACAAGTTTATCTAAATGGTGTTAATAGTGCTGAGAACTATCCCAAGCTCTATAAAATATGCGTCAGTGAACTTCTGGATTATGTTAGCAGTTTGAAGATATTAGACATTGAAAATAGAACCACGATAGATTCTACTATAACTAGTACTTCTGACAAAAAGCCTACTTTGGAAGATCTGAAAGAATTCCTTCTCTCTGAAAATATCGATCATAATGATGTCAAGAAAATGAAAATGAAATTAATAACTACAATGGAACAGCAAATTAAACGAGCGTCCGATGCGGCACAAGTACTTCACCTCGCAGTAGTTATAATCCATGGCAAATCTATTGCCATTGATCCACCTGGTTTACTTCGTACTGCTGGGAGAAATGTTCCAAGAATATTGCGTGTATTAGATGATAAAAAGGAGGAATTAGGTGAGGAGATGATTGATGATTTCTATAGACTCAAGAATACTATCGTAGGAAGTACTGATCTGGACCTGAAGGAGCTTGTTAAGAAAGTGAAGGAGATAGCTACTCGTTAGTTTCTACATATTACAGTTACATCGACTTGAACTCGAGATAAAAACAACCTCAGCATACTTCTCATCAACCCAAATACAGTCTGTCACCAGGGGGGGTCTAGTGGGTAGAAGATGGCCGATCTCCGTAAAACATTCATGCGCACGCAAACTAGCTTGAGCACGTGAAAATCACGTGCGTATATATCTGGTTAAATTCATTAATCAAAACTGTCGGCTAACGACTCATTCCAAAATGACAGCATGATTTTGGATTGGGAGAATGGAAATTGTTGGGAATGAAAGGAAATCGTTGTGTATATTGTTATTTTTAAGGAGTTTGGAAAGTCGATTTTTGCGAAAGTTGGATTTAACATGTTGAGAGGATATGAAGTCGGCAAGAATAGCAAGTGATATGCATCATGAATTAATTAAATAACTAGAGTGGTAACATGTGATGGTGAATGGATTCAAACTTAACGTACCTTACTGTATTCTAAACCACCCAACAACAGTAATAGTGGTAAATAATTATATTCTTCATAATTTGTGACTAACTATATATTTATTTGTCTCTAAAATAAATAAAAAATAATATACCACCGCTGTATAGTCTTTTAGTTGCTAAATGACATTTCAAAATATGACATTCATAACCATTTGTCTGGGGCAACACTCTCAGCCGCCGGAGGCAAACCATTGACGCCGCGCCGCACACGCGTTCTGATAATAACCTCATTAATAGAATATTATTCTAAAATTGAAACCAGGCAGATCAGTTGATCGGAACGCGGCTCGTAAAAAACGATGGAAAAGGATGAGATTACCATGCATAATGTCGTCGTTCGATGATATACATACTGTGATATACATTTTGTATATCATAGACCAGGTATGACAATAACCTGAGCACATTCCTAGCTGAGGACGATGATAAAGTTAGAGAAAGTAATTGAGGACCGAAAAAGAGTCGAGTCGAGTGATATATGATTTTGGTGTAAACACGGGTCAAACACGAGTCAGAGTTGTTTGGTGTGTAGTTGAACCCAACTAACATGAGTGTAACTAACTAACTAATTAACTAATTGACTTACTATCAAAATAAGTACATACATATCAGTGATTAGCTTGACCTAAGTTGTTTTGACATACTCAATATAGTGATTGGTTCACGTAACTGACACTGGTGTAGTAATTTACTGTAGTAGACGTATTCTATTATTTCTGTATAGATAGATATCTAGAACTCAACCAGCCAGTTAGTATCTAGAATTCAAACAGCCAGTTAGTATCTATATCTCAACCAGCCAGTTAGTATCATATCTCAAACATCCAGTTAGTATCATATTCCTCTTTCTAGGCCGACCCAACATGTAGTAGCTTCAGGGGGAAGCGGGGTTCGCAATCCATAACCTATCTGAAACTAGCTTTAGTACCGCTTTAGTTATCTACCCAGTACAGATACGGCTGGGAAATTACGGTAACTTCTAACGTTATTACACTAACTAACAGTTACTATAACTAGCAATGTACGAACTTATTTAATTTCTAGTAGTAGCATATGCATTATATCACTATATCACCACACTATACGCTATCACTAGATCACCGCATTTACACTATCTCTTCCCAATATCAAGATCACCGCAGTCTCTACTACCCACACTCTTCTCACATATTTTCCCTCCCAAATTTGGCTGTAAAGTATATAAACATTGGCTCTTGCCCCTCATCTTCTCAAGTTTTGAATTCTTTCTTTTTTTTTTTCTTCTTCTTTTTCCTTTCCTTCTTTCTTTTTGTTTTTCTTGTGTTTCCTCCATTTCTTCTTTGTCTTAATTCCTGTTTTCAAATCAGTCAAAGAGTAACATAATTATTCTTAGTGAATAGTTTTCTGAATATCCCTTTGTTTTAAGCAAACTCTTTCAACTCAAATTACTCAATTTCAATAATGGCTCCAAAGAAGGAATCCGCCACTGCTATTGCTGCCAGTGCTGCTGCTAAAGCTAAGAAAGCTGCTCCTACTCATCCTACTTATAAGGGTAAGTGTATAAAAATATGAACTTTATTCAGCCGACATTTTACTAACTTTCAGATATGATTAAGGATGCTATTGTTCAACTTAAAGAACGAAATGGTTCTAGTAGACAAGCTTTGAAGAAATATATTCAAAGTAACCATAAGATTACTGCTCCTAATTATGATTCTCTTTTTAATACTGCTCTTAAACGTGGTGTTGATACTGGTGAATTCGTTCAACCTAAAGGTCCCTCTGGTCCCGTTAAACTTAAGAAGAAGGAACCTGCTCCTAAAAAAGTTGCTCCTAAGAAACCTGTTGCTAAGAAAGTTGCTCCTAAGAAACCTGTTGCCAAGAAACCTGTTGCTAAGAAGGCTGCCCCAAAGAAGGAAGCAGTTGAAAAGAAACCTGCCGTTAAGAAGGCTGCCCCTGCTGCTAAACCTAAGACTGCTGATGCTAAAGTAAAGAAGGCACCTGCTGCTCCTAAGAAGAAGGCCCCTGCTGCTAAACCTAAAAAGGAATAAACAAGAAAATAAAATATGATTTTTTTGTTATTGTAATAATAGTAGTGGTTTGTCAGTTTCTAGGGCTTGTGTTAAATCTTTCAATCAACCAGTTTTAGTCAATTAGTTGTTTTTTCGTATTTTTGTTTGTCGTGTTGTATTGTGTGTTCTATATATAATGTTGCGTGTGAAAAGGAGTATGATTTAAATTGCTTTGGAGATTTGACTGATTTTTTAACCTGGTTGTTTATTATGGTATGTTTTCTCCCGGGTATTTGTTTTTCATCTTTTTTAATGTTTTTCTTTTATATTTATTGTTAGGGTATGTATTAATATTGTTATGAAATTGTTAAATCTCTTTAAATCTTGATTCTGATAGCTACGCTATAGGAGAGCCTTTACTGTAAGTGTGAATCTACTTAGATTGTTTTTTTGCTTTTACAGTATTGGCGTGTATATAATTCATTGCTTTTTTAACTGGAAACGATACGCGTATTCTGTCTTAAGACGCTTCCGTATAATTCAATTGGCCCTTCATATCCGATAGATCTAACGAATAAAATGCATATGCATATGCATTATCTTGGACCCTTGCATAGACCCTTGCATAAATCCTATCATTTAACGAGCCTTATCTAATTACGCACATGCCATGTTGCGTCTCATGCATATGACCGAATACAACACAAATAGTAAATAAAATAGTATCAGCAATATTGACAGTGATCCAATCGACCGAAGCGAGTCTGGGGGCTTGGGATATAGCTCTAGGTAGCGAAGCCATCGAAGTCATAGTTGCGTTCGGATTGTGACTAGAAAGATTTTCATCCGCGAGGAAAATGTCATGAATACGTAATTTTAACTGATATTGGAGAGCAGAATGTGCCGCTCTGCAGCTCTGTCCATAGTAGGTCTCTGGCCATCCTTCTAAGCTGAAGAGGTCGAAAAAAATAGAGGATCAGAGTTGAAGCTGGATTATTTCAGTCCACCGCTTTCAGGTCTAGATGACTAGATAAGCATTGTTGAGAATATGTCATAAAGCTACATCGCAGTGCTCGCAGCAGAAAATGGACGGCTATATTTATAAACATCAATCGTGTAGAGAACTGCACAAGTCTGGGAAGCCGGCTCTACACCGGACCACACCGACATGACTAGGACTCTGGCAGTATAATTTCGACCAGGCAGAAGTAAGAGCACAGAATCCCACAGCAGCCTGAAACTGAGAGCGGAGATGCAACTTCAAACGTAACTAGATCCAACGGAGACGAAAGAATGGGGAGAGAGATATAAGAAACTGTTATCTACAGTGATATGTACAAATAGTAGATTACACGCATGCATAATAATAATAAATACAGATGCTAACGAAAATCTGAAAAAATCTAGCTTTTTCCTGATCTCTGGTGAGTTTCAACTCTGTCCATAGGCTTCGGAAACCATACGAACTTCTCTTTATCACCATACTCAGCTTCCCATTCTCGTTGAAGATTTTCACCCTTAATACTAAGATATCGCAAAAACTCCTGTTTTGCATTTGGAAGTTCGAGCTTCTTCAATGCCTCCGAACGCCTGAGTTCCTCTTCTGTTTCGTCGAGACGTTCCAATTGAGGGGTAGAAGTGATACGGTTTTCTGTTTTATTTAACTTGAAAGTGCGACTAAATCGGCGTTCGGCTGCAGGTTGTCGCAGCTCATGCATAACACAATTCAGTGACCATATATCGCTGTCCTTTTCCATATGGGGATGTTTATCACCTGGTACAAACTCTCCATTAACATAGCTTCTAACATCAACCTGATATACTTTTACATCGGGTGGTAATAAGTTCGGATTGGAATTGGAATGCATTATGATTGTATGAGGGTCGGAGTCCTGGGAATAATTTGGCCATAACGAAGACGAAAGAGAGGTCGGTTGTTCTGAACTAACGCCATCGTTAGCTCGCTCTGAATCTGAAGGAGAAGATATCTTCGAGGGTCTTGGTCCGGCTTTCTCATCGTACCCAGTTGTTTGAATACCTTCAATATCTCGTTCGAGCATTGGCTTCACAAAAACATTCATTGTACCAGCAGAGGAAGCATGAAAAACAAGATTAAACGATGCTGCTTTCTCATGATGTGAATCAATAATTTTATCCAAAATTTGATTAAACATTTTTAATGATAATTTAAATTCATTATCAGCAATAATTGAGGCACATTCTGCCATCCGATCATCCAACGGAACATATTCAGACATTGCTTTCGAAGAGTTCTGTCGGGATGACGAAGCAGACTTCTCGGAACGGGGCTCAGGAATGAGATCAGAGGTATGGAAGATTTGATCCATTTCTGATAGAGGTACATATTGGAATCCAAACATTTTGCGAACGTTGTGATAGGCTAAAAATATTCCATCCATACGACCAATTCTGGCTTGCAGAGAATATTTAAACATAGTCGATTTTATAAGTTCATACCATTCTCTTGCAAATGATTCAAATTCTCCATCGATTTTGTTAATATGATAATTCGAACCATCCTGGATTTGAACATAATCCATATCATGACGGACAGCACAAACAGCTCTAGTTTTAAGATCAAACATTCCTGTTCCAGGTAACCGCTCATCATAACAGTCTAATTGAGATCTCATTAGGAAATCACCACACTGAGTGTAATTATAGGTATTAGACCCACCTTTTAACTTGGGATCAAGTTTATGTGACAGATTCTTGCGATAATTTTCAAATTCCACCTCTGGAGTTGTTAGCATAGCTTCTAATTGTTGACCCAAAATAGACACAATGATATCACCACTTAGTGATTTATCTGCATCCACAGAATAGGTATCAGTTTCCGGATTATAACGTAAGAATACTGATACTGGTAATTTCTGAATTGCTGAAAACGGTACCTTATGACCTCTGAAAAACTTTGACATTGACATAATTTGGGGAGCCCTCTTATGAGATAACAGGTGATGGAACTGTGTTAATACCGATGTCAAACTACTAGTCGATCCGGTATATTTGCGACCATTTTCTTTAGCTAATTTAGCTAACGTTGAATCTTTTCCTGATGGGACATATTTAGCAATGAAGTCGAAATCAAAATCCTTAATCGACATAATATTTTCCAAGTAGGGAGTGAAATTATATACATTTGTCCGTTTATCTTTTAGAACATGAACACCAGGACTAAATAGTACTCTGTCAAGGTTATGAGATAGCTCTGGTACTTGCGGTTGATTAGGTACCTCTAATGCAGAATAGGAGAGTTTAGATGAATCCACCTCAAATGATCTACTATATGGGGTGTCATGGACAGTGAAGTTTTTAAAGGGTTCCAATTTATCAACGTCAGATTTGCTTTTAAATGATTCTGATGAATGAGAATTGAATTTGGACGTCTTAACGGTTCTATTATTTGATCGATAGGGAGATCTCAATACCTTAGGTGAGCCAGCACCAGTAGCAGAGCTTTCAATAGCAGAATGGCTAGTAGTACTAGGCATACCTCTGTAATCCCCGTCAGTTGATCTATTGCTTGTTTGTTTCCTCGGTGAACGCTTCTCGGATCCCTGGGAAATACTTCTTTTTATATATGGTCGATTTACCGTCGCTGCTGAATCTGAATCCGAGACTACATTTCTATTACGTCTATCATGCCTTTTCTCTCGACGAATATCTCGATAAGTTTCTCTTTCCAGAAAATTTGCTGATTCAAAACCATCCTGATGTTTTCCTGTTGAGAGTATTTTCTTAATATTTACAGATTCCGAACTGGGCGATAATGAAGCAGAGATCTCTGTATCAGACCGCCGGGTCTCATTAGTGTCAGTAACATTATCTCTATTTTTACTAGTAGCAATTAACCTGTAGTTCTTGAATGGGATAGAAGTTAAATCCAACGGGAATCGACGTGGTGGTCCATTACTTGCTATCGTTCGGCTTAAACGATAACACCTAAGCATACTGAATGAATTTAAATATTAACCTGAACTAGTATCTCCTAAGCTTCAGTATCAGGCAGAGGAAAAACACTTGAAACTTCAATATCAAGTCACAGGCAGAATCTGAGGTCGGGTCGTTATTTCTTCACGAAATTTTAACGGTTCAAGACCCAATACGGAAATCAACCCTATCATCTATCTATTTAGATAAGAAAATTTCAGCTATAACATGACTTTATTGACAGTAGATAGTACGGCGTTAACATTTCTGTACATGAGCCGCAATCCCCGATTCCGGATATGCCTCCGGGGCTGGCGCGGGCCCCCAGCGCGGACCCCCCTAGCTCTCGCTGCGCTCAAGGGATTAGAAGACGACATTGGTGGAATTCAAGGTTGATACCGACTACTGGAGTCTGGAGTTTGTGGGTATTTGTCTCATTCGTTCGACTACGCTGCCTCTGACCTCGGAGAAAGTCAGTTTCCGGCAGCGTCCAGGGCATTGCGCTTTATATCCCCTGGCACACTTTCAATTGCTACTGGTAACCATCACTTGTTTTGTCAGCCTACAATATTAATGAAGCATCCAGGGAGATCTGGTAGTAACTCTCTGCGCGATATCGGCATATTGATTTTGTCTACAACTAGACCTAAGTGACGCTTGTTTATCAATCGACTGAAGCAAGCGGTGGCTGTCAGGGATAGTTGATAGAGACAGAGATGGAGACTATTATATCGTAATGCTCGTAAATGTACACATAGTCATAATTAATTGTATGATTATCGACCAAAATTATCTATATAAGTGTACAATTTTGACATAGATTTATGACGTAACTGAGAGCATCTTGGCAAGTTAAGTAAAAAAATCTCGTCCGATTTTCGGACATTCTCAATTTATTGAAACAGAATAACCTAACAGGTGGTTAGACTAGCTTAACTTAGACATAACATAAGTAATTGATTATGTGACTCACTTCTTTTAACAGTTAATGTTTAGTTAAGTTAACTTGGTTAACTTAAGCGATCTATTTTGAAGCTGCATAATTTTATGAATTGCCCCAACAGCATAAATTATTCACAACTTGTTCAAAAAGAATAATTAAAATAACAATTCTCATGATTCAATTAAGTCACAATAGCAAAAGATTCCAGAATTAACTTACCACTCTTGTTATAATATAAATCGTATATTACAGACTTCAATTATTACACCACCACACGCCACCAAAGGCAGTGTACTTTTCACCCCCTCTCTGTGCCCCCACCTCAACTTAATATGCACTAGTATACATACATTAGATCCTATTTATCTGATCAGATAAAATGCTCAAATTACTCGTTTCGGAAAATTCTACTATACCCGAACCCAGGACTACAATCTACGCATAGTAATGAAGTAGGTGTAAATTTTATCAGATTCATCAATCTATTGCCTTCTTTGGTCCAATTAGAAAGCATATGCCAGCAGTCATTTATCTGATCAATCTACAGCTATATCTATATATATCTTTTATATATATGTCCCTCAGTTCTTTTCTCAAAGAGGGCTATTAGATATATATCTCGAAATTATATTGAAACCAATTAAGATTAATATTTTACACGTTGAGCCTATTAATATCTGATATCTTATACGAATTTTGAATTAAGATATCTTAGTTTCCGACTCTTAAAAATTTAGAGGTTGATAATATTTTCTCTCAAGGGTGGTTTAATTCCAGGAAGTATCGAGAATTATTCTTGAAAATAAAAATAAAGATCCGTAAACATTTGATAATCAACAGCCGTTAATCATGTCTCGACCATTAGCACTTGCTCCTGCCCCACCTCATCCAGTTAGCGGTTCATCGGCTTCTATTCGGTCATCAAGTATTCATACTTTGGCACCTGCTCCAGTTCGTCCTGTAGTTCGGGGCCCGGTGCGAACCGCAGTGCGGAATTCATTAACGGCTTCTTCTTCAAATCCAGTCTCCTCACGGAAGTCTGGTACAATAGGAACTTCTGCTGCTCCGGCGGTTGTAGCTCCGAAATTCAGCAATACAAAGACGGCTGCCAATAATATTGCAGTTAAGCCTCTTAAGGCGGCACAATCAGCTCAGTCAACAATGTCCGAAAAATCATCTAATAGAATGCCTCTTAAAAAGGTACAATCTACTTCTCCTAACGGTTCTATTACTGCAACGGCTACCGCCTCAGTTCGTAATACTTCTTCCTCTCCTAATTCATCATCACCATCTTCATCAGCCATTACTACTAGTCCCGCAGTTCCGAAAGTTTCAACATCTAAAGTTTGGGTTTTACCTCCACGGCCCAAACCGGGAAGGAAGCCGGCTGCTGATACTCCACAGAACAAAAGAAAAGCTCAAAATAGAGCTGCTCAACGAGCTTTTCGAGAGAGAAGAGCTGCTATGGTCGGTGAACTAGAAGAAAAACTTACTCAAGTTGAACAGGATAGAGATGCGCGTGAAGGTCGTTTAGAAGCCCAGTTGAAAACTGTCATTCGTGAGAATGAAGAACTTCGTAGATCATTACGAGATTTACATCTTCAACTAGCCAAGCAAAATTCTGCTTATCAGATGGCTTCTCCTGCCATGTCCTCTCATGAGTCACCTATGGATATTTTAGATAGAGTTTTAGAGGAAAGATTACCTGTTCCTGTTGAAAATCATAATAATAACAATGATAGAAACGATGACGCAGGTTGTGGCGTTTGTGTTAAAGATGATTGTATTTGTGAAGCAGTTGGTATCAAGAAAAAGGAGATAGCAGTGTTTTCAACTTCATCGTCAACATCATCAGCGTCAGTTGTCCCTCTGAAGAGAACGAAGGATTCCGCGTCTGATGAAGCTTTTGAAGTTGACTTTACTGAATTATATTCTCGGCCATCAAAGAAGAAAAACACATCTACTACAAATCAGACACATACACATGTTAAGTCTTCTCTGCCTACCTCAGTTGCTAAACCAGTTTCTAATCACATTAAACCAGCCGACCAATGTGGTTTCTGTTCAGAAGGAACTCCATGTGTATGTCAAGAAACGAATGAAATTGATGGTGATTCTTCTGAAATTTCGCCAACAGCTGAGGTTGCAGATATTGAAGATAATACTCTTCCACCTATTGTCCTTAACAATCTGTGGTCTTATGCCGGAAATAACACGAAGTTGCCTGCTTTACACCCAGGTCCGTCTCGAGAAATTCATAGTTCCATCGGTACTACGTCTCTAAAATCGACACCATCGGTTTCTTCTTCTTCATCTGTATCTGGTGAAAGCAGTCCTTTGGCTTCCGCTGAATGTACTGGCGATCCTGGAACATGTATGCAATGTCGGACTGATCCTATGTCAACTCTGTTCTGTTCTACTTTAGCGTCTCGATCTAGTACTGTAACCACTGCAAGCTCAACTAGTGCTTTCATTCCTGCTTCGGCTGCTTATCGCACTTTATCTCGTCACAAAGATTTCGGGAGAGCAGACTTTGGAACTCTCGTCGGTAAATTGAATACTCGAGGCATGCAGGTTGAAGTTAATAGTGTGGCCAATGTCCTGCGTGAGCTTGACCGCCGACTGTACAGTAGTTAGAAAAAGCTATGACTTATGAGATATGAACTAAAATTTCCACCTGATAACTATTAAACGGAATATATAAATAAATATAATGATTAATGTGCTAGTGCCTACTTTCCCGTTCTTAGCTCTCGACTGCCTACTTCGAAAGTCGTAGCATTACATGAAACTGCAAAATTGTGGACCTCGGCCTACACTTCAGTCGCCAGAGGCCAACTGAAGCTCGCTTCAAAAATAGAGAAAAAAATTGTCATATTCTATATGTTCATATTAGAGCTTTTCTTACATACGTATTGTGTAGTCATCACCACTTTTAGTTATGTATCGAACCCAAGGATATGATTGATACTGAAGCTTGGGTTCAATGATTTTAAGATATCGGACTTGAATTCCTGAAGTTGTGAAATATGGAATAGTGAAATTAACCGAAATAGGTCTCTTGACTTTAGATGAAGCACCATCATCTCTAACTGAAGGAAGACCAAGTTCGGCTCTCATAGAAAAGTCACGACCTCCTCCAAACTGTTTTATTCGCCAAATAATAGCTGCTTTCTCAGGATGCCATTTACAACTACCAGCAGAAGTTTTAAATTTTGGAGAATCAGCATCCTCAGGAACTGGAATAACTATTTCCACATTATTTGCATTAGATCTTTTCTTGAATTGAGCACGTGCTTTGGCAATAATTTCAATTCTTGAAGACGAGAAATTGGTCACTCTACAATCAACCCATATAAGAGGTTTAACATTTGTATTAAGACGATAGGACATTAGCTCGAATTCACCATCAGGTGGTATAAATGAAATGGTTCGATCATTTTCGAATCTTGATAATCTTACGCATTGATGAAATTTAACATCCTCCATTTCAATTGTTTTCGTAGATGCAGAACCAGCACCAACAGATTGACCAGTAGTATTTGATTGTTGATTAAATATAACTTTATCATTCAATCCTAATCTTAATTCAGGCATTCCGGAAAGATAGCATTTCATTTGAACCGAGCCAAGGATTTCAGATCTAAGTACTTGACCGGAAGGAGAAATAAGCAGATTAACAGATTCCACAACATCTAAAAATGCTTCATTTTTCCTATAATTAATTCCTTCACTACGCCATGAAACTGCATTAGTTACTGCTACTGGTGGGCGAGCTTGAACATCCAAAGCATGTGATTCTTGAGTAATATATTCTTTTAGTATTTTAGTATCGGTTGTTTGAGGATAACCAAAATCCATCATTTCATCTAATAATTCATAAATGACTACGAAATTGTCACGGATTGATTCTTCTTCAAGTTCTTTGAAATATTCAGTCAAGACTTCAACAATCTTATGTAAGAAAAGAAGGATTTCTATAGCATTCGAATTCCTTTTAGTCAATGCCAACAAATACAAGTTATTATGGGTAATATATAGATAATTCACGCCTTCATGAGAAATTGAGGGTGGAACAATTGATGTTTCTTCTTCTGCTTCCATTAATAATAACGGAAATTTTTCTACTGCACTCATAGGGATATCACCACGATAATTACGGGATAAAAGGGGTTTTCCCTTTAAATCTAAAAAGAAAACCGCAGATGCCATACTAAAAAGTTAGAAATCCTGTGTCGATTACTATACCGAGTACTCAATAGAATGGGAATCCAACCAATTCTTGTTCCCCTAATTATATAAATACCTTTATGTTTTAATTTTCACTGTTTCATCAGTCTCGAATTATTCACCTAAATCAAATCAAATCAAATCAATGGCACAAGTTTGGAATGTGTTCACGTCCAAATCTAGAATTCACAGCTTCTTAAAATAGAACTAGAAATTGAACAGTCAAGAGCTCAAAATCAATATCAATACTATCCCTTAAATATTAAAAGATGAGGACGACGGAGAAGAAGAATGACGATGAAGGATATGAAGATAACGATGGGGTTGAAAGATGATCAATCAAGAACAATCAATCAAGAACAATTCAAGAAGCAATCAAGAAACAATCAACTAATAATCACTAGCAATCAACTATCAACTAACAATCAAACAATCAACAATCAACATTCAACAAATCAGAACCCAAGATAACTTATAAATCCCCTTTGGTGACACGTTTGAAACACCCACGGACCAAGAACAGTTTGTGAAGTTGGTTTGTTTTGAAGCCAAACCCTAATCTGTGCACGGCCATGTCATACTGCCATTCTACAGCGGCTACCTAAACAGCCGCAATGAAGCGAGATCTGTACTAAGCTTAATTCGGTCAAGATTGGAAAATTCAGAGCTCTTTCCCCTGAATCTGTTTCATGATTAGATAGAACTATCATTTGAAGAAGAAAAGATGATTGACTAATTGACTTATATTAACAAATAACTTGAATACCGAGAAAAGCCAGCAGTAATTATCACTTCGCTCTTAACAAGTCCCTGTTGTCCTGTTTTCTGGAGGATTTACTCTTTGATTGAGGTGAAGATGTTTACTACCACCCAGAAACAAATATTGTCTTATTCCCATCTATAGACTATAGTTATTCTTATGTAACATTCATATTCATTATGCGAACCACATTATGCGAGAGAACCAAATGGCATTTATATAAAAAGACATGAATAGCAGCATCACTGTTCGTCTAGTTGTCTTTTTCTATCAACGTAAAGCCTGTAGTTTAACGCTATTCTTTATTAATCAACGCAGATCAAATTCCGAAATGTCAACTTTACCTGATATTGTGCCCAAGTCGGCCCATTTGTTCTTTGAAGATCTGAATCCAAAAGCTGGAGCTTTAGATGGATACTTGTCCCTTTACAAGCGATACTGGAAAAAAGACTTGGGACCAATCAAGAAGGATCGTTGTTTCGAGGTAAATCTTAGTCAATGTGATACCCTTATTGTAAGGGACGTCTATTTGAATCTGAAGGACTATTTCATAGACGAATCTCATGAATCCACAAGGTTTAGTATTCAGGGCCAACCTGGAATTGGCAAAAGCATGCTTCTTCTTTTTCTTCTGATAGACCATCTGATAAATGGACAGGAAACTCTATTCCAATTCAAATATAACTCAATTCTCTAGTTTTCTGAGCTAGGAATGCTTCTTACTGAAGATCCCGAAACATGCGCAGACTACTTCTCAGAAAGAAATGCTGAACTTTGGGTGCTATATGATACAAAGATCGACGAAGGAAATCTGCTAATTCTACCAGACGCTTTCCATGTTCAAGCATGTTCACCGAAGAAAGAAAACTACAAATTCTTTCGTAAGCATTATAGAGCTCCTCGTCTATACATGGACATACGGTCATTAGAAGAAATAAATATTGCCTGTGAAAAAGCCTGGAGATACGATGAAATGCAAATCAAACTGGTGCGTCAAATATACGACAACTACAGCACAATCCCCACAATCATCCGCGCATATTTTGATAAGCCTGGTCAAGTTGTTCAAAGCTGTGACGTCTTTAAAGCAGAGGCCAAAGTTGCAGTCGCAAAGATGCTTTCATTCCTGCCAAATATTGTAGCCGCTACAAAATTTGACGGACTAGACGTTCCCATTCAGTATTCGTGATGAGGCCAATAGCGCCACGTGGAATGCCAGAAGCCAAATTTGGTTTTGGTTATGAGCCTGAATTTGCTACAAAATTCGTAGAATATGCTTTTAGAGAACTGTTAGTGCAGTCGGATAAACATCAGCAAGCTGTTTGGTATAATATATTCACTAATCTTATTGAAACGAAAGCTGCTGCTGGTGTTATATTCGAAATTTGGATGCATGAGTATTTGACAACACATGATATAACATTTACTTCATTAGATATAGGAGGAGTGATAACACTGACTCGTCCAAATGCTGTAAATACCTTCGAGTCTATGGATGACTTGGGATCCTGGCCATCTCACCCCACAGGATATTATGTGCCATCAGATAAGCATGTCCCAACTGTCGATTCATTCCAGATCACAGATATCAGAGGCAGACGGGAGATATTCCTCTTTCAAGCCATCATATCACCAAGACATCGTCAAATCGGTTTATCAAAACTGAGTAATTTAGTGAAAATAATACGAGATCCATCAGGCAATATTAGGAATGGGAACGGTCGTATTCAGCTTGTGTGGGTCGCTCCGGAAAGGATTGAAGATGAATTCCATCAATGTGTAAACAATTACATCCCAGACATAGTTGATGAATATAAGTTGACGATTGATGACAAACATCTACCTGAACATTCTAACAACACCCAATAAGAACTTTCAAAGATGGCCCACAGCTTTTTATTCAATTACCTTTCGATGCGATTCTTCAGTTTAGCTGCCCACCCACCCATGGGCCATCCCTCAAGTGATTTCTCTCTGAAAAGGTTCCTTTTGGTTTTCACTGGCTTTTCCGAATCTGGCACTTCTCATAACAACATTAGTTCTAGGCCTGCTCTATATGCTCATTTACTGTATTGTATCTCTGAACATGGTTGATTCCGTATATAGCTCTAATAGATTTCGTTCTTGGTACTAAGCTTTCATCCATTCCACCGAAACATTCTCGTCATTGCACCTTGATTCCAAGTGAACACACTGTGTTTTCTCTAGACAGCTTTGTGCCTTTTTAGAAATATTCTTTTCTTTCGTTATCAGAACTTAAATGATCATTTTAGGGCAAGAATGGGACAGCTCTATTCTAAATCAAACAAACTGCTTAATCAGATTGAAGAGGAAACGGTAAATATCAGGAGTGCTCAAAATGTCTACACGAGATATATAATCGAGAGACCAGCATGCCCCAGCTCTTTCTACAGCCGAGAATTCGTATTCTAAATGCTGAAAAGAGCGAGAAACTAGGATTCTGAGCCGGAGGTATGGTTGTGGGGATTAAGCCGAGGTTTTGTCAAGATTCTTGATTGAATAGTTATACTCCTGTGTAGTCCTCGTGATACTTAGGTGCGAGTTATACGTCATAGTCAGTTTTGTTGATCGTTGGTTCGTTGGTTCGTATGTTCATCCGCCAAATTATTTAACTTCAGTAGTCATTAGCTTATGAGTCTCTTTTATTGGTTTGCATCATGGCTGCTAGTCATGGCTAAATCTAGGTCCCTTTCGATATAGATTCAAGAGTTACACTATGATAAAACTCTGAAAGCTTCAGATAACTATGAACAACTTCTTTCAGGAATTGAGCTCGAGAACTTCGGTGTAGGAGGTCTTCTACTGCCCTAGTATTTTGAGAAGTCAGGTTCAGTGTTCCTTTCGATGAGCCGATTCTCGCCCTTCTTACTCTCTTTTGTAGCTTCTCTATAGTTTTAAAGCTTCATGAACCGGTGGAACTCGGTTATGTATCAGGGAATTCCTTTCCACCGTATTATTGCCCCAGAATATATAGTACAGAAGGGTGATATCACCGAAGGAGATGGTTCAGGTTGTGCTTCCATATATGGGGAGCTCTTTGAAGACGAACATTGGTCCTGGATATGTTTGCATGACTACTAGAGGTCCAAATACTAATACAGGTTAATTTTTATAACGGTACGTTGCTATTTATCTAACGTTATCCAGGCTGATTGAATAATGCATGCGAGAATAGAGCTGGTGGGTATAAATATTTCAAATTCATATAATTACTAGCTAGCATGAGCCATATTTCAATAAATTTACCTTCCGTCGAGTAACATAACAGTTAACTTAACTGAACAGTGCAGAGGTTGAGAGACAGGGACCAAGGACCATTAAGTTAAAGATAACATATACCGATCTTAGAGTTATATCGTAGTTAACTAACTCAGATGAGTTACATATAACGAGATAACAGGAGCAAGACTCCAGTCAAGGCATTCGAGATCAATTACATCTTCTATCATCTCTCTCATCTACTCCCCCTCCCCACATCGCTCTCCTCCCCACCCTCTCCCCACATCGCTCTCCTCCCCACATCGCTCTCCTCCCCACATCGCTCTCCTCCCCACCTCTCCCCACCTCTCCACCTCTCCACCTCCCCACCCTCTCTCATACCAAAATGTGACTCCTCTAAACGGATAATACCGTTAGACAAGCTCGTTAGATAAACTAGTTAGAGATATAATCCTTGTAAACGACTCATCAGTTAAGCCCTAGATCCGAGGAGCTATAGCCTCCACCTTCTTCAGGTCTTGTCCTCTCACCTTCATCAAGTATTGATCAGGTCATCATCTTGATCTCCCTCTGTAATGGAAAATGATCCTGATCATGGCTATGTGTTCAGCCTATTAAATCAATTAAAAGAAACTCAGAATCGGAGTAATGGTTTACCGCCTTCTCAACAATCTCCTCAACCATCTCAACCAACTGAATCATCATCAGCTATTAAGATCAATCCTAAAGAAATAACTTCATATTCAGCAGCAATTAAATATATTGCTAGATATATAAGTCATGAC
This sequence comes from Sugiyamaella paludigena, assembly GCA_030579875.1. Lineage (NCBI taxonomy): Eukaryota > Fungi > Ascomycota > Dipodascomycetes > Dipodascales > Trichomonascaceae > Sugiyamaella > Sugiyamaella paludigena. The sequence goes on along the minus strand of JAKTRU010000012.1, from coordinate 254,514 downwards.
GAATCAATCCTTCATCGTATTCGTCAACTCATTCTAGATCAAGAGAAACATGAAAAAGAATGGTTTGATACTCGACAAGCCATTGCTCAGCGACAAATAAATAGAAATGCTGATCAAAAAAAATTAGATGGTATACTTAAATTAGTCAGTGGTGGTCATAGTAATAATCATCAATCCAATAAAGCTGTTGATGATAACAATGGTGATGATAATCTTCGTGAATTAGAAGCTTATGATCTCAAAGTCTATAAATCCGCTTGTCTATTGGTAGAAAATCATGAAGAACAGCTTCATGAAATGCGCATCCCACTATTTTGTAGTGGTAAAGGTACTCTCGAAGAGCGTCGAAAGGTTTTAGAATTTCTCAAAGAGCTTGCTCAAGAATGATACCCACGTTCGCCTGCGCGCCAGACCCCTAGCTCTTGATACGCTCGAGAATTGTTTACTTCTATGTGATTTCCTAGTTAAAATTGATTGCTGATTCTGAGCTATGGAGAGTCAGAATATAGGAGGTACTGCCTGTACGCCCCTGGAGTCACACTCCCTCTGGGCTGCTTGCATATATATAATTTAGTAACTTATTATATTTTATTATATTTTAAAATTTAGACACCGGTGAGGAAGAAGAAAACAATGTAAAATCTAGGTGTTACTGATAGGGCTTATGTGACAATATTCCAGAAAAGCTTACTTCCAATATATGACGAAACATGTAAAACTTATTTGATTAACTTATTTTTGATTTCTGAATCCGAAGCTCCTTCATATTTAATCATCTTTCTTTAAAGCTGAAATTCGACTACCAACACGATTACGTAGAGAACGTTTAGAAATCATAACGGCATAATCACTATGTCCGTTTCTATGACCACCGTGGCTGCGTCCTTGAGCATGGTCATGATCGTGATCATATTCTTCGTCATCTTCTTCATCTTCATCATCAGTATTAGTTCCATCACAGTCAGTATCATCTTCATCCTCATCATCCTCATCATGGTGATGGTCATGATCATGATCATCGCCATCATCAGAATCGTCATCATGATGGTCATCATGTTGTTGGGCGTGATGACGACTTCGACCTCTATCGGTAGCATGGTGTCTAGTATCAGTGGTAGTATAATCATTGAAACTTTCATCATGATAACCAGTTCCATGATGGCGACCACCACCTACTTGATGATAATTGGTACCATCATAATATTCAATTTCAAGTGGAAAAGGATGATTATTGAATTCATCATCGAAGGCATCAGCCATAAAATTGGGATCAGGCTCTTCAGAGGCAGGGATCGGAGCAGGGGCAGAAATAGGGATAGATGCAGACATTTCATCTTCTTCATCATCATCACGCTTTTGAATAGGCATATTATCTGAAGCAGATTTTTGATCAACAAAACCAGTCAAAGTAGCAGGATCTTGTTTAAAAGTAGTAGGAGCAGCATGGCTTGCAGTGGCCGAAACCAAGGCCATAATAGCAGCAATTAAGGGTCTATAAACCATTTTGGAATGATATTAGGTGCAGAGAATGTATATAAGATTCAATAAGGCTGGAAAGAAGGCAAGACAGAGAATATAATAAAGAAATGGGAAAAGTTTGTTCAAATGACGGATCAATAGTGCCATATATAGTCATGTTAGGGAATACATATATGGATTGATTGATATTATGTTGATATTATGGGTCGAGGTTTATGGGAATCCATGAAATTAAGATGATAAATCAAATATTAGGAAGTATAACAACTTCCCATAATGATGATTGTAGATAGATAGATTGATTGACATGCGCACATATTATGACAAGATGAGCTGAAATACATTCCTACCATAAACCAGAAATAGAAAGCTCTATCATAGTATTATTTCGTAGATTCTCCTTCAGATCTCCTCACATGAGTAACGAGACTTGATGATGCAATAGTTGTTGTACCATAGAACACTTGTATATTCTATTTTTTGATTGATTATATATGATAAAATATCCAAGGATTTATTATTACTAGTATTCTAAATATCACTACTCGGCCGGTCTTATTAATGTAGAAGCAGTACCATCAGTTTCACCAAAATATGCTACAGCAGCAGTATTAAACAACCCAGTTTCAACAACACCAACTAATAATTTTATTTTAATATCAAGATTACGAACTTCACTGGGTTCAATTGGTCCAAAATGAGTATCAAGAATAAAATTTCCATTATCCGTTACAACAGGACCAGCCTTCGCTTTACCTCCTTGACGTAAAGAAACTTGTTTAGCACCAAGAGCTATTAATTCAGCTTGAACTTTTGCATAAGCCATTGGAATAACTTCAATTGGTACACCTTGAATCCATTTGCTACCTAATTTTTGAGATTTTTTACTTGAATCGGCAACAAGAACAAATTTTCGAGCACATTGACCAACGAGTTTTTCCTGAAATAAACAAGCACCACCGCCTTTAATACAATTTAAATGATCATCAACTTCATCAGCTCCATCGATAACAATGTCTAAATCTCCAACAGAATACTGATCAATTGATGCCACATTAAGACCAGCCTTAAGAATAAGCTGCTTGCTTTGGAAACCAGTAGGGACAAAGATTATTTTTGATAAATCAATTCCTTTCAATTGATTTAATTGAGCAATTCTTTCGACTGCATAAATAACAGTAGAGCCAGATCCAATACCAATAACTTTTGCATCTGGCGGGAAATTTTCATCGACTGCTTTATAAGCAGCAGCTCTTTTAGCTTTTTCTACTAAACTTTCTACACCGGAGAGAAAAGTTGACATTGTAGAAATATGAAATCTAGAAAGGAGGGGTTTAGAATGGGGAACTCTATAAGAAAACCGGGATATGCTTGGAATAAGTCTGTTGAACGACACTGTGAAGGATAATGATCCACTCAAAAATGACTAAATTGTTGATGAGACACTACCAATTGATGATCTCGATGAAGTGGAATGAAGTAACAAAACCGCAATTGATTGAGGATGATGATGAATCACAAGACAATGAGCCGAGACTGAGGTAGAGACAAAAGAAAAAAGGTAGAGGACGAATGAATGTCATCGGGTAAAACATCATCGTCGGTCCTGGCTGTTACTGGACAAAGAGTGCATGATGAGGCTTATGAGGCTTTTGAGGCCTATTGAAGATCATGTCAACAACTCTTCTAGATCTATAGATATAATCTAATGGAACAACCAATATTGGTATTATTAGTATGGTACTAGTAGTGGTATTGCAATTACGATTGTTAGATCTTAAAGAGTATGTTTCCTTTTAAATATTATTCCTTGAACTTCAAGTAATAAAGCTCCTCCAATGTATCTGTAACTGTGGCACAACTAATTTTAGTTATAGTAGTACTAGTGACACAGGGGAACTTGTTAGAATTTTTCCGATCCTTTTAGTATTATTATTAAACAAAGAACTCAATTTGGTCAATTAAACAATTGTAGCTTACTCAATACTGTACTCATATTTTACTCCTCAGTGCACGACGGAGCTGGTCTTCCACAATTAACTAACCCCCACCTTATTTCACCCCCCCATATCTATGCCTAATAACTCGGTATAGGAATATTTCATATTTATATACGAACAAAATATTTTGATTGACTTCGGCCTAGATTTGAGCGCCCAGTCGGTCAGAGAAACTTCCTCACCATCCACCCTTTTAACTCCGAGCTATTTGCCGAGATTCCCAAGCTGTTTGCTATTGCCTCTGGCGGCCGGGGCCCAGACCCTTAGTTCGGGCTACAATCAAGTTTGGCTCCCCTTCACTTTCAGTGGCGGTCATGATCACATAGTCCACTTCGAACTCAGAAGAAAGGCAAAGCCAAGGATAGCTGTGATAATTGAGGGGAACGGGACCAGAGGTCAGCTGCTACGCCTCACACCAGAGACAAAAACGAAATTATAAATAAAACCATGACATTAAAACCATAAATACAGATACAAAAACAAAAACAAGATCAGACAAAAATTACCACCACAATATTAATAATAATAATAAAAGTAGAAAATATTTAACCACCGAAACCATAAAGAGTACGGCCTTGTCTCTTAAGGGCATAGACTACATCCAAAGAAGTAACAGTCTTTCTCTTAGCATGTTCAGTATAAGTAACAGCATCACGAATAACAGATTCCAAGAAAGATTTCAAGACACCACGAGTTTCTTCATAAATAAGAGCGGAAATACGCTTAACACCACCTCTTCTGGCTAAACGACGAATGGCAGGTTTAGTAATACCTTGAATGTTATCACGTAGAATCTTTCTATGACGTTTAGCACCGCCTTTTCCAAGACCTTTGCCACCTTTACCACGACCAGACATTTTGATATATTAATTAATTTAGAAGTTGGGTTTTAAATTTGTTTGTATATTGATGTGTTTATCAAATGATAAGAAAAGAAACAGAATTTAATATGTCAGGGGAATTAGTGGGAGATGAAGGTCTTTATATAATAACTGTGCAGGTAATAACAAACTACAAAACAATAACTTCCCAACCGTGGAACTTCCCAACCGTACTGTATTGTACAGTACGTACTCTATTAATTTACTAGTCTGTCAGTGTTACAATTGTTCTGTACATTCCGTTTATAGTAGTCGTTCGGACTAGTAACAATTTATTGTTATGATCGTATAAATGCTTAAACGGGTTTAACATCCCAATGGAATGATACATCATATGCATGACAATTGATATTGCTCTTTACAACTGATAGTTAGTGTGATATGTCAATCATTCATTCCGTGTCAAGTTAATCTTCTAACGAGACATACAACCGACAGAATGGTACTCAGACTGTACAGATTGACCTTTTTTGTGAGGGAGGTCTCCTAACCCTATATCAGTATTCCGGCCGTGAACTCCCAGCACTTGTCTGTCTGCCTAGTTCCGGCGACTGAGGCCTGGTACGACCTTGAGTCGGAACCTGGCTCGGTTGTTCGGTTCTGCCCGCTGCGCCTTATGATTTATAGCATTAATACACTCAGCTGACTCGGTGAAGTGGCAAATAGCATAGTGAACCAGTGGTAGCGGATTTCGAGAACGAAAACAAGGGGTCTGGGCTACACCCTAATCGTCGTAACCAAGTATCTACCATCACCCCTGGCCCCTGGCCATCTGTTACAGTTAGTGATTGAGGGCGGCGAATATTTCTCACTTCTGTTCAGGGGAAGAGAATTACGGACGCCGTAGAAACCTGGAACAGGATCGCCGATCCCCCCCCGCGTGGTATGTGGGAAGTTATAAACCACCTAACCCTATATCAATTAAGAGGTGCCGCAGAATCACGCATAATATTTTGGTTTAGGTTTTGCATTGCTGACGTAGACGTAAAGGTTAATTGAACCTTATCGGAAAAACGATTAATCAGACTGTGATATTTGTTGAGTATATCATAGTACGATTGTCAATCAATTGTTATGAACCTGATATGAGCATATCAGAGGTTTTGAACAAGGGAGAAAGAACAGACTAGACGTCCGTAGTTGGTTGTCCTTTTGCCTCCGGCGGCTGGGGCGTAGCCCCAAACCCCTAGCTCTCGCTTCGCTCGAGAGTAAAATACTCCAGGAACATCAGATATCCATTGACAAATAACAGAAACCAAATAGACTGGGATGAAGAGAAAGGTTCTCGAGCGAAGCGAGAGCTAGGGGTCTGGGGCTACGCCCCAGCCGCCGGAGGCAATAGACATAGGCGGTGATGGCACAATACCGGTTAGTAGCATATCAATAATTAGATGATGATTGCTGCTGCTTGTGACGTTCTAATGGTTGTTTCGTATGTTTCGTTTGTTTTGTTTGTTTGTTTCCATCTATTCGGAAAACTGCCTGCCGCCCATTGTACACACCGTCCTTCCCTCTGGTCTGCTGCCCCTACATCCACTCCGTCCGCGTCGGATCATGTTTCTACCCCCCTATATAGTGATATCATCATTCTTTTTAATATCATCGTTCACATTGTTACTCTCCTGTCAATCAATCATATTGGGCTGACATACAGGTATTTCTTCCATAACAACAACATTCCAAACAGCCGAAATTAATAGCTCCCAAGAAAACACAAAGAGTTACAACATCTTTCTCCCAAGCAACAAACATTCTAAATTCTCCCAAAATAACCCCCCCTTCTCTCCGTACATATGATCACACTCACAAGATCAAAACTCTCCCAACCATATCATATCATATCACATCAGAAATATACAAAATCATATCAAATTAAATTACTCACAACTGTTACTACTACTGTACTCATAACATAACGCGGCCCGGACATTTTTGTATCTCCCAATTTTTATTATTTAAACACCACATTCCCCCACCATCACCAAATATTTCTATTAGATTTTTCTTTCTTCTTATTATTTACTTTTACAATATTAAAGAAATAACCAAACAACTAAACTAAATCTTTTTATTATTAATCATAAAAATGGCCAGAACTAAATCAACTATTGCTAGAAAATCCACTGGTGGTAAGGCTCCTCGTAAGCAAATCGCTTCTAAGGCTGCTAGAAAATCAGCTCCTTCTACTACTGCTCCAGGTGGTGTTAAGAAACCTCACAGATATAAGCCTGGTACTGTAGCTCTTCGTGAAATCCGTAGATACCAGAAATCTACTGAATTACTTATTAGAAAACTTCCTTTCCAGAGACTTGTTCGTGAAATTGCTCAGGATTTCAAGACCGATCTTAGATTCCAATCTTCTGCTATTGGTGCTCTTCAAGAATCCGTTGAAGCTTATCTTGTTTCTTTGTTTGAAGATACTAATTTGTGTGCTATTCATGCTAAACGTGTTACTATCCAAAAGAAAGATATTCAACTTGCTCGTCGTCTTCGTGGTGAACGTATCTAAAGAGATACCATTTGGTTTTTAAATTTTTATTATTTGTTTTATAACGTCTATTTTTATATAACTTATTTTTTTATAAGCCATCATGTCTGAAGGAAGAGTGACTTCGTTTGAACTTGTTATTGTCTAATTTTTTTTATTTGCTTGTTTAATGGGTTTAATGGTATTATGTATAAAATATACAAATAGAATATTCTATTTATAAAATCTTGAGTCGGTGGTCGTTTGCTATCACCATTTTGCCTCCGGCTGCTAGGGCATAGCCACAGAACCCTCTTCTACTTTGCTATCACCATTTTGCCTCCGGCGGCTGGGGCGTAGCCCCAGACCCCTAGCTCTCGCTTCGCTCGAGATGGTTAAACACCCTCAGTTAAATTTCAGATTCTCGAGCGAAGCGAGAGCTAGGGGTCTGGGGCTTCGCCCCAGCCGCCGGAGGCAAAATGGTGATAGCAAAGTAGAAGAGGGGGTCATGGCATCACCAAAATTTTATTTTACTATGTATATAATTTTATAAGCAGTTAAAATTTTATTATTATTAATTTAATTGTTGTTACCAAGTAAGAAATTTTGTTTGGTGATGTGTTGGGAGGAGGGGGCTGAGGGGGGAAGACTATGTATGGGTGGGATTTATTTGATGATTTTCAAAAATCCGAATTGTCTTGTTGGTCTGTTGTTGGTCTGTGGTATTTGTTCTGTTTCCTGGTGGCGTATAAGTTGGGAGTTGTTAGTGGGAGTTGCTTGTGGGAGTTGCTTGTGGGAGTTGTAGGAGTTTGTTGGGACTTTCCATTTAATTTCCAATTTAAAGTGGGAATTTGATTTGTTTTGAAGATTTAACAAATGGTTTTCTTGTATTATTATTGTTCTTCTTCTTATTTTCAAGTTTATGATTGGGAGGGAGCGTGGGAGGGAGCGGGCGTTTGTTCGTTCTTCTATTAAGCGTATGTTTCCGATTGGTTATTTGAGTTGTTTCGTTCTCACTCTCTCTCTCACCCTCTTTGTTGCTAAGTGGGGTCATGTTTTGCCACGTATAATAATATAAAGCAAACGGATACGAACCGGACTTGTATTATGGTAGTCGGCGGGAATCGGTTAGGGGATCCGATCCAATCTTTCGCAGTCTGATTTTTGAAATGATATTCTTCTTTTTGTTTTTCTCTATTTAATCGCATGAAAACACGAGGAAAATTAAATGCATGAAAACCTTAACAAAAAATAATCGGAGTTTTAGAATTATTCCTGCAGCGATGCCAGTTGGGAGGAATCATCCAGTTGGGAGGAATCATTTCAGCCGTGCATAATATTCAGCCTAGTGTGTGCTCGTGTTTGGGTGCTGAATGTTAGATATACTAGAGTGGGGATGCACTGCATCATTAATCTGGGCGAGTGATCAAGAGACAGAGGTCCGGTTGGAGTTAGAAGTCCGATCGTAGAAGCGAGAGAAAGAACACGGTCTATGGAACCCCCTTCCTTCGTTGGAGTGACAACCCAGGGCGACCAAAATTCTCGCTTAAGAGAATTACTGTGATGTTTTTGTTAGAGAACTAAGTGGCAGAACTTATTGGTACAGTGCCAAAGGAAGAGAACTGAGTAGCAGAATTTATTGGTACTTCACATAGTGATTGACTATAGATTACTATATCTCTCACCTCTATTAAGAATATAGGTTATATTTCAGATAATATATAATTTAAAATCATTTCTTCTCTTCTCCTCTCCTCCCTAATTTCTATTTTCTATGCTATTTTACGCACGTCTACGATACGTATTTATACGTACTGTACTCAGTGACGTTAGGAACTCCTATTCCTTCCTAGTGTGGACTCAACCCATGCATGTTGATCACAGTCACAACTCAGATCTACAGGACATGAACCCTGATCTCCACCATGATTACTATACTTAGTAATTCAATTATGCAGGATGAATTACTATTGTATTTTATACTTGTAATTCTCACCAAAATGAAACCGGTGTAATGCCTTTGTTTCTTTTCTTTGACTCTAATGAGTACATCTGATGAGATCGGTTCTACCTCCGACGTCTGGGCATTTCATAATTCATAAATCATTAGTTTAATAATATACATTTCAATCATCTAATTTGAAGAGTTGACTAGAAGTTGAAGGGACATACTCCTAACATCACGAAATACCCAATACAATGCAGCTCCATCTTCATCATTAGCAGCCCAATCCACATCACCTAGAACTTTCTGAATATCTTGGAATAATTCAACATCAGATTCTTGGTCTTGGAAAAGTGCCAAAGCAACTTTACAATTTTCATATTCGGTTTCACGATACAATTCCAATATTAACCGAGCACTAAGAGTCAAACAATCCCTAATAACTGGCCATTTCTCAATAATATCTGAATGGCATTTAAAAGAACTTGACGCCATACCACAAATAAATTGTAAAAGCCCAGGAACTGGCAATATTGATAACATGCGACCATATATGTCTTTATGTCGAATCGCAGCACAATAATATGACATCATTAAACTGTTATGTAGTACATGAAGAATAATCGCTCCAGGAGTAGCAATCAATTCATCTTTAACCACCGTAAGTTCTTTAGGTAAACTAACTGGCCATAGTAGAAGTTCCGATTCAAGTTGTATTAATTTTTTACGTTGCCTATGCCAAGAATCACTTTGAACACGAGAAGGACTGGATGCTGAAGCACTTGTGGCAGTTCCATTAATATTATCATCCGAGCGTGGCAACGGCATTAACATGAGATATCGATATAATAACGAAGAAAGTGATAAGAAATGATATGCAAATGTTTGATCACTTGTTTGACTGATTGTTATATCATGAATCTGTTTCATTTCAGCCATACTCGAGACTGGAGATGGTAGAGACTCATAATCTGCAACAAAACTATTCCAAGAATAGGAACAAATAGCACCAAGGGCCAAATTTAAATTATCTGGGAGACTATAACCATTAACGTTACCAATAGTAGAATTCGGCGATCCAGAACTGAGAACTGTCATTGGTGAAGCCGAAGAATCGGAAATTTGAAATTGTGGATGACGATGGTCAGGAGAGGCTATCACTAGTCTAGGTGTTGCCGAAGGGGCATTAACAGAAATCGGTTGAGATGGAATTGAAAATGTGTTTGGAGATGATCCAACAGGCTGCTGTTGCTGTTGCTGTTGTTGCTGTTGTTGCTGCGATAGAGTAATGTATGCATCTAAAACCTGAGAAACTTTTTCTTTAGAGACTTTACATCGGACAAGGACACAGAATACAGCAGAGAGTGTGAATTCGTTTGACAGACTCTCTTGAGTTAACAAATGATCCATCACTTCATAAAGCATATCTATAGAACCTACCGGTGCCATACTATTTGGAGAAGAACAAGAGGCAAGACTTATACAACAACGTGACAGGTTTGTAATTTGATCAGTTTCATATGCATTGGTGGAGAAAAATGGGGTAAACGGACGAATATAAAGGTTATAAGCTTCCTTTACAGCTTGGCGACCGGGCTTTTTTAATGGACTATTACCATTCCCACTTATAGAAACTGTTCTTGTCTTCGCTATTGTTGTGGTTGGTTCTATATCAGCTGAATTATTAGTTTCAACCTTGGAAGGAAAAGCTAGAGCATTCAATTCTGCCATACTCTCAGGAGATGAGTCAAAATTACTACTACTAGTACTTTCATGACGACTACGTTTTCGATGATGATCATGTTGAGGTGGAGGGGGGTTTGCTACTCTAAGAGGTTCATGGATAGCAGTCGCATTTATACCCGAATCAGAATTATTCTTCTCGTTTGATAGGCCGGCGGTGTTGAGAGGAGAATAACTGATACTATTGTTTGGGCTATTTTGAGGAAGATCAAAGAATGGTTCATAAAACAAACTACCAACATTGGCTGCGTTAAGTCCTTTGATATTTTCTGACCCTTCTATTGGAGAATATACTCCATCCATTACCACTTTTTTAAATTTCTCCTTCTCCTTCTCTTTATCCAAGATTGAGGCAACTATTTTAGCCGAACGTAATTTTCTCTTTTTGCTGGGCATTTTTCTACTAAAAGTACATTCCACTTCACACATTTTACAATGCTCACATATAGTCAAACCAGGTTGTCGAACACATTTAATTTTTCGATGACGGCAATAATCACAAGATTTATGTAATTTAAAAGGAATAGGTTTATTATTGTTAGATTTTTTTATTCCAGTTTTTGTCGCTTCTTCAGATAAAACCTCTATGGATGTAGAAGAAGACTTCACAATAGTTGAAGATGGATTTTTAAGTAGTTTTATATTATCATCGTTACTAGCATCATCATGAATACTTTCATTATCAGCAGCATTGTTATTTTCAACTACCATGTTATTTGATTCCTGGCCATGAGTCTCATCAAAAAGTGATGGGCGTCTTGAATTCAGAAGACTATCCAAATCAACAGATGTATAATGTGAAGAAGGTGATGAATTTTTCTGGTTAATATTGTGAGATAATGGTGATAAGTTTGAGGATAGGGCAGTACCCCCTTCTGATACATTAGTAGTTGAGGGCATTTTGTTTATGAATCAATAGATGAATTAAGCCATGAGATGGATAAGAAAAAAGAACAATTTGTCCGATGACAGGTGACCTTTTCGCTTTATTAGTATCGATTTCTTGAGTTGAACTTGAATCAAACTCTCTCTAGATGAGGATCTGGGTACTGGATAACTCTCTGTAACTGTTGAATTACTCTTGGAACTTGTCGAACTCTTCAACAACAGTCGAATAACTCTTGGATACTTGTCTCGAATAACTCTCGAACAACTCTCGAATATCTCCCGAACTATTACCAAATAACACAAGAATATTGCTTTACTTCAAAGCTTTCCTATAATTCTGTGAACACACGTCCTAACTTTACTTAGAAATATGATACGATATAATACGATATGCTATGATGGACAATATATCACACTCTTCTTCTATATAGATAATATCTCAATCTATAAATTATAAATATATCTTTATCTTCACGTCTAAACCCGTAATAAGATATCTGTCTGGTTCTCTCTGGTTCTTTCCTTCTCTCTCGTGAAATGGTCTTGGGTCTTGGGTCAGAATTTTTATTGTTTTGCGGGGAAAACTTGAAATTTATATAAGCTTCGTGACATATCGAACGGCTACAAGAATGTTTGTTTAGGGCAGAAACTGTTGGCTTTGGGTTCGCTCAGTCAGTCACATACGCCGTTCTGTTTAGGACACGCGCGCAAGTCAGCCCGTTACCCCGTTAAGTTTCGGCCAGATATAGATCACTTGCCCAGTTCAGTTTAGGTCAGACCTGCCCCAACCGTATGTATTACTGTGTTATTACGTAAGAATTCTGACGCGCGCCTCGTCTGCCCTGAAGTTTACCCCGCAAATTCAATAGGCTATATGTACAGTACATTATAAAGATGACAACTTAAGAGAGGGGTGAATGGGGGTATGTTCCCCGCGGTTCTAGGGGTTTAGCCCACGTTTTATATCTCCGGCGGCTGAGGCGTATCCCCAGACCCCAGGGTCTCGTACGCTTGAGTGGGGGAAGGTGTATGTGAGATAGGGGTCAGATAGGACAAGGAGAGGAATGGAATTGGGATTGATAAGTTAGTTGTGGTGTATATCAAGTAAAGATAATGACGTCTGGCCAGCTAAGTTACAAGCGGAGCCAGTGTCAGCCTCCACGGCATTAAGTTAAGGTTACTGTTTTGTCGCTGCATTAAAGTTAATATTAGTCCATGCTTTATATTTGGAGAAAGTCATTTGCGATAAGGATCTATAACTTACTGTCACCGATGGATTCTATAACAGTGAGTGGACAGGTCAGCTGTAACTGTTAGTTAAGTTAACTGCTAACATTAATTAACTTAACGCTAACTTAAGCCATCAGAGACGCCTCGAAGCTTTTGTTAACTTAGATTAGCTTTAACTTGGCTAGCTTGATTGAAAGTGTTAAAATGTTAAATAGCATCCACATGTCAACCTAACTTAATTTGTTGATCTTAAGTTAAGAAATCTATTTTCAACTTTTAGTTAAGTTGATAACTAATAAAAGTGTGCGAGGAATATTGATTGTTTTTCACTTTATTGTTTGTTTCACTTTCTGATTTACAATGTTTTACCAGCCAGTCATTATCTGATCCCCTTATCATGTTGATCGCCCTTAAACTTTCCTAATAAGGATAATTTCCTTATCGAGACCAAGGTTCCAGAGATTGACAGCGGTCCTGACGTCTTCCTGATCCTACCTTCATCTCTCGAGCATAGCGAGAGCAAGGGGTCTGGGATGCGCACCCGGTAGCCGGGGGCGGAGAATAAATGAAATTAATATATTGATTAAAGTAGAGAGGTTTTTTTTAACAGGGAAAACAATTATTCGTCCCATTGTGCAGGTCCAAAGAAATCGTAATAGACTGTATGACGTTCCCCTGACGAAGTACGTAAAGATGAAAACCACTCTTTTACATCTTTCATGAATGAGCGCGGTCCAAGAACATAAACGTCGCTCTTTCCAAATTCAGGACTGGAAACAAGTTCTTCGAGATTTTCTTTAGTAAATCGCTTCTCTGTGGATAAATACACGTTATGAATAAATTGATTATCTGACGAGAATTCTTGACTAAGATCTTCAAATTGTTGTTTAAAGGGTAAAGTCCTTCCATTATGATCGCACTGTACAAGAGCTACCTTTAAACCAGATTGTAATGCCTGGTGAGATAAAGAAATAGCTGGTGTGATACCAATACCAGCAGTAAGAAGAAGAATTGAATTACGAGAAGATGGATTATGACGAAGAATAAACTCACCTGCAGGAGGACTCACATCAATTATGGTTCCAACATGTACATTATCATGCCAATGTTGTGATACATGACCATTAGGGATTCTTTTGACCGAGACTTGATATCCAGAAGCACCCGAGTAACATGGTTTAACAAACTCCGAAATGGAATATTGACGACAACAAGTATCATCCGATGAGATTATAAATTTAAATCCAAGATATTGACCAGCTTGAGGTACAATTACTTTGCCACCATCGACCGGTACAAATTTAAAAGTAGTTACATTATCGGTTTCGGGGATTTTATCAACAATTTTGAATTGTCGATAATTTTCCCATCCTCCAACTGCATCATTATTTGCCTTATAAGTCGATCTCTCAGCGTTTATCAAGATATCTGCCAATTGATTGTAAGCAGCTCCCCAAGCACTTAGAAATTCAGGGGTAGCTACATCTGATCCAAACTGAGTTTCCAGGGCTTCCAATAAGTATTTTCCCACCACTGGATATAATTCAGGTTGCACACACAGTGAAACATGCTTTTGAACAATTCTTTCTACAAGAGGTGTGAGATTACCGACGGAATCCAAATTTTTAGCATACAATAAAACAGCTCGGGTTAGAGCTTTTGGTTGATCCAAAGTTTGCTGATGAGTTTTACTGAATATGTTTAACAAACTAGGATTTTCGCCGATCATTTTATCGTAGAAAGCTTTTAAAAAAGCATCGCCAGCTTCTTCCATTAGAGGGATACCAGCTTTGATAAGATCAAGTTGTTCTTTAGTGAGAGTCATAATTGAATTATTGATATTGGTGTCGAATAAGATGATGGGATGGTATATCTCAATTTTATTAAGATTCTTCGCCCCTTATATATTTTTTGATTAATCATTACATCATTAGATTATAGCTATAGAAAGTCTATTTCAAGAAATACTACACTATTGCTTGTCATTTTTTTGTCAGCATTATAAAAGTTATCATTTACCAGGCTTTCCATGTTCCCGAGAACCCTGCGGAGATGCAGCGAAGTTTAATCGATATGTATGAATATGTATACTCTATTCTAACAAAGGAATGATAATTGATAACAGTAATGGACTGATGTTAAAACTTCAAAACGTCATGATGTCGACGGCGGTCGTTAACAGACGATTAATTAGAGAGCAACAAATGCCGTGCCGCGTTCCATTACCCCTTGGAGAAAAATGTCCGCTGTTCAGGAACATTTGGTGCATAAAAATTGGTCAGGCCACATTACAATGAATATAATTGGTTGACAACACGGGCGACATCGGGATAAACTATTAAAATCATAAGTTTCATCCGAATATTCACGCAATAATGGGGTAACTTTAACATTAATTATCAGCCATGTACGCATGTCAAAATTTATTGGAATCTATATGACATATACTACATAAATTTTCTGATTCTGTCATTCGAATAAACTAAAACAAACCATATCTATAATAACCAAATATACAAATATTTAGAAAACGGATCCTCTATCTTTCAACTCAGTATAAATACCCCCTTTTTTCTTTACTTTTTTTTGGAATCAAGATCTGATAGGCGTTAGAAAACTTTCACTAGGAATTTGACAGCCGTTTGATCGGCGATGAGATCCTCGACACAAAGCCGCACGATATCCATAATAAGTAAAGATCTTGCATCTTTGTTAGATAAGCTTCGACAGATCTTGACGTCAATACAGAATTGAAAAATCCAGTGGTTGTGATATTGTAATGTGAGGAGTTTATTTGGATGACCCTATTTTAACAATACGCTTGGGACTACATTTAGCCTAACAATAACGTATTATTTAGATTGTTAAATAAAGGAAAGTTTGTCTTGTTTTCTAGTGAAGCTGGGAATCACTGATACTTTGAATTATCCATCAATTTCTATAAATCATCAGATTATTAACAGAAGAATTTTCTGATCTAACAATTGAACGAAATTCCCTCATCTCCATAGTCCGATAATATCATCTGTCTTGTCACAGAAAGTGACCGATAATGCATTATCTTCTTTCTGAGGCCTTCGTTGATTTCGGTCAAATGAGATTCCGTTCAGGATCGCTTCCAACTTCGTCTCTCAAAATAAGTTAGCGTAGGGCCCTGTTTGTCTAGGCATCGACTCTGTTCTTGACATCGGTAGATTAGATTTCCTGTCCCTCTAACCGCTGAAGCCGTTCTTTCGCTACATCCGTTACTATCGGACCATACTGATACCCCTGATAGTTTTCATCCGGCTCATCGAATCCATTTTCGCCTCCGGGAACACTTTTGAGCCTGTAGTCTCGCATCAATAGCTGTCAAAAAATCACTAATTGAAAGGGATGTTGTGCAACCGTCTATTAATTCCGCGATTTGATTTTAGCTGTAAGTTTAACTATACAAATCAAGGATGATCGGCACAATCGTTATCGGCATTTTATCTTGTCGTAGTTCCGATTGCTGAGGCTTTTGAGCGATACTCAAATGTGCGATACTTATAAAAAATAAGTTTTATAGACTTGATTGAGTTAATATTTTTTGGGACTTCTGGACCTCACAAAATATATATACAGTTTTACTGTTGTTAACAAATCTAACTGGTAATAACTAAATACTGCCGAACTAATTAAAGACTGAAACCTTTTCATTATGAAGACAAGTGGAGAGAACTATCTCCCTTAGTTAGGCTAACATCGATCGATCAAGTGAAACAAATCCGTATGTCAGTGAAAGTATAAATATTTTGGCATGTGATAATTTTCTTTAGAGAGGTCTGGAGTTCACTCTGCTGAAGTCTTAGTATGTTGATCTCCAGTGTAACGAGAGCTTGGATCTGGGACTATGCCCCAACCTCCGCAAGCAAACAACAGGATATTCCAGAAAAACAGCTAGACTACTACAAGTAACTCTTACTATATTTACTCTACTCTAATAAATACTTAATCCAGAAAAAAAATACTTTAATTTAAAAAAAAAATCGCATGTGAAAAAAGACTGACATCGATATCGGTACGGTAATGTTGCGATGCTGCACTCAGCCGCACAAAAAGCCTCATTGTCATTTATACCATGTTATATTAAATTTTGTCACATGCACATGCTTCACCAAGTTTGTCTGATACTTATCTCCGCACATGAAAGAGGGTTGGAAGAATCTTTTTTTAGTTCTAAATCATTATTTATATCAAGTTAATTCAATCATTAATTTATTTGAATAGGTCCAATTTCTGGTTTTATTGAGAATAAGATTATTTAACGATAATTTGAAGGAAACTTTCAACAGTTTAGAAAAGACTACCAAAATATTGAACTGGTCATCATTACATATACTATTATTTAATCAGTCCATTCAATTACAGGTAGATCTAGGTTTTCGAAAGAAAATTTATTTACGGAGAATACAAAGGGTTATATTATATCATTATAAACTTGAAAATCTAATTCGTATCATATTTTGATTTGGTCTTGAATATCAATTTCCATGTCTGAAGACAACGAGGACGGTAATGTCCAACTAGCTGCAGAGGCTCTTGAATCTTTACGAGAAGGTGGTAGAGATAGTATAACACCACCACCACCTCCTCCTCCTCGTCATGTTTCATCCCGATCGTCATCTATTACTCCAACTTCTTCTCTCTTGACCAAGGTTTCCAGTCATCCATTAGTATCTTCGGCTGTTAATATATACAACTCTTCAAAATCCTTTTCTCCAAGATTTAAATATTCTGCTGAGAAAATTGAATCTGTTATTATTCCACGAAGAGAAAGTAATGATGCTAAGAGTCCAACTTCTTCCACTTCTGGTAATGTTGGGACTTCATTAAATTCAGTCTCAGCTTTTTCGTCTACTACCACTACTTCTACAAATACTCGGTCTGGTCCTCCCAAATGGAGACGTGTATTGGTTACTGCTACCTCTCTAGCTTCTTTATCATCGGATTCTCGTCAAAGATTAAGATATTGTTTAAGATTTCTTAAATTAGCAAATGCCCATTTAGCTTCAAAAGTCAATATGCTTCAAGAAGTTCTTCAAGAAGAAACTGCTCATGCAATGGCTCAACAAATAGCTGCTAATCACGTTCCTGATGATAAAAAACCCCCTCGAAGATATACAGTAGTTGCTTTGAAACAGGATATTATTACTACTGTTCGTAAAGTTGTAACAGTTGTTTCAAATTTCGCTGGTAATTCTTTACCAGAACCTGCAAGAACACACGTCCGTAATTATATTCTTAGATTACCTGCAAAATGGGCATCTACTTTAGGTGGTGGATCTCATTTACAAACTCCCCGGACCCCTGCCACACCACAAACGCCGAAATCGACAGCAGTAACGACAGAGAAAACTTCTACAATACCAGGATCGACGACTGTGGAGCCAGTTACCACGGCAGGTCCCACTGCTACTACCGTAGAAGGTGATGCTAAAAAGTCAACTTCAACTTCAACTGCTATTTCAATTACATTTACATCTTCGACCTTGTCAAATCGTTCGAATCCATCTTCATCTGTTGTAATTGCATCTTCATCTTCTGGAGCTGTTAGTCCTTCAAGTATGGATTCTACATCAGCTACTAGTATCTCAAGTAATGAACATACTACTACTGGTGAAGGTGATGGCATTTCCAATACCAATGCTAACAATGCTGCACAGTCTATGTCACATTCTGATGTAGAAATTGGTGGAAGAGTTCTTTCACTGGCAAGAGAAAGTCTTATCATGTTGGAACAGATAATTTCTATTGTTGATGAAACTCTTGAAAAAGCGGAGATGTGGTGCGATAAGCTAGGTCGCAACAGAACAAAGAATCGACGTATGCCTGTCCCCGTCCCTTCAGCCCAACCAGAGAGTGGTGATGTTTCTGATGACGATGAGTTTTACGACGATGATTATGTAACTAAAGATGAGAAAGCTGTTTAATGACATCATATTTAATGTCTCTTATGGCATCTTCAATGACCACGATTGTTGTTTTTATCTGTAATATTTTTATATTTGTTTCTGTTTCTGTTATCTGTTAATTGATATGATTATTTTCTGTCGCAATTTTTATTTGTCCCCCCGGTTTGCCTCCGGCGGTTGGGGCGTAGCCCCAGACCCCTAGCTCTCGCTACGCTCAAGATCTATTGACGTTGTACCTGCTTCAAACTATTTGCACGTTGTCTGGAAGCACGGATTGTTTGCTCTTTAGTTGAAGCCCATTTCCCCGTAGAATACATGTAATATTGAATCCCAATAAACAAATCTAAAGATGATTGTATACAAGCACAAAATATAAATTGAGGTGCAACACTATTTGAACCTTTTGCCCAAGAAAATGCAAAAAATGAAAGTTTAGAGATATCACCTCCTAACCAAGAAATTAATAATGATGGTCGAAACCCTTCAACTGATCCTCTTGAAGCATTAGTAAAGATTTGAGGAAGTGGTAAAATCGCCTCAATAATTAATCCTATAAAGCCAACCGCTTCCACATAGAAAGAAATTCTTCCCAAAAAGAGCTGTAAAATAGCCAATGTTAAAGCAAATTTACCAAGAAATGTCCAATAAGTCTCTGAATTATCCCAGACCCAAAATGACCATGGTCGAAGAGGTTTTGAAACAGATGCAGATGATGAAGATGGTGGTAATGATGGATCTATATCCAAAGGACCTCCAAGCCACTGACGTGGTCTATGATCAAGGGAGAACTTTAATAATACTATTTGAATTATTATCATCACCCATGCTTGTAAGTATAACGATAACTCATATGGTCTTCCAAAGTAAAAAAATACCTTGAGAATACTTGATATTAACATTATCCCACAGACATCTATTGAGAATCCAGCAGAAGATTTTGTTCTATAAATGTTTAATACTGTATCAAGATAGGATGTTATGGGAGATATTGTTAAGAAAGTACCTGCTATCCAAGATACAGCTACATCTGTTTGAATCATGACGAAATCACCTAATGCCAATCACTAACAACTAACACTAGCAACTAACACCAAAATCAAATACCAATCAAATATCGACCACTAACAAAACTGCTTATATCAATAAGTCCATAGATCCTGCTCGCGTAGTTCTTTGTTAATCGCGTGATCCAATCTGTCTCGATCGAACTTCACCTTTTTTCACCTTTCAATTATAGATATTAATTTCCAATTTATTAAAATATTTTTTCCCTTCCCGCTATTTCCGAACTATTCAAAACAAACACAAATATAAACAGACCAAACAAACCATCCCGTCTGTATCCTCTATAATCATTTGTGTAATATCAGGGGGTTGGTGATCGGCGGGCCTATTAAGTAGGTTAATAGATCTGGTCGGCAGGCCGGGTGGGTTGATGCAGTCGCAATTTTTTTTTCACGAACCAAAAAAAAATTTCAGGGTCCAATAAAATCTCTTCAAAGCCCCACCATCCCCCACCTACACATCTCTCTTACTGTGTTTTGCCTCCGGCGGCTGGGGCCACCCCCCAGCCGCCGGAGGCAAAGATACGACGATCCGATATGAGCGCCGCATGAGCCTCATAAGCCTCACATAGATTTTTTTTATGGTTAGTAAGCACAGACCATCGGTATTACTACTAAATTACCAAATAGATCTACGTACATACGGTAGAGGTATATGCAGGTTCGAAATATTGATTTGAAATTGACTTTTCTTCATTTCGTTTTTTTCATTCGGTTCTTCTTGTTCTTGTATTATTTATTTATTTATCATTCGCCAAAATGTCATCAGATTTAACATCTTTAAATCAAGTTAAACATATCATTCTTGTGTTATCTGGTAAAGGTGGTGTAGGTAAATCTTCAGTAACAACTCAACTTGCTTTATCATTAGTTCGTGATGGTTATAAAGTTGGTGTACTTGATATAGATTTAACAGGTCCATCGTTACCAAGAATGTTTGGTTTAGAAGGTAGAAATGTCCATCAATCAACTGCTGGCTGGATACCTGTTTATACTGATGATAGTAAAAAACTTTGTGTAATGAGTTTAGGATTCTTATTACCAGATAGAGGAAATAGTGTTGTTTGGAGAGGACCCAAAAAAACTGCAATGGTTCGTCAATTTCTTAAAGATGTAGTATGGGGAGATTTAGATTACCTTTTAATTGATACTCCACCTGGTACTTCCGATGAACATATCAGTATTGCTGAAGAACTTAAACTTGCATCACCAGATGGTGCAATTTTAGTAACCACACCACAGGATATTGCTACAGCCGATGTTCGTAAAGAATTGAATTTTTGTAGAAAAGTTGGGTTTCGAATTTTGGGTGTTATAGAAAATATGAGTGGATATGTTTGTCCTCACTGTTCAGAATGTACAAATGTGTTTTCTTCAGGTGGAGGTCAAACATTAGCTGATCAATTCCAAGTACCATTTTTAGGTACTGTACCTATTGATCCACAATTTGTTATGATTGTTGAAAGTCAACAAGGTGGTGAACAGCAAGAACAACAACAGCATTCTCAAGGTCATGGACTAATATCAAAATATGGTGAATGTGCTCTTTGTCCTATTTTCAAAGATATTGTACATAAAGTTTTAGCTGAAGGATTACCTGAAAGGAGCATAAGTTAATGTTTTAGATAATGAATAGATATGATTAGAACTACTCTCGCCTACTGCCGCCGGAGGCAACCGAAGGCGGCTGGGGCGTAGCGCCAGACACTTCGCTCGAGATGCTAATCAGAGCTGTGCTTTATATACATGTTCCTAGGTCTACTACACCATAAGGGCAGTAATTGATGGCTGAAATTCTTCCAATCTCATTTTCGCTCAAACTGGAACAACTGGAGAGTAGCGGGGCCACCATATCATGACCAACGATAGGAAAATTGGTTCCACTGTAGGATACTTCGAGCGGAGCGAGAACAACGGGGTCTGGGGCTGGCCCCAGCCGCTGGAGGCAAAACAAGGGATGGGGTCCACTGATGAGATATATACCTACTTGAGGTCTTTTTAGATAATAGAAAAACTTGGCTTTTGAACCCTTAATGTGTGACCCTGTCGATCATTATACAAATCGTGAATAAGCATGCATTCGGTTAGTGGATTTTGAGTTATTTTATATCCCTCAATGGATCCAGATCTCGATCCATCCCTTATCTCATTCGTCTTCATCTTCATCTTCAGCTTCCGTCTTGTATCTTCGTTTTCTTGCTGTTGTTCATTTTCCTTATTGTTCTTGGTGTATTTTGCTGTTATTTTATGAAATAATAATTAAATTAGAATGGATAATCATAATAACAGAAACATCTTTTCTGATATCGATAGATTTTGACAAAGTTAATCAGTTGACTGAGTTGAGGTAAAATATTGATCGACCATCTCTATATTATGATTTAAAAATGTTCTCAAAAAATATCCCTCAAATACAACATGTACAATAACGTTACAGATATATATATGCATAATGTGTAAATTAATATAAATTAGTAGACCAATTCCTCATATTTTCTATATAAATTACTTTTCATTCACGGTTTTTATTCTCATTATCATGATCTGTGTTCATTCAAAATGACTGCTGCAGATATCGTCAAACAACCTCCTCATACCAAAGGAATGCCAATATGGATAAAAAATAGAATGTATTATGTTCCTTCAGAACATATTGTTGACGGACCAACTGAAACATTGATATTCAAAATCATCAAAGACAGATTTTTACCTGATGAGGAAATGGTCGCACAGGCAGTAGCAATTGCACAAGCAAAATTCCAACGATCTGCAAATTTGAATGAAATTCTCTGTGGATTTGTTCTATATAGAGAAAGAGAAATGAAAGTTGGCCAAGAGAATTTAAATGTGGCTTTAAAAATGGCCCAGGCTTTATTTCGAGAAATTCCCTATATCGATGACTTCTTCTGCGAATACATCGAATATATCACTGATATGCCTTACTCATTCAATCTTGTTAAAATTTCTGTATCGAAATCTCAAGCTAATACTGTGAGAGTTAAAGGAGCTGGTTCTCTACAAAATAATCGTATAAAGGTGAGATATCTAAGATAAATAATAAACCAGACTCTTTAAATATGAATTAACCCCTTCGGCGTAGCCTTAGACCCCGACCCTTGCTTCGCTCGAGAATCCTGTTCATTGATTATAACTGGATAACCTTAAGGGTTCCAATTGTCGGTAGCTGTAAGTCATTTTTCGTCAAGCTACTGATTGACTTAAAGTTACCTTATTGGCCAATGTGGAGTGAACATATTGCTAAAAGAATTTAAATCATAGTAACCTCTTGCTAACTAGTTACCTTTAAGCTAGCTTAAGTGATTAATTTTCAAGCATAGCTTTTAAAAAGTAACTTTTAACTTAATATGTGAATAGTTAGTTAGCTTAACGTTGCCTCTAGTATCTATATAACTCTCTTAATCAATCTTAGAGCGCATAGTTATTTCGACCATGAATAAACTGATTTCAGAAATCTCAAAAAGCTTACTGTCAAACTACCTCCCGGCTTTTATAAAACCATTTCATTAAGAATCTTTTCCCCATATATAAGGTTACTGGGAAGTAATTTAAGATTTGGACCCTGCCGATCAATAGTAAAAGATTATATAATTTTGGAAGTTTACCCTAAACCATATCAGTGCCTATGCAAGATCCAGGGTGCTGCTGGAGAGGGAAAATAACTTTCTTATAACTGTTCACTGTTCACTGTATTTAGCGGTGGAATAGAGGCAGTTGAATCGTTGATTGCACTTACGAGCCGGAATCGCCCATGAAATTTGTTGCTATGTCAATGCCACAAGTACACGAAGGGGCAGGTAGGCAGCGGGCATGGGAGACGGTGAGCAAGGAACCGCTCTAGCTTTATTAGACTCAAGTTGAAGACAGTAATCAAATATGGGCCATGCGTTGAAGGTCCATGCATTAGAATGAATATTTTGAGTCCTGTTAATAGCGTGTGGGCTCCACCAATCGTCTAGCTCTGCAAAGTTCAAGATTCGGAGCCGGATATTCCCCTAATTAAGGAGCATCTTAGTTGATTTAAAATAGGGGTCTGAACGAATGCTACATTGCCATTCAACGGGTTGAATACCTTTCTTTCGTGGCCACTGCTCTCGAGCTGGGTCTGAGGGCTACCCCATCAGTCCAGGGCCCCTACTATTCAAACTGGGTTAGGGCCAATTATGGCACGGCTGGTAAAAATTTCAGTCGATGATGATCTCTTCGCTGACAGACGGACAGAGAGACTGAACCCGAAACTTTTTTTTCAGATCATCATCAATCCACTTCCTTCGTTTATCGAGTTTTATTTGGAATCTATATATATGTATAGATTGATCCTTTTATAACAAGGGAAAAAGAATTGAATTGAAGGTTTTAATTTCATTCATTCATCTTTGGTGCATAATTATATCTCTATATTATTTGGTTAATTACTTACACTGCCCTTGTTCATATCCTAGCAGTTGTTTTACGTATCAATATTCTGTCAATACTTAAAAGGTCACTGTTGTTGCCAAATAGGCTTACACAGTGCGGTTCTGGTTCCATTGGATATTATTTATTCTTTCATACCAAGCCTCCTGTAAGGCAAGGAATTTTCAATTGTCTAAATATGGGTAGTCCTGGATTAAGAAATAAAAAGCCTAACCGATTGAGTAATAAACGACGGTCGTCAACCGATCATATTATTAGTGGTGCTGGTACTGGAGGTGATTCTAATAATGGCAGTGGTAGTTCAGATATTATAAGTGGTAGCGTTGGCGTTGGTTCTAGTCATGTTGTTGTCAATGGTCATAATAACAAACGAATTCGAACTGATTCTCATGTTGATAGTATTGTATTAAATGAAGAAAATAGTGACGAAGAAATTAGTACTTCAATTATTGATAATAATAATAATGGAGATATTGATGTTGATGTTGTTACTGATGTTACTATGGCTGATGGCATTAATGGTAATAATAACATCGACGAGGAATATTCCCAAAGTGAATATTCAGACCTTGAAAATGAAAACGAAAGTAATGATAAGAATGTTAATACTGATAATGGTGTAATTCATCAAGAGAAGATTATAAAAATAATCGAGGAAAAAAATGGTGGTACTGCTACCACTACAACCACAGCGGCTGCTACTGTTAGAACTACTACAATGGAATCTGTGGAATGGCAACTCACTACCGAAAAGGTAGTGAGAAGTGTAGTTTCAATACAATTCGCTAATGTTACAAGCTTTGATACTGAAGGTGCTTTTGTTAGTGAAGCTACTGGATTTGTAGTGGATGCTCAACAAGGAATTATTATGACTAATCGTCATGTTGTTGGATCAGGACCCTTCTGTGGATTTGCTGTATTTGATAATCATGAAGAATGCGATGTTAAACCTATTTATAGAGATCCAGTCCATGATTTCGGTTTCCTTAAATTTGATCCATCACATATTAAACATATGAAAGTACAAGCTTTAGAATTACGTCCTGAATTAGCTAAGGTCGGTTGTGAAATTAGAGTGGTTGGTAATGATGCTGGAGAAAAATTAAGTATTCTAGCTGGTTTCATTAGTAGATTGGACCGAAATGCTCCTGATTATGGTGACTTGACTTATAACGATTTCAACACTGAATATATTCAAGCTGCTGCAAGTACCTCTGGTGGATCAAGTGGTTCTCCTGTTGTAAATATTGATGGTAATGTAGTAGCTTTACAAGCTGGTGGTAGTACCAGTGCTTCGACGGATTTTTTCTTACCATTACATAGAGGAAAGCGGGCTTTAGAATGTATTCGAGCTGCAAAACCCGTTACAAGAGGTACAATTCAAGCTCAATGGCTTTTAAAACCATTTGATGAATGTTCAAGATTGGGCTTAACTGAAGAAGCCGAAAATTATGCTCGTGAGAATTTCCCTGATGCCATTGGATTATTAGTTGCTGAAACAATTCTTCCTGAGGGCCCATCCGATGGCCTTATAAGAGAAGGAGATTGTTTGATTTCAATTAATGGTGAACATATTTCAAAATTCTCTCGTATTGATGAAATTTTGGATGAATCTATTGGTCAAGAAGTTGCTGTCACTATTCAAAGAGGAGGAAAATATGTTACATCCAATATAAAAGTTGGTGATTTACATAGCATTACACCTGACAGATTTGTTGAGGTAAATGGATCAGTATTTCATAATGTATCTTATCAAATCGCTAGATTATATTCAATTCCTGTTCGTGGAGTTTATATCTCTGATGCCAGTGGATCATTAAGAACAGAAAGAGGTGGTGATTCAACTGGATGGATTCTAGATGAATTAGATGATCAGCCTACCCCTGATCTTGATGCATTTATTGAAGTCATGAAAACTATACCTGATGGTAAACGAGTATCAGCTAGATATCGACATGTCACTGATTTACATACCATTAGATATTCAATTATTTATATTGATCGACATTGGAATAAATCAATGACTATTGGTGTTCGTAATGATGTTACTGGTGTTTGGGATTTTGAGGATACTGGGCCACCATTACCACAGGAACCTATCACACCACAAGCTGCTACATTCGTTGATATCCAATTAGAAAATGAACAATGCTCAAAATTGATTCGAAGTTTCGTTAAGGTTTCAACTACCATGGCATCTAGAATTGAAGGTTATTACAATCCAACCATGACTGAATATGGATTGGTTATTGATGCTGAAAAGGGATATGTTTTAGTCACAAGATTCACGGTACCCCATGATCTCTGTGATGTTCATATAACCGTTGCTGAATCAGTGATTGTCCCTGGAAAAGTAATATTTATGCATCCGTTACACAATTATGCTATTGTACAATATGATCCAAAATTAGTTGTGGCACCTATTGTATCAGCAAAAATAAGCGAAGTGCCTCTTAAACAAGGTACTCCTGTGGTATTTATTGGCCATAACCATAACTTACGGGTAGTATCTACTAAAACCCGAGTGACAGATATCAGTACTGTGGTTATT
Organism: Sugiyamaella paludigena; assembly: GCA_030579875.1. Taxonomy (NCBI): domain Eukaryota; kingdom Fungi; phylum Ascomycota; class Dipodascomycetes; order Dipodascales; family Trichomonascaceae; genus Sugiyamaella; species Sugiyamaella paludigena. The sequence goes on along the minus strand of JAKTRU010000012.1, from coordinate 227,896 downwards.
CCTTTGAGTCCAGATGTGTCACCACGATATAGAGCTATTAATTTGGATTCTGTTGCTGTAGCTACCCCATTAAGCGGTGATTGCGGATCAGGAGTTCTTGCTGATGAAACGGGAACTATTCGAGCTATATGGATGTCATTTTTAGGTGATAGTACTAGTAATGGTCGTGATCGTCAATATCGATTAGCGCTTGATGTTACACTTTTACAGAATTCACTTAAACAATTAAGAGATGGTAAGATCCCCAATCCACGATTTCTTGATATCGAAGTTAGTGGTATTCAAATGGTTAATGCTCGTATTCGGGGTGTAAAGGAGGAGTGGATTCATAAAGTGGAAGAACATAGTTTACAACGACATCAATTGTTCAATATCATTCGTGTTGCAAGTTCTGCAGCTGGAGCACTTCGTGAAGGTGATATTATACTTGCTATAAATGGACAATTAGCCACTCAGATTATTGATTTTGATGCATTACAAGATGTAGAAGATGAAGTTGAGGTTACTCTTGTTCGTAATCGAAAGGAAATGTCAGTAAAAGTTCCTACTGTTGCAACTAATGATCTTATAACTGATCGGGTGTTTTCATGGTGTGGTATTGTTATTCATAAACCTCATCATGCGGTTGTTCAACAATTAAAAAAGACTCCATCAGATGTTTATGTTGTTTATTGTGTTCCTGGTTCACCAGCAAATCAGTATGGCATTTCATCCACTCATTTTATTACTGATGTTAATGGAGAACCTACACCTACTCTTGATAGATTTTGGGAGGTTGTTTCTAAAATCCCTGACAATACCTATGTTAAACTTCGAATAGTGACATTTGATAATCTACCATGTGCTTGTTCTATCAAAACTAATTATCATTACTTTCCAAGTTCTGAAAGAGTCCGAGATGCTACCACAGGCAAATGGGAAACTTATTCTTATAAGGATGGTATTAAAAAGTTAGTATGAGCATGGCGTGGTCGGTAGAAATATTTTGTATATGATAAGTTTTCTTTTTGCCTAATATTTTTTAATGATAGTTGTATTATATTATATAAGTATACAAATAAACACTGTTTAATAATAATAGTAGTCCTTAAGAGCCCGTAGCTCGCATCGCTCGGTCAAGGCCATGTGTCATTACTTGGTCTGCAACATCGTCTGGGGCAGATATTAAATTGTCATAATAATATTTAAAATGCTCTATTCTATTTACAAAATACATTTTCCACTTGTGCCATCGATATCTAATACGGTAACAAGCTCCTTAATTTTTTCCAACCAGCAGTATTCTTCGTCATAACGCTATGATTAAGTGGTGCCAGTACCTTACTTCGTGACCAACCAACATTACCATGACGTCTTCCTGCTTGCCACTATCAAATTGTTAGTAAAAGAGAAAGAGTCCACACTACATCAATCACACTTCCTACTTACCCTTTTGAAAACACCAGGACCAAGTTTCTTGAATCTCTTGATAGCACCTTTATGAGTTTTAAGAGTCCGAATCGACGTCAAATTGAATGACGACCTTATTAATCCAAACCCATTAGAAACAAACGTCAATGGAGTCTTTAGATTTGTTCTTAACATTGTGAAATAGTCTTTCTTAAGATCATAAACTCAGAATACAGTTAACACACAATAGATGAGTTCATGTCGTCAGTCGTGAAGATGAAATTTCACCCGATCAAATCGGGCAAGGGTAAAACTTGCATAACATGCAATTATTGATATACCGTGACCAGATGAGATGAGATGACAAGTAATATCAGAGTATGGAGAGAGATCGATCTGATTCGATATCACTGATTCTCACATCAACACAATATTAGCTTTGAGTGAAGACAGCTATGATCTGAGGCTACGTCCAGACGCTGGAGCAAACCTGGATAGACGATGGTGGACTTGCCAACATTCCAGGCATATAATATGTAGCTATTGATACATCTAGATAACATGCAATTATTGAGATATAACTGGGCGGTGTGCCCTGGGCCCTGGGCCATAGACAAAGATTCACGACGGATAATATAGAGAGTTCTAGTTCGATGGTGGCCAAAGAGAGCCAAAATTGTCTGGCATCGTCATGTTTGGTAATCTATTAATTCTCAGAAAGACCTCGTCCTTTGCTGAATGTTTCTTTTTTAACTATGTACAATAATAACTTTTATACAAAATATATATACCTATCAGCAGTAGCTTATGTTATCTTTAAGCAATTCTCATTAGCCGTCTGTCATTGTTCATTTGCCTCGGTTCCACTTAGGACTCTTTTTGATTCATCATGTTCGTCCTTCATTTTTAATTCGCATGTTGTCCGAGGATTCAATCATCATTTACTTTTTCGCCTTGTTATCAGTATCCGAAGATTGAGTAGTTAATACTCCACCAGCTTCAAATGGTGCATCTTTACGAGCATCATCAAGCATTGGCTTAATACCTTTTTTTTGTAGGGCCACCTAAAAGAGAATTTGTTAATAATCATGTGGCGACCATTTCCAGACGACCACCAGTAACCAACTCATCAGATCCAGTGCCCATAACTCACATTTATACACTCTTGATATTGTTGCCATGTCTCTTCACATTCATTTGATATTGATTTGCCTTTCAAAAATTCTGTAAAAAGATTTGTTAGTCGTCAGTACATATATGTATCACCAACATCTCGAGACAACCCCCCTGGCGATCCGCTCGGAATACTTTCAGTTGAATTCTAAAGAAACAATTTTAACCTCGAGCGAAGCATCCCTCTCGGAGATACTTCAACCCCGAACCAGGCAGGCTCCGTTTCTCGCCCCACGCCTTAACTTACTCTCACTATACCACTCATTAAAGCAATTATCATACGCTCGTTTGGCGTCCGTGCATTCAGGAGCAAAACTTGCCGACATTACGTTTCCCATCAGCAATTTACTATCGAACAAAATTAAACTTAAGCCGAACTTATCAAAGAGAAGAAAATGATGAAGGAGAGAGAAGAGGAAGAAGTCCAATATTGAAACAAAATTATATGGGGAACTTAAGAGATAGCCGCGTAGCCGCGCCAGCCGCATACAGTTCCAATGATACAACAAGTACGTATAGATGACATTTTCCGTTCTGTCTGGACGCGCCAGCCGCATACAGCTCTAATGATATAAGTACGTATAGATGACATTTTTCCGTTCTGTCCAGCTAAGTTCTAGTACTGGGACTGCCTGAACATTTTCTAGCATGATCTCAATTTCGATCGAAGCCCGGTTGCAACCAGCAGCAGGGTCTTTATAGAATTCTGGTGCTGTTCCAATATACGTTCCAGCACGATCATAACTTCGAGCGAAGCGAGCATAGTGGTCTAGGGCTATGGAGTCCTGTGGAATGCCTCTATATTTCAAATATAATCCAGGACAAACAACTTCATGTTTAAGAGAGAGTTTGGGTTGTAATATACATAAAATTAAAATTATTAATAAAAATCTAGATTTACCATAATTGTTTGTTTTTCCGCTTGTGATTTCATTTCTCACATTCTAGCATGTCATTAAATAATGGTCCTACCATTCACCTCGGTTTGTTCTTCTCCTTCTCCTTCTCCTTCTCCTTCTGCTTATTATTTTCTTTCACATTATGTTCCTCTTCTTTCTTAGCAGCAACACGTCTCAAATACCAACCTTCAGCATCATCATTTTCACTTCCATCAGGAACTCCTTCATCTTCAGGCTTAATATTGTAAAGACTGTCACAGGACTTTTTCTTACGAATAGACCGAATTCTGTCAATCATCCATCCCGATTGAACTGGTTTATATTTATCTCCGTCAGTCAAACTATCAGCATATCTGCCTAATTTAATATCACCACTCAATCCACAATATTTCGAATCTTTAATATATCGATAAGAGAGACATTGAGGAACAAGTTCACAAGCTTCTTTACAACTCTCAAAACTATCTTCAGGTACAAGTCCTTCCTTTAATTCGCCATTCATATGACCTTCTTTGAATTCAGAAGCGCTAGCTAAGTTATCCCAATTATCCCGTTTATCAGCAAGATAGGGCAAATAAAAATCCCGATACATATCAGCATAAGTAATACTATTTCTCTGTGGACCTCTTAATCTTTCATATTCATATAAAACTTCAATTTCATGAGGTGTTACATGATGGAAACTCTGAATGTTATGACACCAATGATCTTCAGCAATTGAGAAATCATGGAATGAATTTCCTTGAAATCTATAGCCAACTCCAGGATAGCCCTCGCCAAATGAAACACCAAGTTTGATTTTTTCATCAAACATTTGAGCAACTAAAGCATCACCACAACAATTATCAAATGCTCTCTTTTCATATTCTTGTACATATTCAGGATGTTGACCAACTGTTAATTCAAGAGCTTTTCTTGATATAGCAACACCAGTACCACCATGAGCGAATCGTAAACCAGCATACATAGCAGATGAACCCAAATAAAGAGGTTTTTCAGGATCAAGGGTCATAAGCCATGAAGTTAATACATCCATAAAGAAAAAACTATCAGCATCCATAAATACAAACCAATCACTTTTCGGTGATAAAGTATAAGCATGTAGCAACATAGGAATATTCTTAAATTTATCTAAAACCCAACCACCTTCCATTTTTAATTCAGAAGCATCAAAAACATTATGAGCATCATGGAGAGTTCTCATTCTACGATACTTTTCAAACTCATTAGAATTAAAAGTCTCGTCAGTGACATTAGCTAAAATGTCGACTACTTCATAACCGCCAATTGAACCAGGCTTATCAGCATAAATGGCAAAATATGGAACTCTTGTTAATGTTGTTACAAGATGGATCGGTAAACGCTTCCAAAGAACATCGGCACCAGTTTTAATCATCAAAAAGATTTTCTCCGCGCCTTCAGCATAATCAGCCACTAAAGGTTGTTTTAAATATTCACCTTTGGTTGCATATTTAGACCAATGTGGAACTGAAGGTCTAGGTTCACCATGTGGGGGATAAGTTGGAGCTAATGTATCAGGAGTTCGCCAACTTTCGACCGATTCATATCTAATAGGACCACTGTCTTGAAAATATGGTCCAAGCGGTTCGAAATCATTTTCAGAAAGACCATCTTTATGAGAGGGTGACATATGATGATGAGGAGGATGAGGACGAGGAGGAGGATGCGGTGGCCTTCTATTTTGACCATATAAATCACCGAAGCCAGGTCCTTTAGGAAATGAAATCAAAGAAAACATCACCACACAAAAAATCCCAGTAATTATGATATAAGTTTTCCATCTTCTTAAAGGACCAGCAACCATAGCGAGTTGTTGATACATTTTATAATGTGGGGATATAATACAATCTAATTCAGTTAGTTAAAGTCAAAGACCCCCTAGCTCGAGAAACTACAACGATTTAACTGACCTCGAGGGAAGTGAGCCACGAGATTAGAACTTCACGTCCACAACTTACAAACAAAAAAATGAGAACAATCAATAATAATTTAAATCGAATTGTATAAATAACGCGATATACACGATTTGAAACGGAATTCGTATCTTAAATCGATCGCCGGATGGTGACTACAGGAAAGGAGTTGTGTCAACTAATAAAGAAGTATCGTTGATGGATGGATGGATGAATAAAGGACTAATGACAAACAACAAAACAATTAACAAACTTAACAAATAAAATATGAATGAAAGATGAAATCAAGAAGAAAGAAAGAAAGAAAGAAAATATTAAAAATAAAAAGGAGGTTGAAAGCGAAAACTGGTGATGAAAATATATTGACGCGGTCAGTATATCGGAAAACGCACTGACGCATGAGTGGGTATGGGCATTAACAGGGACGTACGTCGCGGGAGGGGAACTTTAATTTGTGGTGGGCGGTGGAGTGGTGAGACACTGACAGGAATAGGTATAGACACTGTCAGACAAACAAAAAAAAATAATTAAGGTCATTCTATAACTTTGAATATTGTATTGACATGTTTAATTCCACGTTACACTTGTAGTGTCTAGGTTATAGCTATTGATTTCATTTTGTAATTGTGGTTTCGGTGTTTTCCTCCAGGTACCGGTGCTGCTGTTGGGTTGAGAAATCTGAGGGTCGGAGCCCTACATATAAACAAGATCTGTATATTAAGGTATGGAATAAAACCCTAATTATACATGTGCATGTACGCGTATAAAGTTATTTTTATAACTGCATATGTGTCGATCGATCTGTAGTCTAAATATAAGTTAAAGTACGTGAAGATAACAAGAACAAATGATTTTCTTCTTCTTACGTGATCAGAACTAAGGCGAATAAACTTAGATAAATATTTTATCTTCGCTTTTGAATAAACTTCAATCTGAGAGTATATTATACATTCATTAACAGTTATTGTTAAGTTAATGAGTGCGTTTCATATGCGGTTTCACAATCAGCCTCACAGTATGTAAGGTGAAGGTGCCGCTTTTTTGGCTCCGGCGGCTGGTGGCGTAGCCTCCAGGCACTAGATTGTAATCAATTCAGAGGTAATATTTCAAAATCTTAGCCTCGAGCGAAGCGAGCTATGTGGTCTGGGGCTACGCCCCAGCCGCCGGAGGCATATTAATGCGGGAAGGAATCCGGTCGATCGATCGATCCGAATGACACGAATGACACGAATCACATGACGTCAGAGGTCTCGGCGCCGGACATAAGTTAACCGAATTGATAGTAAACGAGAAACTCAGACCACTGACATCATCTTCATCTTCATAGAGAGAGAGAAGAGAAAGAGCTATTTATTTTGATCTCTTGTTTTACAATTCATTTAAGTTTTTTGTTTGAAATCATTAGTTCAGCTTCAATAATTAAGGTCTCCTTTAATTGGGTGGTCAATCATTGAATTCAACATTTCGGCATGAGATGAATATTATCTCTTGAGCTTTTAATTTTTTTTGGATGGATGAGTAGCTTGTCAATAAGTCTGCTTTAATACATTTCCCTTTAAAAGACATTAACAAAAAGATAAAAAGATGAAAGATAGAGACTCCGGACATTTTGAACGTTATTATTCAATCGATGGACATTTCTTCGATAAATATTTGTTCCAAAGAAAATTAAGCCAAGCGCTCAATTCGAATAGACCCCATAAGCGACGGTTTTGGTTGATTATCACATTATTTATTCTTTCAGTTGTATCAGCAGAGGTTCCAGTCAGCAGTGACGCAATTTCAATAGTTGAACCAGTTATTGTCAAATCAGTTTCTGAGTCGACCACGATATACTCATACCAAGATGATATCAATGGCCCATCATGTGAGGATGTACGTCAGGCTCAGAATCAATGTCTCTTCGTTAACGAATATTGTCAGTTAGAGAATTTTGGTATAATGAATTATTTATCATTGTATTATTGTTCATCAGAATCTTCCACCACCAATACCGATAGTTCAGCATCAACTAGATTCTTCGTAATGTTATTTATTATAGTGTGGATTTGTTTCCTATTCATGACCATTGGAATTGCCGCTTATGATTTCTTGTGTCCTAATCTAGCCACAATGGCAAAAATTTTGGGCCTCGCTGAATCAGTAGTTGGTGTAACTTTTTTGGCTTTTGGTAATGGTGCTCCAGATATGTTTAGTACCTATGCAGCTGTGAGTATTGGATCCGGCTCCCTAGCCATAGGTGAACTTATAGGAGCAGCGTCTTTTATAGTTGCAGTTATTGCGGGAGTGATGGCAATCATCCATCCATTCAAGGTATCTCGTCAATCCTTCATTCGAGATATGATATTCTTCACTATATCGGTATCTTTCTCTTTATACTTTATCTCTGATGGTATATTAAAGCCATGGGAATGTGCTGTTATGATAGGCCTTTATGTGGTATATGTGTTGATTATAGTGTATTGGCAGTGGAGATTTAATATCCGACGAAAAAGACGATTGACTGCTGCTTTGGCTAGAAATTGGTATACGGATTTAGGACACGAAATGTTTCATGAAGGTGAATATGAAGATGGTGACGATTTGGAAGGAGATTCAAGCGCTGATACTGCCAATCTTAATCGTGTAATGGTTTCCCACAGGCATTTTTCCCAATTGGCAGAAGCTTCTAATGAAGATGAAGAACCTCGAGAAAACAATGGAGATCATGTTGATGAAAGTGATCACATTGGTGAAACTGAACAGTGTCTTGATCATCGTCGTCGCAATAGTCAAGAACCGCGTCCTAATCGTCCTCAACTCTCTATTAACGTAATCGACTCTGATACAGATCTCAATCTGGATGATATGAATGAACGTGAACAAGAATCTTACGGAGAAATAACTAGAATTATGAGAATAAACCGAAGAGGACTTCCGTCACATCATAGCTATCATGGCCATCATCCACATCATAGAGATAGTACAGGTGCAGGGCATGATTTTGGACGAAGACTGTCACGTAGCCCGTTACGTAGTCCGTCATCTGACCGCCATCACAGTCATGACAGGTTATCTTCACCTATTGCACCGGTTCGATCATCAGTACTTAGTGCAATTGAATTCCATAGCTTGGTTTCTCAGTTAGCAGAAGCAAGAAGTGGAGCTTTTTCTCCTGTTTCTAGCAATTCCACTAATAGCCCTTATTTATTTCCTACTAATACACGGCCACTATCTCCTCCATCTCAACAGAGGCAGATGCCAGGAAATCAACGGCCACCGCCAACGCCTATTCTGCCTTCAAATCAACGGTCGCAGAGTCATGAATATAGTAGTGGTTCAAATCAAAGCTGGCGTAATTCTCGGTCCCCAAGGACTTTATCTGTTCCTCAATTGCCTACGACTACAAAGCAACGTGCCCACAGCCCTCTTCGTCCGCCACCTTATCTTCCTAGTCTTGTTATCACTGATACGGATGGGAGCATATCACCAGGTTCAATATCTTCATTGGAACAGCAATTGCCCTCTATTTATAGTGGAATTGTATCTCCTGTTGAAGCTGTTGATGCTATTGAAGAAATATATGATTATAAAGCAGAGATACTTTCTGCGCAACAGTCGGAAATTGCTCGTATTCTATTCCCATCAATTGTTGGTATTAGATCAAAGAATTGGTATAATGTGATTTCCAGTATAATAGCTGCCCCTTCAGTTTTGCTTCTTACATGTACTGTCCCTGTTTTTGAGAGTGAATCGACAAGTAATGATGATCGTAATATAGAAGATACAGCATCTGTCACCGATATTAATAATGAAGATGGGGTGAATCCAGATTCTCCTTATTCCCAGTCCCCGCTTTGGCTGTTGATAATTCAGGCACTTCTTTCTCCTTCTGCTATTGCTGTTTTGATGTTGGGAAGATATACATGGCTAACTGGATTAATATGCTTTTGCATTTCATGCTTACTCTTTCTAGGAATTTTTGCTGTGTTCAAACGCGCGAGAGACTCCGCAAATCTCCGTTTGATATCATTTATTGGGTTTGCGGTGGCTATTGCTTGGATATCCAATATTGCTTCTGAAGTTGTGGCTGTTATTAAAGCTCTAGGGATTATTCTGCATATATCGGAAGCTATTCTTGGACTTACTGTGTTTGCCATTGGAAATTCTCTAGGTGATTTTATTACTGATGTTACTTTGGCTAGCATGGGATTCCCTACAATGGCATTAGCTGCGTGTTTTGGTGGTCCACTATTAAATATTCTTGTTGGAGTGGGATTGTCATGTTTAGTGGTAGTTTTAGGTCCTTCTAAGCATCGCCCAAATGCAGGTAATGGAGGTTCTTACAGCATTGAAATATCACCGACATTAGTAGTATCGGGTGTTACGCTCTTATTAACTTTGTTTTTCTTACTGATTTGCGTTCCCCTGAATAATTGGCGTATGTCTCGTATTATAGGGATTTGTACAGTTGGATTGTGGATTATATCTACGACTATAAGTATTATCCTGGAGTTTGTGTAACCAATGAATTGTTTGTATTTAGCATAATATTTAAATTCTGCATGAATATCTGACTGAAGAAACTGGGCTGTTTAGAGCAGCTAGGGCCTAGAAGCAATCTGCCAGAGGCAAGTGAAGTGAATAAATATATCGTTAATATATTTTTACAATTATTATACAATGACTCTGTTTATGAAACGATCCTGAACCATAAATTCGGAAACAGAATTTTCAGCATCATTAAGAAGATATGACATATACACATGTGAAAGAGACTTGATTTGAGTTTCTGGGAGTCCACTAGCGCGAATTTGATAAATAATGGATTTAATACGTTGATTTTTTTCTGATGAAGATGGTTGAGCAATCTCGAAATTGAGGTAATAATGCCAGAATCTGGGAAATAACGAACTTCTCGTTATGGCAGATTCATACAGATTACGAGCTAGATCAATTTGATCATTACTAATATATAAACGGACCAATTCTTGGATAATAGCAACAACTACACTAGTTGCAGATTGCTGTCTTAATTGTTGATTTAAATATTCTATTGCGGATGACTTATCATGTGCTGAGGACAGCACATGTGAAAATTGAATAATAGCTTCAGAACTATCAGGAAGTGCCTGTAATACTGACTCAAGGACAATTCTTGCTTCTTCTAAAAGATCTCTGGATCGCAAGAAATTGGCAAAGTAATATCGAATTTTTGGCCTTCCAACAGGTAAAATAAAACATGCTCTACGGAAGACATTTAAAGCGTCCTCTTCTCTATTATGAGCTAGAAGCCATCTAATATACCTGAACCATATTTCTTCATAATGAGCAGTGGGAATTAAAGCACGTTCGTACAACAAAATGATCTGATCATGATCATCACTGGTTTCAATTTCTTGAAAATCTAGGAATTTTCTCCAATTAACCATTTCGGCTTCATCAAGATAAAGTACGTTGAAATAATGCCTTGTAATAGACGACTCAAACGGGAAACGTCGAAAAACTTGTAATTGTGTTTTACAATAGATATCACGATGATAATTTGATATTCGTAATCTTAAATCAGCTTCAGCAGCTTTACCAGATTGCTTTCTACGCCAAGCGCCAGACGTCGTAGAAACAGCAGTGGCTGTTGGTACAGCATTAGCTTCAATAACTTTACGACCATTACCACTACTACTATTTGTATTCGCTAACGCTAATGCCGCAGCAGCAGCTAATCTTTCATTTTCTTCCAATTCTAATTCTATTTCAAATTCCGCCTTGAATTGATTTAAATAATGACGTGGTGCTAGTATATCAACAGGTAAATTTGGAGTTAATGCCCGGAATTTCGAATAATATCTTGCATATTGATGTAAAGGTATATGAATAATGCGATCTAATAACTTGAAAATAACTTCTGGTGGTGATTCAAGAATCCGTTCCTCAAAGTCAAGATAACTATCCCATAATGAATGAGCTAAGAAATGATTTCCTACAACATTAACAGCTCTTTCAAATAACCATCTAATCTGACTAGGATCTCGGACACAGATGAATTTATAGAATTCACAATATTTAGTCCATAATTCCACACTATAAGGAACAGCTGCTATTCCACGTTCATAAACAGTTTGAGCTATTTCAGTAAATCCTAATTGGAATTCCTGTTCAGCATATTTGATCCAATAACCATATAATAATGGAAATCTTTCTAAAAATGAATCGTAAGTAAATCGAAATAATTGGATTATATTATCTGGAGATGCTTTACACAATCCAAATGATTCTGAACTTAAATGATCCACGAGATCTTCCCATAATAGTAATTCATCAGGAGATTCTTCTAATTTAGAATAAATTTTATGCCATTGAGATGATGATGAATCCGATTTTCTGAAACCGTTAGACATGATCGAGAATGACTTGACAAATCGAGTAAATACAATCAGAATCTATCGACGACAATATGAATGGAGAACGTACTGACAAGATACAGTGTGGAATGAAATATGGAGAAAATATAAATAACCTTTTATTGAATAAAGTGGCGGTTATAAACATAAATGTGTCGCCAGGCTCTCTATCAAGTTGGCCTCTGGGCAACGCCCCACCCGTCGGCCGCCGACAAGGGTAGGCCCCAGACAAGGCGCTCCAGCTTGAGTGCGTGTCGTTTGACTTTCACCCTCAGGCAGTTGGGCTCTGTCTAGACCTGAGCTCGCTTCTCTCGACGTTAAGCGCGTGAAATTTCTCTGTTGGAGGGGAAAGAAGGACTCTACCTCGAGCGAAGAGACCTACGGTGTCGGCAGAGCCCAGCTGGCACTCGCCGGAGGCAGAACTAGAAGAAAAAGGCACAAGTAAGCATGGGAAGGACCCCACAGTGAGATGAGTTTCGGGCTAGTTGCCGATGTCCCGAAGTACGAAAGTGAGGGCGGGCCGTACTTGCCGCGAAGTAGACAGCCTTGCAATAAGTCTGAGCTCAATATATGTAAGTTATGTTACATAGCCCCGGAATATTACGAGGATAGTTAATCCAAGTCATGTATGAGATTAAACTCGTTCATAACCTCTCATAGATAAAATTATACGAAAGTTAAATGAGCAAATAATACATTTGATCGATCTCCGGCAAATAAATAAGTCAAATCTGAAATCTATCGATAATACGTACTGTGATGTCGTCATATGAATATATTATATACATATATATATATGCTTAAGTTATGGTTAAATACATAGCCTATTTTCTATATAAATCAGTAATATTTCTTCTCGATTTCATCTCTTTTCACCTCCATCTTTCTCAAGCCGATTACCATAGCACCATAATCATTTAATTACTGTTTAATTTACTAACCGTACACAGACAGGCTATATTGAACCCCCGGCCGTAACTCCCCCTCCATACGGCGTTAATAACCCTTACCACTGAAAAATCAAATTTCAATTTTTATTAACTAAATCAACCTAATTGGCTCACGGGGAAATATAAACGATTCGGGTGAGAAGTGGAGAAGTTAACTACGGAGTGATTGATACGTTTGTTGGTTACAATCACTTCAAGATCAGGTCGATTAGAATCAGATTGATTGTGAGGTTGAATGTGAGAGAGGCTAAGAAACATTTGAAAGGATCTTTTTCAAATAGAGTGATATAAAGTTTTGGCACTTAATAATACCACACACAGACTAGCAGACGATCGTATATAAACAAAGGCTATATTCATTTCATTCATTATATATATTGGATTTCAAATTATTTCTATCTTGGTTATTTCATGGTAATAATCATTTGGTATTATATTTATTGACTCATTATTTATTGGCTTGTTATATTAATTGTTGACTACTTATTGGCTTATCTATTCGTTATCTACTTGTTGACTTGTCATATTAAAGCATTGTTCACTTATTCACTTTATCAGTTATTCACTTCATCATATTAATAATATCTGTGTGTCTTGTATAAATCTTCATAATGTCACCTTCATCTTTAACAAATGACAATCCTGAGATTAAGTCTCCACAACCAAAATTTGGGAAACCGGTTCTAAATTCATCCCAATTTCAGTCACAGTCTTCTTCTTCTTCTTCTTCTCCAGGACTACCGTCTATTGCTCCGACTCCTGCACCTACTGAAGAAGATCTCAAAGTTGATAGATATGATGAAAATGATGGTGAACCAAGTGGCCGTATTTTTGTTGGTGGTCGCAAATCTAAACTTGCTGTTGTGCAATCTCGTTATGTTGCTAGTTGCCTTAAAGATGTTCATCCCGGTCTTAATTTCCCAGTAATTGCTCTTACTACTCTAGGAGATCGAGTTAGCGAAAGACCACTTTACTCTTTTGGTGGAAAAGCTCTTTGGACTAAAGAATTAGAAACTTTATTATTGGATAAAGTAGAAGGTCATGAACAAATTGATATGATTGTTCATTCTTTAAAAGATATGCCCACAACTTTACCAGAAGGCTGTATATTAGGTGCTATAACTAAGCGTGAAGATCCAAGAGACGCTTTGGTTATGAAAAAAGGTTCTCCTTATAAAACTTTGAAAGATTTGCCTGATGGTAGTATAGTAGGTACTTCATCTATTCGAAGATCTGCTCAATTAAAGCGACGTTATCCAAATTTGAAATTCGAAAGTGTTCGAGGAGCTGTAGGCACTCGATTAGAAAAGCTAGATATGGAAGAGGAGGAAGTAGAATCTAGTAGTGAGCAGCATCATCATCATCACCATGGTGATAAAAAAGTCATCAAATATTCTTGTATTATTTTGGCAGCTGCTGGAATGATTAGGTTAGGATTACAGGAGAGAATCACTAGTTATCTTCAAAGTCCTGATATGTATTATGCTGTTGGTCAAGGAGCATTAGGAGTTGAAATTCGTAATGGCGATGACAAAATTAAACGATTAGTATCGAGAATAGATCATCGCCCAACTTCAATGTGTTGTTTAGCTGAAAGAAGTCTTATGAAAACTCTTGAAGGTGGATGCTCTGTACCAATTGGCGTTGAAAGTGATTTTCAATCTGAAGCCAGTCTTTTAACTTTAACTGGTGTAGTTGTTAGTGTTGATGGCACTGAATCGGTCCAAGGAACCGTTTCTTCAATTGCATATACTGATACTGATGCTGAACAAGTTGGTAAAGATCTTGCTGCGGATTTGATTGCTAAAGGTGCAAAGAAGATTCTTGATGCAATTCATCTTGATCATATTTGAATAAGCAAAGACTTCTTATTTTCTTTCACATGTACATAGAAATCTAAAATAACTTTACGTATATTTTTATTATTTAATGCTGTTTATAATAATAATTTATTTCATAACTTTTTTTTATTCTTTTCATACCCTGTTAAAACAACTCCTTTTCAAATTCTATTTGTTCATTTAAAAGATTCTTTTGTACCCAATTATTATGACAATATTCAGAATAACCCAAATGATTCTTATCAAATAATTCTGTTCGAGGCCTAACAATAAGCTGTTCGATTTTCGGAGAGCTTGATGCAATTTCAAGAATGTCTGACAGTATAACGTCGCAACATTGAATAGCAATTCTGCGTAAATTAGGAGCCTGTCGACAAATAGCCTTCAAATCTTGCCTTTGCCAAGATTTCCCCGAAACTAATTTCAAACTTTCTACTGTATTCCAACATTGATAAAAATCTACCAAAGAGCTAAATTCTCGTCCTTGTCCAAATGAATCACAAATGACATCCAGTTTTTTAAGATTCTGCAGACTGATTGGATTCTTGTTTACACCGTTGTTACCGGGCTCTTCTACTGATGGCAAATCAATGCTCCACGCTCTTAATTGTAAAACTTTCAAATTAGGACAATTTAATATTGGTACAAGCACAGTTCCGAGAAAAGAATATCGTAATAATAATAACTTCAAATTTGATAAATTGGATATCACCTTCACTAATCGTTCAGTATGAACAATGCACACCTCAAGGCTCACTAGATTCGGTAGAGATAAAAGAATCTCTGCCAGAAAAGCATCTTCGGCAGGATCATAACAATCTCTTCTACGTAAGGCGAGTTCTGTAATCTCACGGGCCTGCAGACGGTTCATTATTTGTAATTTGTCCGGAATAGTACCTACAAATTGAAAATCATCAATTTGGAGACTACCCAAAAATGGAGAATGTTCGAGAAAGCTCATGAACACCTGATAGTCAACGACGGGGACATTTATCGACATTCGAACAACTGAAGATAGAATTGGTAGATATATCCCAAGCAGTTGTTCTCCAAGTAACCCTGATTGGCCAACCTGAGCACTATTAGTATGTGCGTAGGTCCTATTGTTACCGACGAAGGAACAGACCCCATCATCCTCGAGTTCTACAATCATTCGATATTCAAGGTATCCCTTACATAGATCAAGCCTCGCTTCTGTTATTGAAAGTGATTCTATGTTATTATTATTTACACCCATATTTAAATATTTCAAGTATAACTCAGATGATGGCAATTTAGAATGGCCACGAATATCAATATGATTTTTCCATATACAAGATTGATTCGTTAAAATAATATTCCAAGTTCGAGAAACCGATAAACATCTTACAAGATCACGAAATGGTACATAAGAGCCAAATATAATTGCAATAAGTTCTGGAGGGAGACAAGTCAAAGGATCGAGTAGAACTGATGGTGTGGATGCAGATGAAATAAATGAAGCGGATCCTAAGGAATACTCGCCAGAAGATGCAGAAATGGTAGCGGATGGTGATGGGTTTATTATACTAAATGGATTGAGCAGGCTAAAATCATTATTGACAAGACTGCGTGGAATCGATGGGTCACATTCAGATAAGGATGATGATGACGATGCTGAAGATGCAGCGCGTCTCGAAGACATATAGGGTAGTAATGTCATTTTTATTGTTGTTTTTAACTTTGCGGTTGTTCGAAAGGACTGAGTTCTCTTTCCTCGACGTCAAAATATATTGATCTGACTGTTTGCTGAGCACTTCTCAGTTGAAGATTTAAATCATGAAAATATCCTAATTTTTCAAGTGCTTTACAAACTATATCTACCAGGAATACGAAGAACAATAGAATAGAATTCAATATAATGAGTAATAAAAGTTCAGCGAATAAGTACCAGAAATTTGCAATTACACTAATCAGATTACTGACTGCCTTAGACAGATGATTATGACGATAATGGATATAATCAAATGGAATTGGCATATCAACAATCAAACAACAATCAAACACTGTATCGAAAGCAGTCGCGAGAGAACCCAATTCAAGAAGAGAATTGATTCAACTGAATATCAAGTTTATGATCACCTTCTCTCAAACTTGATAATTCAGATTCCAGATCAATGAATCAAATGATCCTGTAGCAATCAAGTTACATCCAGTCAATTAAATTCACGAATTTCTTTAGCAGGACTAACACTGCTATATAAATAAATAAATAAATACCACACCAAGACAATTACGAATTACGAACAAACCAAATCAATTTGATTACGAGAATTTTATAAATTTTAGAAGCTCTTTAGAGGCGAACGAGAATGGATCGCGTCTTGGCCCATTTACAAAATGTGTTAATTATGGGAAACGGATGTAGAGAAGCAAGTCTATTATGCCGATCTGATAATTATGATGTGGGGCACGGCAATTTTGGCATTTTTCTGGGCAAATCATCGCATATCTGCACATGTGCTACTGCAGTATAATAAATTAGGTTATACTGTATAAGGAAAACAGGCCCAGTTGAGTTGAAATTGAGTCAGTTGGTTAGTCACAAGTACAAGCCGCATTCTCCGATAAGATAATAACTAACCAAGAGGGGGGAGACTCGGGAGAGGAGTAATGGTTCGTCTTACACGGCAGAGTTCTGATAATGTATTGTCTGTATACCAAATATTACCTTTGGTCAACTACTTTTAAAAAAAGAAACCAGAAAAGAAACAAAAAAGAAAACAAAAGTTTAAACTAACCTAAACCATATACTATAAATCGTATAGACTAGATAAAACGCCGTAGTATAACGTTGTTAATTTAGTGCCAAGTTATACCATTTTAATTTACTGCATAACAGATCTACGTAAAATCATATGTAATCATTCGCGGTCCAGACTCAACTTTGTTGATTCTGTTTCTAACGACTTTATATAGGAGTAGTTAATTAACCAAATTAACTGATTTAAGTATCTGACTTTTAGATAGCATTGACATACTATTAATGGTGCCGTCTGAATGTGAAATTCGGATGTATTACTAACTTTTGATGTTCGTACGACTGAAATTTATTTACTTTTACTCTGATCTGTACACTACTGTATTCATCCTTTGGGACCTTACTTATCACTCGTTTATTTCTTAGTTCACCAATTCCTTGGCAAATACGATACGAAGATCTGTTCTTAAACTCTCAATCGATCGACTGAACAATCAGAACTTTATAAAAAACGATGGTCGTGTAAATCTCTACAGTAATCTACAATAAATGATGGTCTAAAAAAAGATCGATCTAATATGTCCAATGTAGCATATCTATATTCTGGAATCTAGATATACATATTTTTAACTTCTAACATATTTTCTAGTTCCTATCTAGCCGATTATAGCCATCCTTCTGCAACTAGTATGCACCCTTGGCGTACATTTTTAGCCCCTGATCGTATAGGTGAGCCAAGATATGGTGCCATTATGTGAGTTCATTTTCGTATCTCGGAGGATCTCTGGGGGTTTTCTCATCCCCTAGTCTGCCTCCGGCGGCTGGGGCGTAGCCCCAGACCCCTAGCTCTCGCTACGCTCGAGGGTTCAGTAACTATCCTATTCCATTCGTCGCCGTTTCATTGAGGGTGCCGCCGGCGATTTATTTATCCGAAAACGACTCAGAAAATTTCAGTGATAGAGGAGATGAATGACAAGAAATTTCCCAGCTATCTGAAGTCTAGATGGCGACGTTTTCATACCGATTATCTTATCACCGGCGACAATAGCTCCGCCCATGATATGACATTGATGTCGTCTCTCTCTCCTAATTATACTTTTTGGTATTTTCTTTTGCTGCTTCAACCTCTTTAAGTTGCTCCCTCTCTATTTTCCATTTTTTTCATTTCGTCAACAGAGAGGACAATTCGTTCAAATCTGTGGTTAAAGGAATTAGAGCTTGCATAGGCATCCAAATGAACTATGGCCAACTAATTACTCGATCTACGCCAATTGAGTCTCTCGAGTGATTGAGACTTGAATCCTACATAAGAGTTAAGCTTTACTTCGTTACTATATCTTCTCAATTAATGTAAAGCTCGTAGGAGCCGGGAAAAGAGGTATTTGTACTATATCCGGTGTAGCTGTTACTATCACTAGAATATTGCCCTTATTTGATGTAGAGCGGCTTTCTGAAAGCGTAGTAACCTTCGCTTTACTGCTGATGCTAGAATATTGAGCTATTACTCAGCGAGAACCCCTGGCCGAAAGATCTTGTAATCTCGTTAAGCTCCGTCATGCCCGGATAAAATATTGTGCTTAATGCTCTTCAACGAGGAATCCCTATTAGATACGAACCATAGACTTACGTCGATCGAGTCCCTGCATTTCTACATGCCCCGTGATCTTAAGCCCAAGTGAATCCTGCTTCGAAAAGTTCAATTGGATTATGCGATCGTTAACAAGATTATTGTTTGACAACTTTTGACTATGGGAGAATTATCGATATACAGCTTAGGGCTTCATCTTCATAATAACAGAACTATCTTTCAATGGCACTTTTTATTCTTTTGCAATGTTTTGTTCTTATTAAAGCATTTTCAGAATGGAAAAATTAGGAGCGGATATCATCTTCTATCGTTTGGAACCTCTTCTCTCCATCCTGGATATTCTCTCTCTTCAATGCACATGTAGGTTCTTGTTCAATACTTTAGCAAATGTTTCATGCGCTGTGCAAATCTCAAACAATCGTTATGATGACTTCTACGGTAAAACATTTTTAGATCGTTATCCCTGGTTAGACTCTTGTTCCAATCGATCAAGATGGATAAAATGTCTCCATATTGTTCCGTGTCTTCAAAAAGTATCCTTTTCGGCTGTTGAAATGATTTCTCTTTTGTGTTGTTATCAAGAGAGAGGAGTGTCAGGAAAAGTTTCTTCCATTGAAAATATTTCGTTTAAAAAACGATTAAAGGAATTATCGTTTGATCGAGAATTATATGACACGTTAACTCTTTCTGTCACTCAGAACCTGCATGATGTTAACCTCGTTGGCAACTTAACATTGGGGAAATGGAGTGCTCTACATGAACAACTTTTTTGCCACCAAACTTATTCAACATGGACTAACCGAGTCAGTTGTTGCACGGGGGTATTTCATTTGAAAGGAATTGGATTGATGTGGCCCAGTGATCATAACGGCCGTTTATATTGGATTGCTCCAGGCACATTACATGCCGAGGAGTTTTATCACTTTGAACATCATAAATCTCTCATTTATATCGACCAGAAAGGAAACCAAATTAAGTTAACAATTTCTGAGGAAGAAATAAGAACAGACCCTACAGACCCTACAGACCCTACAGACCCTACAACTACATCTGCCTCGTTTGTCAGCGAACTTATATCTGAGGAAAAAAAGAGAAAGCTATTTAGAGACGCTCCTTACAATGACAACTGTATTCCAGCCGAATGGATGGGATATAATTGTGACGAAAAGTATGCTGCTTTTTGTGCTGTTGGTGAAACATACTGAGAAAATATATGAGTAAGATATTACTGCTCTCCAGCCGCCGGAGGCACAACTGTGGCCATGAGAGGGGCCATCTCCCTACCCGACGGAGGCAAGTGCGAAGCCTAGCGCTAGCGCTTATATTGAGAGTCACGTGCTGTTGTGATAAGCGCGCGCGCGATGACCGAGATATTTCTTGGGGAAGAAGGAGGGGTCGAGTTTCATCTCCGACTTATATATAGCTAGGACCAGGAATTGTTTGTTTCGTATTTTTTTTGTTGAATTCTATTATTCAGATATAATCAATTATAATGGTTAAGTCATTAAGAGAACTGTTTGGTGCGGGATTATCTACTGCATCAGTAAATGATAGTGTCCTTGTAATCATCGATGCTCAAAATGAATACGCAGCTGGTAATTTGAAAACTGAAAATGTAGACTCTACAAGAAAAGCCATTGCTTCTCTTTTAGAGAAGTATCGTAAAGCTAATGGTTCAATTGTTCATATTGTTCATCAAGTTCCTGAGGGTGCACCATCTTTTACGCCTGGTACTGATCTAGCTAAAGAATTTGCTGAATTAGAGCCCATTAATGGTGAAAAAGTTATTGGCAAACAACATCCCGGCTCATTCAGTGGTACTGATTTAGAAGAATTCTTGAAAAGTACTGGAAAGAATCAGTTAGTACTTACCGGTTATATGGCACATGTTTGTGTCAGTACTACTGCTAGACAAGCTGATGAAAAAGGATATGACGTTATTCTTGCCGAGGGTGCTATTGGGGATCGAAATATTCCTGGAGTTAATGCTGATGAGTTGGTGAAGATAGTGCTTGCCGAACTTGCTGATGGTTTTGGTACAGTAGTCAAATCAACAGATATTAATTAAATATACACTTCATTTTAACACAGAGAGATAAATCAATAAACATATTATTATATAGTGCCAATATGAATATCTAGGAATAGTAGTTTCTCTATCTATAGATGATTGGATAGAGGGTTGATCATTTGCCATGAATCTGCCTCCGGAGGCTGGTCCGTAGCCCGAGACCCCTTGTCGCTAGGATCGAGGTCCGTCCCAGAGCTCACTCTAAAGCATTAAGAGATATCTAATCTTTGATGATGAAAATGAGTATGTTCAAACAACTCCCATTACATAAGTTAACAAATGACGATCGAATTGATCACAACGAATAGGCATATCCAATTGATAAAACGGGTTTTTCATAACATAATCTGAAAACAGCTGGTAAATACGTGCAATAACTCCATCCGGATTAAACTGTCTAAGATCTGTTATAACTAGAAATTTGAGTCCTGAAAGTGTCTGAAAACAATGTATAGCAGTAGTTGCAGTTTCAACAATAGATACCCCTGATGAGCCTGGTATAGGTGAAATTTTTGCGGTAAGAGCATGAACCCCATGGAAAGTTCCTGCTAACATTAAGTAATCATTAGTTGATAATTTTTTCAAACCTTGTCTGAAATCTTTTTGATAAATAAGACCACCAGCTTTATTTAGAATATAAATAGATTGTATAGCCATTGTATGATCTATTAAAATGACTTTGTCTATAACAATTAGGAGCAGAAGAGTTGTAGCAAGAAGAAGTAGAAAGGTTACTATCACCGCGCGTTTAAATTCGTTGGCCTGAGGTCGCATGGGTCGGTCAGTTTGTGCGGCTTTTATTCGCGGCTTATGCGGCGTCATCTAAGGCTGTTTGCCGGTCACTTTACTCGGGAACTCCTTTCTAACCTAGTATTCTATATTTCTATATTCAACTATGCTGTGTGAGTGTGGTGTTATTCTACCTTGAGTAGTAATTCCTCCAACATCTTGGTATGATTGTGAGGGCCGATTGAATGTTCAAACCACAGTTAGTCTAGATCCATGCCCTGTGGTGATGCGGTGATGCGGCAATTTAATCTCGAGCGCAGCGAGAGCTAGGGGGCTGAGGCTACGCCCCAGCCGCCGGAGGCATATGACGGGATTAGACTGTTTCTAAGTGCTCCTATATACCGGTCAACTAGAGTTGATTCCGAGAGTTGTTCCTGTTCCGACTTTGGTGAGGGAAAGATTACCCCTGAATTTTACCCTTAACCTTTATAAAATAATATATTCTTTTAAAGGATACATGAGAAAAGCAATTACACTAACATATCAGACAAATATTCTTATAAAGTTATTGAATAATCTCCGTCAAAAAAAAAAAATTTGGTAGATCATCTCTTCGTCTTGGAAGTGTAGTTAGTCTTTTTCATATCTTCAGAAGATATATATAATTTGAATTTTGTTGGTTTATAATAAGTTTTCACCTGGATATTATACCAGTCCTTATTATGGCCCGTAAAATTAAAAGAGCCAGTCGTCATTCATTGACCGATAGAGTTCAAAATGCATTTGATTTAGCTGAAGAAGATAATAATGACTCTCGGATAAACAAAGGAAGAAGAAGAGATGAACCTGATTTGTCGGATAATAGTGATGATGAAGGAGGGGATAAGCCTTCATATAGTATGGGTGATGTTGCAGCTGAGGATGATGAAGAAATCGATAGTGACGAAGCTATGGGTAGTGAAGATGAATATGAAATACTTGATCACAATAAAAAGAAGCAAAAGAAGAATCAGAAGAAGGCCAAAAATGATAGCGATGATGAAGAAGGATATACAAGTATTGATGAGGACGAGCTTGTTCCATTATCAGAAGTGTGGGATTTAGATGATAAAGATGCCACTGGACAAGTTGAACAGAAACAAAAGAAGAATGATACATCTACACAGAAGTTACCAACGAGAATCGATGAACATAATTTACTCCGTTTAGATGATGATCATATCGATAGTGAGAGTGAGAGTGAAAGTGAAAGTGAAAGTGAAAAGGACGATAATGAAAGCAGCAATGACAGCGAAGATTCAGATAGCAATGACGATTCTTTATCTGACGAGTTCTCCGATTTAGATGAACAGGATATAGAAGATATTGATGAAACTCAGTTATCAAAACTTCGTCATCTTATCTCGGATATGTCTGAAGAAGCTATTTCTGAAGCAGCTCAAAAGGCCAAAAAGAAGAGACTTCAAGTTATGAACCTCGCTGAAGGAGAATTTTCTTTACCTGTAAGTGGCCGTCAAAAATTGTCTCTTTCTGATTTAACTGCTGGTATATCCGAAAACAACCTCAACCTTTTGGTAGAAGACGACAAAAAGACTAAGAAGAATTTAACACTCGCGATCCCACTTTCCAAAAGAATTCAACAAAAACATGATCGAAAGGCCGCTTTTGAACTTTCTAAAGAAGAAGTTAGTAAATGGGAAGCTACTGTTAAAGCCAATCGAGAAGCTGAACATTTACACTTTCCTGTTAACCCAATAGCCCCAGTAACGAAGGTTGCTACATCTGCCCCACTTACACCTTCGACTGAACTGGAGAAGAAAGTAGCCAATATTCTAACTGCTTCATCATTGGCTGAAGAAAAGGCTGTATCAACATTTGAAGAATTGGCTCCCAGTAAATTATCTCTGGAAGAAGTTAAAAGACGAAGAAACGAACTTCGAATGATGCGAGAATTAATGTTTAGAGAAGAACAGAAAGCTAAACGTATCAAGAAAATTAAATCCAAATCATATCGTAAAGTCCATAAGAGAGAAAGAGAACGAGAGAGATTATTAGTAGAAGGTGATGATGATGATGAGGAGGATCGTGAAGGACATGATATTGAACGAGCACGTGAAAGAATGTCTTTAAAACATAAAAATACTGGTAAATGGGCTAAGAAAATGGTGGAGCAAGGATTCACAAAAGACAGAGAGACTCGAGTAGAAATGGAAGAAATGTTACGTAGAGGAGAAGATCTCAGAAGGAAAATACTCGACGATAAAACAAACGGTGGAGATGATGATGATAGTGATGATGCTGATGATGATGATAATCGAAATGATTATAATGATTACGATAGTGATAATGCTGATATTAACAACCAGAAAGAATCTCTTGGAAAGGGCGTATTGGCAATGAAATTTATGAAAGATGCTGAACATAGAGAACGAAGAGTTAATGCAGCTCGTGTTGAAGCTATACGCAATGCCAAAACATCTGATGATTTTGAGGATCTCGAAAATGAAGACAGCAGTGATGCAGTTAATCAAGTATTAAATGCTGGACGAAGAAAATTCGTTCCTGGAACGCTAGCTAGTAAGGACGAAGCCTTAGGGGCGCTTAAAGAAGCACGAGAAGAGGCAAAAATAGATGATAAGAAATCAATATCTTCAGTGATTAGTAAAACCTTTGAGAAAAGAATCAGAGGTAGTAAGAATGTAAACGGAAACAGCAAGAATCAAAATAACAATCGAGAAATCAACGATGAAACCGATGAAAATCCATGGCTGGCCGTCACCAATGGTGATAATTCTTCTAAGCAAAAGTCTAAAACATTTACTTCTATTGATAGAAATAGTTCCAATCAAGAGAAGAACCAAGATAAGCTTCGCAAAGAAAAAGAAAAGACGAGGAACCAGAGCAAGGCTGATATCGATGATGATGCAGATATTGATATGAACGAAGTATTACGTATTGTTGATCCTCTTGCGTCCGATGGTGAAGAAGTTGAAGATAATGACAATCAGGAAGATATGAAAAAAGTACGCAGAGGATTAACATTTAAGCAGCAGGATTTAGTTAAACGAGCATTTGCAGGAGATGATGTTATTGACGAATTCCAAGAAGAGAAACGACAGAAGATTGTGGAAGAAGGTGATAAGGAGATTGATATTACTCTACCTGGTTGGGGTAGTTGGGGTGGTAATTCAATTAAATCTAAAAAGAAGATTGTTAAGAAAATCGAAGGTATCAAGGCAGACAAACGTAAAGATGCCAAGTTGAAAAATGTGATTATCAATGAAAAAGTTAATAAAAAGAATGATAAATATACAGCTAGTGCTGTGCCATTCCCATTTGAGAATAGGGAACAATATGAAAGATCTCTCCGCATGCCGATTGGTCGTGAATGGTCAGCTCGAGATACATTCCAGAAACTCACCAAACCAAGGGTTATTGTCAAGCAGGGTTCTGTTATTGATCCTATCAAGGCACCATTCAAATAAGGCCAAATCTCTTATATTTATAAACTCTATAGCATTTGTACAAATAAATAAGTCGGGCAATTTCAGATGATCTGAGTACTAACTCTGTGGATCTAAGTTAGGTGTTTTACCTGCCTATACTGCAGAAGGAAAAATTATCATTAAGTACACATACTACAATAATATCATCAGGTCAATTACAAAGTATCAAGTCTATCATCGATTTCTTGTGCACTGAGTTTTCGGAACCGTGGTCCTTGAGCTCCCTCTACACCTTCATATCCTAACAAATTATCAGATGGCTCACCCACAACGGCAATTTCTACAGTTTCGCCATTCATTTCACCCTCAATAGATTCTTTAAGAGTCAAAAGAGCAATATGAATAGCATCCTCTAACTCCAATTCTTCATTCCATCGTTTTTCTAAAAAGGTTTTTGCCGAAGTACTTCCCTTACCGATAGCAGTGGCTTTCCAGGGGAAATAAGACCCTGATGGATCGACCTGATACAAACCAAAACCATGAGTTTCATCATATCCAGCCACTAACAAACTGACACCATATGGACGAACACCTCCACTTTGAGTGGCTTCTTGAACCGTCTTAGCTACTTCCTGAACAAGAATTCTAGTTGGTGGATATTCGTTATAGATACGCTTATAAGAAGTATGAGATGCTTTACGAGCTTTATCAACCAATACACGGAAATCAGGTCCCATACCACTGTACACCATACCGATATCAGGAGTAATAAGTGCAATTTTTGACAAAGAATCAGAATTGATCAAATGACTCGATGATTTCTTTTCAGTAGCAAGAACAATTCCATTGGCAGCTTGAAAAGTTAGAATAACAGCGACGGCCGGTGATTGGTGGTAGCCAGGCCACTAGCTCTCGCTTCGCTTTAGAAACTATATAGATTTAACCGAAGCAAAGCGAGCAATGAGCGAAGCCCAACTCAACATCCAGCTGATACCGAAGCCCAACTCAACATCAAGCTGATACCGAAGGCCCAACTCAACATCCAGCTGATACCCATCAAATCTAATAAAGAAGATGAAACAAACAAAACAAAAAATCACAAGTTATTATGTTAATTGTTTAGTATACACCAATAGATAATATAAACTAACCTTTAATACCAAGAGATGTGACACCAGAATTGACTGCTTGTAAAGCATATTCAATTTGAATAAGCTTGCCACTAGAAATTTGTTAGCGTATGATTACACAACCGACAGCCAGCAATTGCCCTTGATGGACTGAAACATACCTTGGCGAAAACGTTGTTAATGAGAATGAATATCTATCAGCCATTCTAAATTCGGGTTATTGGATGACGTTTATGGAAATATGAAAGAGATGTAGAACTAGTAAGAAGGATGATGATGGTGGATGATTTGTGTGTGAGCTTCTGAAGTGCCTGAAGTTGAATTCGAAGGCGAAAAGAGAGAATGGGATATAGTGATATACTGAAAGACTAATTCTTATACCGGGATAAATATTATTAAGATTTATGTGTGCCGCAAATGTTTGCCGCATAAGTTGAGGCTTATTAATCGTGATCATAATAGCCTCAAGCGCCGCAATGGTCTAGGTCCGACAAGACCTTACGGTAAAATAAGAGTTATCAGTATAATATTTAATCTACGTAATGGAATATATTTAATGGGAATGAAATTGTTATTTGTCGTAATGTTAACCTAACTTGAACTAACTTCAGCTAGCGTTAATGGTTCGTGTTGAGTTAAGTTATTACTGTTGGATAAATAAGTTTTGTACGTTAACCTTATGCTAATTTGCATACAACATTTGGTTAACAGTGTGTTAACGCAACTGGTAACTATTTAATTTTGACCAGCTAACAGTTGGGTAAGACGTTGAATAGGTCTAACTTATTGTTAATAACAGTTATGGCTATACATTTCTTTTAATCCTCTTGTAACTGTAATCCTGGAGTATGTCGAATCGGTGCAGTTGCACTTTGTATAGCACAGTAACATTTATCAACTGGAAATTACTCATATCTAACTAGTAGATAGTTATCAGATTGGTTGATACACGCTAGTTATTGCGGAACTTGCTAGTCATTAATGAACTCCTAGATCCATATTGTATACCAAGAATAGTACCAGTCTATCTGAGTTTTATATAGATAGAGGCTAGGGTGGTCCCTGCATATCATGCAGTAACGTCTCTTGATGGCTGATATTATTGAGTGGTATATACTATAGATTGCTGGACTGAGAGATTGAGACCGACCGTTGTGTTAATAGACTGACGGACTGAGAGACTGAGAATAACCTTGTGTTACACATAGGAGTCGACCGAATGACGTTTTGTTGACCATCTACCTCCCAACTTCATTTCATCTGGAGCCATGGATTCCCAGTTTCGCACAGAAATCCTTTGCAACGAGAGTATGAACTAATATTGTTCCATAGAGATAACAAGAATCTATTAACCTGTTCAATATATAAATAATTACAATAATAATAATAACTAGTTATATGATAACGACAATAAGAGCAGTAATATCGTAATCATACTAATAATACATTTGTTTGACAAATTCCTTCCGTTTTTCTTTCGTTTTTCCCGGTTGACCGCAGAAATCAAGTTTCTGAGAGACAATTCAGTCTTAGATTCATCTAACTACGATATACCTCGACCGAAGAACCTGTCGAGACCACTGGTCACCAACATTTCATATTCATCTTCTCCTTCTGAATCTATCTGGTGAGGGAGATTCATCATCACTTTCCTTATTATTGAGAATCAAATATTTTAGTTGCGAATCTTGTAATTCTCTTAATAATTCTTTACTAGGTCGACGAGCATGAATGAAATTACATTGACCACCTCTTTTACATTCATTCATATCATGCTGACGACAACATGCTTCAAAAAAATCCGTTACTGGACTTAACTCACAATAAATAGGTCTTCCAGCATACCATCGATTATTAAAACTATCTCTTGCTTTTTGAGCATCTTCTTCATATTTAAATCTTGCATAGACATTTCCCATAAGATGTTCATTAATATTCTCACATACAACTATTTCTTCCACTTTACCAAATGTGGCAGCTTCCATAAAAAAATCTTCATAAAACGCATCAAATGCTTCTTGTTTTTCACGTTCTGTTAATTTATTATCGGGGAATTTTAAATTTGGATCTGGATAAAAGTTTGGCAACATGATTGTTTGTGAATAATTTGGTTTAACATGTTTCCTAGAACATTTATCTCCATGACGACATGCACCGATTTTGTAATAAAATGAGCTATTGAAAATAACTGTTAGCAAAAAATGGAAAAACTTTATCTCCGGTGGCTGGTGCTCTATACCCAGACCCCTGGGTCTCGTTTCCAACGAGATCAAGATCTTAACACGAGAGAACATAGATTACAAATACATACCAGTTGACTTTATCCTGCTCGGTTCCATAAATAGATGCCAAACGAGAAGCCATTATTAAATAAATGGAATCAGCGATCTTCACAAGATTGAAAAGTAAGTCAAACAAGAACCAAGAACTATTATTTCTTTTAAATAAAGGTCGTTGATACTGAAACAAAGTAACGTAACGATAGATGAAGTGAAGGTTGAAATAAATAGTGGATTTGAAATATTTTGTGGTCACATGATGGGATTTGCTATATGTTTATATCGGACTTCTTGAATCTCTAGAACCTGCTAGAATTTGAAACGGACAAAATGATTTTTAGTGGGATTCATTTTAATTGATAAAATTAGTTTGATAACTGATTCGGATTATATATATATATATATATTGGTTAGTTGTCATTTGGAAGAATGTTTTATCTTCATATTCATTTTCTAAGGAAAGTTTGATTTGCATCGCTATATCTCGAGATCTTCGTTTATGCTTATATCAGCTGCTACATCCAGAATAACTAGGGTTCCGATACTTCTTCATCCTCCTCCTTGATAATAACTCCATATCGTGAGCTCAGGACAATAGAAAATTTCAGTAGCTCGTGAAGAGTATACAGATTTATTACCTTCATAGTTGGGATTTTATTCTCAAGTTTAAAAATGGGAGTATGTTATTAACCTCGGGTGAAGTGAGCCCAACCAACGACAGTACTAACTATATAGAATGATGGAGGATCTATCCCAACAAGATCAGATCTGGTGAAAGAATCATCTAAAGGACCCACTACTTCGGAGATATTTCAATCGAAACAGTTAAATAGTCGAGATCTGTGGACATCTTGCAGTTTAAGTGGCAAAATACTTCGTGCTCCGATTGTTAGTGATTATAAGGGTAGATTATATAACAAGGAATCGATATTAGAGTATTTATTATCACCCGATCAATTTGGTGTATCTCAACGGATTAAAATGAATCATATTTCATCCATAAAAGATGTTGTAGAGTTGCAAATAACGACGGATAGCAAGACTGGCGCTTGGATATGTCCGATGACTCAAAAGGATGTTATAAATGAATCTGCTGCTCAAAGATTTGTGTATATTGTTGAATGTGGTCATTTGATATCGGAAAAGTCTATTCGTGAGTTATCAAATGGGAACCGGAATGAGAACAACTCCGGTACCAGTAACTGTCCTGTGTGTGAAATAGAATATATCAAATCAAATCTTATTACAGTAAATCCAAATGATCCTCAGATTGTAGAAGAACTGGAAATTCGAATGGAGAAACTTCTTGAAGCTGGGCTAACACATTCTTTAAAGGAAAAGAAGAAGAAAAAGAAATCAACAACCAAGAAAAAGAGATCCAGTGACGCAGATAATACTCCAGTTGAATCATTAAAAAAGAAAGCCAAGAAAGTTAGTGTCAGTGATGAATCTCAGAAAGTTCCTGAAGCAGTTCATTAGATGATAAGGTAGAGATTTAATATCATATCAGTTGGCAGTTTGCCTAAGTCCGTCCGTAGTTTGCTTAGTGGTTTCCAGCCGGTCACCCGAAGAGCACCCCGATCTGACTGGCCGAATGCGAGCAAAGTCGAAAAAGGTCCGACAACAAAAATGGCACTTGGACCAAATCACATAGCATGCTCTTGAGAAGACGATATATGAAATCTTTAACTTGGAATTTCAACCACATTTAAGGTTAAAGCTATTGAGTTTGAGTAGGATTTTTAATAACAACCCTCTGGGTTTATGAGGCCCAATACTCAAGACTTATTCCTACACACCGGGACTAGGCCACATTCATAAAATGTGTAAAAGACTCCAGCACCCTTAGTATCCATTTACAATTTTCTTGTTATCTATATACAATATTACCCAATAATAAATTTAATATAATTAAGAGCTACCTTCCTCTTTTTGAGATGCAGCAGCAGCTTCAGCTTCAAAGGCAGCCTTAGAATTGTTAGTATACTCCGAAAATTAATGTTGATCTGAGATCATATCTAATCATACTTACATGAGTCTCACTAGTAAGAGCTGACGGTAAAGCATGAGGTCTGATATCTCGGTTGGCATACATGGTCATACCTAGACCACCAGCAAGCCAAACTAGATTAAAGCAAGTTAGTAAATTGCTCATTTGACTATGGTACAAAAAGATAAGAGCTCCAGCGAAACGAAGGAACCGGATATTGACTGAAGGAAGGCACGATGGCGATAACTAAGGGCCACGAGTCAAGTAAGAAAATATAATCTCGTCTGAACCAACTAAAGAAACTCAGTTTGATAAATCATATTCATAATACTTACGTGAACCTCCAATAATAGCAAAAACACTGAGACGATGAATGGCATCTGCAGCCTGAACAAACCAAGGTCTTCCGTACATCTTGATATACCTATATCTTTTGAATGAATTGAATAAAGATGGACAAACTGAAGATATGAATGAGAAAGAGTTCAACTTCGAAAGGTTGGTTGGTTCGTTGGTCGGTCCGAAGTAAAAAAGCATTAATATGCTTTAAACGGACTAAGAAGTTGTATTGAAAACCTCAATATAAGAATGTATATGATCATTTTAGCCCAGCAGATAGAATATCGGTTGATATTAAATTCCAAATGATGCCACATTTATTCTTATAAAAGTCATAATTAGAGCTCAGCCTGGAAGGCTAGGAAGGGCGCTGAGTCTCCGACGGATGGTACTCGAACTTAGCGACCGGAGGCAGAAGAGACAAAGAAGGCAGAAGAGACAAAGAAGGCAGAATGAGAAGGCAGAATGGGATGACTTGAGCGAAATGAGAGCTAGCCGCCAGGGGCGACAAGACAACCGAGGACAGACTAACAGTCTTGACAGATAGTAATAACAAATAATACTAATATAACAACTGAAATAAAATAAAATAATAAAAACTAAAGGAACATATTTCCAACCATAGAGAGTGAGTGATATCATATCAAAAGGGAGGAGGGATGGGAGAAATCGTTTACAAATCACTCTTGAGATTAGATGGGCTTAAACGATCATAAAGATCAGACGCAGTTACTTTGGCCCTTTCATAAACTTCATAGAATTGTGTTCGGGCTCCAGACCAAACATTTTCAGCATGATTTTGAATTTGTAACCATACATGACCGGCATGTGCAAGTGCTTGTCTTTGGATTTTTTCCCAAGTGGATTCAGTAGTGCCATGAGTGAAATAACGGTATTGAACTTTAGCTTGTTGAACCAACTTGAATCTTTCGTTATCATCATTTTTGGGAATCACTCCATAATCTTTTAAATATTCTTTTAAATCATTAATTGACCAACTGTCGAAATTAGCAGAGGCGGATTTTTTCGCTTTAGACCATACAGCCGCAGAAGAATCAGAAGCAGTATTAGCAGCATCAGTAGCTTTTGAAGTAACTTCATCATAGGCATCTTGAACTTTCTTAACTAAAGTTTTACGAGTGAAATCATCAATTCGAACACCAATAGATTTCAATACATTTACTAAATCATAATTCGACCAAGATTCAAAAGTCCAAGGACCAGTGTAAAGATCATATTGTGCAGGCTTGTCTTTATTCTGTTTAACTAATTCAATAAGTTTATCTCTTGAGTCAGAAACGGAATCAGATATACCACGAGCAGCAAGATACGCTTTGAGTTTTGCATCGGACCACGATTGAACTGCACTATCAAATAAAGCATTTCCAGTATCAACAAAGAAATCTTTTGATTTACTGAGATAAGGAGAAGCATTATCAGCAGCTTGCTTTTGATAAGATTTAATATCGGATTCAAGAAGATCTTTATGAGCCAAGACTTTTACTTTAAGATCTTTATAATAAGAATTTGCATCTTCATGACTAGGTAATTGAGAAGATAGGTCATGATAATCTAACCATTCTTTTAATTGACTTTCAGACCAAGTATCAACCAAATCATTACGAATTGAACCGGCTTGATCATATACTTGATCTTTTGCGATATTAATTTTATCGAGAAGATTATTGATCAACGATGAAGTGGTTGTCTTTGTTGATGCTACAACAATGGAAGTAGTCAAGATAAGAAAAGTTAGGATTGATAATTTCATTGTGATGAGACGCGTATGAAATCGAAGAAAGCTAGAAAGAAAAATTCACCCTTACGCGTTTAGAACCAATTGTGTATTATTGAATATTATAAATGGATGTTTTTGCAAGTTTTGCTTTTGAAATGTCCTTTGGAAAAAAAACTTGGTTTAGTCCTTAATATGTCGATGAATAAATATCGTAATACTGTGTAGTTCACATATACTCAATTACCAATTGTTCAATTTCAGAGATTGAGAAACAAATTTTAAAAAGAGTTCATGAAAAGAGATTCAGAAACAAATAAAAACAAAGATTGAGTGAATGAAACTAAAGAAAGAAACAAAAGAAAGGGAAAAAAATATAGCAGCAAACTTAAGCCTTTTTATATCCTGTCCAGTACCTGGTTCTAGTAACGTATGGGGTAACTAATTAACTAACTACACGTTATTCACATAACTAAGTAACTTACCGGTGTACACATGTACCTAAGTTTCTGTACCCTGGCCACCTAACAAGGCGCTGAGAGTTAGTTAACTACAGTTGTTAAGGGTTCTTACCCAGCGGGTACACAACAGGACAATAGTCTCACGCAATAATTCGGAAGCACGCAACCGAACAGTAGAGTATCTTAGTATGATCTTAGTATGGTCTTAGAGTACAACTCATACAACTCAGAGCACAATCATTGAAGGCTTGAACCAGCCGAAACAGAGTATTCGTCAATTGTTTAACTATAACTTAAACCAACGTTAACTTAGCCGTACCCAACATAACTACCAGCAATATCTCTTACTTCAGTATGTTGGTAGCAACACTGAAATATCAATTCATATCCAGTCTCTTATCTTAAGCAACATTATAAATTCAATTTTGAAATCATTACGTGTTATTTATTATACTATACTTATTTTGCTTTTTTCAGAAATTCGGTCCCTGAGAATAGTCTATATTCTCATTAGATTGCTAGTCAATTAGCAAGACATGATGATCTCACCCTGGTACGTAAGCACACGATAATTTTTCATCATCGATCATAATACAATAATTGATACATGCATATTTATTCTATACAAATGTGGGGCAAGCGAGGGGGGCAAAAGGGGCAGAAGGAAAGAGAACAATAGAAAATTAAAGTCAATTTTACTCACACTAACTGAACAAAGTAAAACCCTTACAGCAATTATGTTTACTTACATACATATATCATTGCATATGTAAATATGCATATGATCAACATTACGTATTTAGTGCGGCATATTGACCCGAGGTAAAGCAAGAGCAAGACTTTGACTTCGGCGGCTGGTATGAGTCTAAACTCAGGGATAAGATTGATGCCTCCGGCAGCTGGGGCGCTGCCCCAGACCCCGTTGATCGCTTCGCTCGAAGTTAAAACAGTTCGGTCTCTCCCGCCGGAGTAGTACGACCTAACCCTATAATTTAATGGCTAACAAAATGACAAAATCGAATGAAAACGAGTTGATATTTAGTGCTTTAAATAGTCGCTACTGAAAAAGCTATGAAAATAACCCAGATATGGATTGTAACCTATTGTAATCTGTAATCTGTTCTATGCTAGCAAAGGAACAGGTTCTGGTATATACTCCGTGTGGATATACGCTACCACTTTGTAAACGCCCCACGAGCCGCATAAGCCCCATTACTTCCGACTATTTTATCAGATTGAAAGACGCTTATCAACATGAAAAAGTTTCAGAATATCTTGATATCAGTATTAACTATTACCAGGAGTATGGAATAAGTACTTATAGATTAGACAGATAGAGTGTGATTTTTTTAGATTGGTGAACTAGTTATTTCTTTCTTTCTTTTATCATGTCTTTATTCCCTGGTTCAGCCCCAAATGGTCCTTCATCATTTTATGAGATGACTCCCGAGCAACAAGCTCAAGCAGGAGCTCAGGCAATGATGTCAATGATGCATTCATGTCCTGGGAAATCTGCGATAGCTGGGGTCACAGGATTTGCATTAGGAGGAATGTTTGGACTTTTTATGGCCAGTGTATGTTGAAATCCCGACCCTCCGGCTGCTTCGCTCTAATCTGGCTTTTACTAGCTCCTACTGAAGTAAAGTAGTTGACCTCGAGCGAGGCAGGCTGAGGTCTGAGCCGGACAAAAACAGATTCCGACTTCCCGACACTGATCAATTTCTAACCAACCTTTTGCAGATGAGTTATGATACTCCAATAGGTACTGGAATCACAAATAAGTTTGCTGATTTACCATTTAAACAACAAATGAAAATTCAATTTTCCGATATGGGTAAAAGATCTTGGACAAGTGCAAAGAATTTTGGTTTCATCGGACTGGTTTTCACCGGAGTAGAGTGTTCTATTGAATCGTTACGAGCTAAAAACGATCTTTGGAATGGTGCTATGGCTGGATGCTTGACAGGAGGTGGACTGGCTATTAAGTCTGGTCCTCAGAGTGCACTTTTTGGATGTGGCGCATTTGCTGCATTTTCAACTGCTGTAGAGATCTATCTTCAAAATGATAGTAAACCTCCACCATCGAGTGATGAGGATGAATAGTTCTGTTTTATAGACTTGATGACTTTTGTAAATATTATATCAATTCTTTGCGTTCGTCCTCTCTACATAACGAGATTGAGTTTTTCCTAAACAAGAATGGTTAAATCATTCTCTCATCTAAAAGCAGTATTTTAATCTAAAGAGGATATATAGTACATACTAGTCGTATTTCATACGCTTAATTCATAATAAAACTAAAAACAGGACATCATTAAAACTGCCAAACCATAAATTATCTCCCACATCTAGAGGCTAGATTTCAACCACTTTTCCCTAGCAAGTGGGTCATTTCTGCTCATCATCATCAACATCATGATCAGTAGGCTTTGATAAAATATCAAGTAATCCGTCAATATATCCACACAAGGGAGGGTTTAGTAATGCAGCTTCGATATACTGATCAACACGATAACCTAGCAGTGCCTTTCCTTGTTCACTTCGAGCTATATTTTGCAGGACGAGGGCCGAACTAACGCTAACGGCTGACGGTTCTCGAGGAATCATATTCTGATACTCCGGCTTTTTAGGAGCGGGTGGTGCATTGAGAACAGAAGGAGGAATAGCAAACTCACGAGGCCTAATACCTTTGATAATGAATTTTTTCTGTCCATCAGGTAAATTAACTACCATTGCCGCAGAGGTTCGAAAGGCCGAAGTAACATTTTTAATAAAATCCACCGCCGGTAATAGACGATGACCACCAACAGCTCTAGCGTAGGATTCAAATTGAGCTTCATATGCCTTCCAAAGGGAAATTTGTGTGACTTCTCCCTCGGGTTCATCTTCATAACATGTTCGAATCCAATGAGTAGCTCTATCAGGCTCTTCCAATGCCAACAATTCTTTCAAAACCGATTCTTCAAGTTTAGGCGGTTCAGTTGGGGGAATTTTCTTGGTCCGTCTTGGAAGACGAATATAATCAGGTTTAGGAGGGGGTGGTACTTTATAAGTTAAAAGACGAGATAAATGTGTAGTACTAATTTCCCGATTTATTACATGGTTTGGATTTTTTTCAGAAACGGAGATTAATTTCGAAATATTACCGCGACGAGCAGTGTACTGATACAAGAAATCCAATGATGCAGCCATTAGTTCTTCATCCTCAATGACCAACAAAAATTTCATAATACGATCAACCACAGATCTAGGGACCGTACCGACTATATTTTTATCATCACGAATAACCAACCTTGCTAAGCATCTTAATGTTGGGATCAAGGTACTTCTATCAGTAGAAGTCTCAATAATCTTATTTACGGCAATAAATAATGGATTATCAGATGAATCAGGTGTCATATGGAAACTAATAGATTCGGCAATATCAATACAATAGCTTTGAAGTTCAGCAATAGAAGGATTAGGATTGGTAGTTGATGAGGATGCAGCAGCCATATTAAGACCTTTAAGAATGATTTCGTTTGAAAAAAAGGAATTAGCCAGGAAATGAGCATTCTCAGGATCAAGCGATGCATTTCTAAGAATCAATAAACATTCAAGAGTTTTTTGAAGTTGTTGAAATTCAAAATCAGGAAGGCCATAGAAAGGACTTGAAATAGGAGTTGTATTATCTATCACCTCTGATGATGAACGTTTTGACCGTGATAATGATGTATCTTTTCCATCCGTTCCAACATCATCAGCTTCACTCACATCTCCAGCAGGATTACCTTCAGATGATATATCACTATTGAAGACATATGACCGAGCTATTCTATCAAATAATAAAATAGCCAAAGCACTATTATTTTTAAATTGTAACATATCTGGTTGTCGGAAAGATACTTCCAATAAAGCAGTTAAAGCCCAATTGATTTCAGATTCGATTCCAGATTGCAACGCCATAGAAATACGCGTCATCCAATCTACACCTCGAGCTCCAATACCAATATTTTGATTTGGTTGGATCAATCTTTGATAAACAGGACTTTGAAAAGTATGGGGTGCATTTTGGGGAGTGAATACCGAAAGAGCCATTGGAGGAATCAATTGAGGAGGTATAGGAGGGCCAGGATTAGGATTTAAACCAGTTCCATTACCAATACCAACCGACTGGAGATTCTGTCCAACTGTTATAGGAGTGCTAGTAGCAGCACTAGTACCAGTTACTGTTGGTTGGGGAGTACCTGATGATGATAATGAAGAACCTCCTCCATGTTTTGTTTCTGGAGAGTATTGAGATTGCCGCGGTGTGAAATTTGATCTTGAAGGTTGATGGCGTAAAACTCGACCTCCAGCAGGAGGTGATCCCGACATCGATACGCGTGAAAGAAAATGAAACTCAACTGACACAACTGACACAACTGACCCGAACGAACTCGAATAACAACCAACAACAATCAATAACAATCCAGAAAATGATAATAAAAATAAATATAAAATAACAACCCACCAGGCAGAAATGAATATAAATCTTTCTTTCCAAACTACACACTCTCTTATTATTCCAAATCAAGTTCGAGAAGTCAAAAAATGCGGAAGCGAAATATTCAAAATATGCAAATTATCTGAACACAGGTAATATATCCTTTAATTGCATGTATCTATATTATATATACATTATAAGCACTTTTAATAGCATAAAGTGATCTGCAGCTCTGATTAGGGCAAATACCCCAACCCTACGTGAATATCCAGGGATTTACCGGGTCGTCAAAATGATGAAATTCATTGATAATAATTTGATATATAGTGGAAAGTATCAAAAAACTAATAACTAGTAGATAATTAAAAAAAAAAGTATAAAAATCTCTCTATAACTAATGATTTCATTACTTAATGTAATTCTATCTATATCCTAGTAAAGGATAGTAATTATAAAGTATCATGCTAATAAATGTTAATAACCCTAATCAATGTCTCATAATTGTTGGTTTTTGATCGTTACGTACTGTACACGACGACGTACGTCAGAGTTTCATTTTCTCTTTTTCTTTATCTCTCGGATAAATTCGATTCGATATAGAAGTTATAGATTGATATATATATATATATATATATACATATCTGTATCTATAGATAATTGTTGTGTTTTTATTAGGAAAAGTTATCATTACTATTTATTTGTGATTGATAGTTTTCAGAGGATACTTGGTTTCATTAGTGATACAGAAGTTATTTTTGGCTGTACAGTAGAATACTCTCGGTAGTTGTATTTCGTACTCTCTCAATAATTTTAGTCTTAATTTGATATTAAGATTACATCTAAATCCGATTGGCTTTGGTTTTGCATTGCGGTACGGGATCTTGGATAGCAGTTACATTGACATTGTTCGACAAGCATTTGGTGGAATAATTCAGATTTGGTTTCACGTATCATATCACTGAATAATTGATTATAAATCGAATTGGATACTGGTGATCCTTATTCTTTTCACTTGGATAAATAGATGATATAATACTCTTCAAAATGGATAAAAATTGGAAATCTAAAAGATCATCAAGTTGGTCAACAACTAGCTGGAATCAAATGAATAATCACAATCTTAATACTAATAAAAAAAATGATGATGATCATAATAATAGTATTTTCAGATTCAATATCCTTTCATCTACAACTTACCGTCCTTTATTAAATTTCCTTCTTAGAAGAAAAATCCTGGTGGTTATCTTCATATTCATTTCATTACTATCCCTGTTCACAGCAGTGCCATTTTTACCACAT
Source organism: Sugiyamaella paludigena (assembly GCA_030579875.1). Classification (NCBI taxonomy): domain Eukaryota; kingdom Fungi; phylum Ascomycota; class Dipodascomycetes; order Dipodascales; family Trichomonascaceae; genus Sugiyamaella; species Sugiyamaella paludigena. The sequence continues at coordinate 189,079 of JAKTRU010000012.1, read as the reverse complement.
TTTAATTTCGGTTCAGGAAAGTACGTCATCATTTTAGCTGCAAATGAAGGCGGTGGAGTAATGCAATGGAAAGGTGCCAGAGAATGGTCGGTTGAGAGATCTAGTATTGCAAATAAAAAAGCATACGCGGAAAAGCATGGTTATCATTTAGCAATTAAAGATGTTTCTGCTAAAAAAAGATATGCTCATGAATGGAGAGAATCATGGGAAAAAGTCGATATTATAAAACAAACTATGAGGCAATTCCCTAATGCTGAATGGTTTTGGTGGTTAGATTTACACACTTATATTATGGAACCTCAAATCAGTTTGGATTCTCATATTTTCCGCCATTTATATAATGAAACGAGTAGAGATGTTTCATATTTTAATCCATTAAAAATACCTGTAGAAATACCTTATGTTGATTATAATCAGCCTGTTGATCTAATTATTACTCAAGATTGTGGAGGGTTTAATTTAGGAAGTTTTTTCATTCGTCGATCTGAATGGACTGAAAAATTATTAGATATTTGGTGGGATCCTGTTTTTTATGAACAGAAGCATATGGATTGGGAACATAAAGAGCAGGACGCTTTGGAAAGTTTATATACGAATCAGGCTTGGATTAGAGGTCGTGTTGGATTTATTCCATTACGTAAAATCAATTCTTTTCCTCCCGGTGCTTGTAGTGATATGGCTGATGATAAGCGATTGTTTTATGGTGAAAAAGATCGTGATTTTGTTGTTAATATGGCTGGTTGTGAATGGGGTAGAGATTGTTGGGGAGAAATGGAGCATTATAAAGCATTGAGCAAAAAACTTCATCAGAAGAAATTTTGGTTTTTCTAAACATCTGCTGCCAGTTTATAATAGTGTATTATTCTTACTTCCCTTCCTTTATATATTATGTTATATTAGAGTTTATTAGCTTGGCAACTGGGTGATTCTGCTTCAAGAGGAGGATTGCTTTCGGCAACAAAAGACAGAGGCTTTGTGCCTCATTAAGAAAGTGCGGAACTTGATAGACGTCGAATAATAGTCGAGATGTTTCTCTCTGGTTTAAAGTATCTTGTAAGGCACAGTGATTAGGTTCTAAGCTATTGTACAGTTATTAAATGCCGAAACCTGTTTTCACTGGAGATAAATGATTGAGCCAGGAAAGAATGAGCCTCTCCATGATCCGGACTAGCCCGGTTCATGGTTACGCCTCACATTTACAAGTATTATTATTACTATACTTTACAATAAACAATTAATTTTCTTCCCTATTATCGCCTTCTTCACCAAATCGTAATTTACCCTTCTTAATCTCATTTCTCTCCTCACGAACTGTTATATAAATTAAGAAATTAAGCACAATCTCTACAAAACATAAACAGAATGTTAAACCATTCGTTAGATATGGAGTTTGAGCAACATATAAATATCCTGATACCACAAAATATATTATCAATCGAAGTGATACCAGAACGTCCAGTACGTCAAGATAATCAGGAACTGCTAGCACCGTTATATCAGACAATCCTAATAACACTAAAAAAAGTCCGATTAAACCAATTAATGGAATAGCATATTCATCTTCTTCTCTTAAAACAAGCAATGGCTATGAAGTTAGTACTTCGAACCTGAAGGGGACGGGTTGTCGGAGGTATAGTAAGACACCAAAGACTTAGATTTACATACCAGATCCATTGACCTTGAAGTCAATATTAGAAATCGATTCTCTAAGAATCCAACCGGATTTTTCACTAGGAAAAAAGCAACTGTCCATAGGATAAAAACTCTTTGAAAAACCAACGTTGAAGCTGAAATAACAGCCATCTTTTATTCAAAATATTTCAAATCAATTACACAATGATAGATGAAATTTATAGCATAGTTCATAGTTTTCATGATCGAGCACCGAACTTCATGAAGCTGGCTGTTTGTGCGGCTTTGAAAATAATTTTCAGCCGCATTTGGCGTGGACCGGAGGGGAAAGGAGGGGAGGTGACCATTTGCTCCGGAGACTGTGGCATAGTCTCGAGTGGGAGCTCGCTCTCGCTGATTTCCTAACTTGATTTCTCAAGTGATGCTAGAGCTAGGAACCCGAGGCTAGCCCAACGACTAGAGGCAAAGGGTCGAGGGAGGAGAGACCCCCAACAAGTCAAGAACAAGCTCGCGGAACCGAGTATCTGCTCTTATACTCTACATTAGCTCCGAGTATCTGAGTCTGTTCTATCTGGATTCGTATTTAAGCATAACTGGCTCTGTACCCAGTTGACATTTATGTCGTATTTCTCTATTGTTGACCGCCGTTCCTGTCTAGTCATGCCTGTTTCGGAACGTTCCTGCATCAACATTGTCGATCATTGTGCAGATCTAAGATCGTGCACATGAAGAATCCGAGGACGATATTATAGCGGTCAAATGTTTGAAATGATTTAAATGATTCTATTAATATAAATAAAGGTCTGGATAAATATAAATAAATTTGTAAAATTAGTCTAGTATATTATTAGTGATAAATTAGTTATAGCAAACCCAGATAATGAAATGAAAATGATTCTTACTCCTAGTAGAAATGATGCTGATAAACTTATCAGATTAGTTTGTTCTTAAGAAATTCGGCTGTAGTCCAATCCCAAAGTTTCAAACTTAAATCAGCATCCTTGGCATTAGCAGTAGATTTACCCACTTTACCAAAAGGTACTAAGTATTCTCCAGCTTTGGAGTCTGCCTCAGGGGAAAGACAATAAAGTGTAGTAAGGGCACCTTCATCAGGTGTTAAATAAAAAGGCTTGGATACCATATTAATAACTTTTCCAAAAATTCCATAAGATTGATTAATACCATCATAGAGATCAGTTCTAACAAAACCAGGATGAGCAGCAAATGATTTAATGTTTGGATAACGTTTTTCTAATTCATTGTTGAATAGAATATTAGCCAACTTAGATTCTCCATATCTATCCCAAATGCTTCCCTTCTCCAAATTAACATCGTCAAAGTTAATACCAACTTTAGGAGCGAAATTATGTGCATAACTTGTTACATTGACGATCTTAACATCTTGTCCTTCCTTAGCAGTTGCATCTAAAACTGGTAACAAATTTCTAGTAAGAAGAGCATGGCCCATATAATTAGTTGACCATTGCATTTCATAACCATAATGATCGGTTTTATAAGGAGTTGCCATAATTCCTGCATTATTGATGAGGTAGTTTAATGATACATGTTCATTGGCGAATTTTTCAGATACCTTTTTGACTTGATCAAGATCAGATATATCAAGTTGAATGAATTCAATATCTGCCCCAGGAACTTGTTTATGAATCTCTTCATTAGTTTCTTGTGCTTTAGTTGGATTTCTAGCTGCAAGATAGATTTTGCCCATGTTTTTCTTGGCAAGCACCATAACAGCGATTTTACCAATACCATTGGTAGCTCCAGTTATGAATAGAGATTTATTGGAAAAATCAGGGAGAGAATCGACAGACCACTTTCCAGAAAACATTATGAGAATAATAAAGATAAAACTTAGAGTAATATATCAAGGGTGTTTGTTTAAGAATTGTTCTTGTAAAAGAAGTTATTGATATTGGAATAGAGAAACCAAGAACAGGATATCAAAGTCAGGAAATAGTTTATTTATATACATTTTCTACTAATAGAGATTTAAAAATAAACTAACTAACTAAACTATTCAGAAGTTCATCACCGGACAAAATAGGCGGACAAACTATCTATCCGTTGTTAGAACTACTAACTCATCACTCCACAGATGGTATAAATCGATATTGACTTTTCCGGGTATAAACAGGATTATCTTAACCCGTTCCGGCTGCTTTCAGCCCTGACTCCACTTTGTGACAAGTTTTCATACCGAGGCAGGATGCGTAAAATACAATACTCCACTCCGGTACATTGTGTTCATTGTTTTATTCTTTCTTAGACACTGTAACATAGTAAAGCTTAAAATAGTTACAGACGGAACATAACGGCAGATAAAAAGATAATAATACATGTATTACAACTCGAAGTTCATAGCACAATAGAGGTATTCCGCCTCGGAAGACGGATATCAGCGGCATGCAGTTAATCTAAAACGGTATCTGCATCCATCAGATGAGGTAACGCAACCTAACCTTCATAATTAACTTTAAATCTCTTATTTTGTTCTCCGTTCATATCCGTTATGCAGGCGTGAAGCCGTTAAACAATCACCGTTAGCATGCATGCAAGTTTAAAATCAAAGTGATAGTTAAAATTCATATCCGATAAGCAATAACTAGATAGAAATCTTCGGATTTAAAGTCGTATGACCGACATGTCGAAAGGGTTTAAAGAAAGACTATGTTATCGTCAGGGTCTTGAGGTACGGGCAATTATAATTGTCCGAGCTCCGAGATGCGGAATGCTGTATTCGTCCGAGCCCGGTCTTGAATATGTGCAACATCAGAAAATACTGGCAACTTCTAATAGCTTTTCTATTCATATATGTGGGGTGTACGGACCCTGCCTCCGACGGCTGAGAGGCAGAAAGGGCACCACCGCTCTCGCCCGAGTTTAGCAGGAACTAGGGTTGGAAGTAATCTCGACGAAACAGAAGAAGCCGTATCATGATCTGACAAGAGATTCGTGTACTTGCTGATGGTATTACTTGTATGAAGTTACAATTCGCAAGGATTCCAGCGCATGACAGTTAGCGACCAGAACGTAAAAGTACGTTAACTATTACCAGCTACTACAGTAGACACTATATTTAAGGAGTAGAAATAGTGAGTGCGTAGAACTGATTAGAGATTAGCGGTTATAACAACAATTTAATGAACGCATACCATGTTGAAGCGTGCATATTCCAATGACGTAAGTCAACGTTAACTTAAGCCATCCGGGGCTGATCAGAGGAGGAAACAATGTTTCAGGTTCTGCAGTCAGTCAACCCCAGGCTGATCTCTAGTATTTCTTAATTAACATTAACAGTCAACTAACTAAACTAGTGCAACTGTCAGGTTAACCGTTAACAGTTAACGTAACTTATAATGAAGTCTTTAAGTCTAACACCATCCTCATAATTAATTAAGCTAGGACTGGATCCTCAACACGTGATAAACAAAACGAGATATTAAGGGGAATTAATATTAGCGAGGCTTACCTCGTAGTCACCAAAATAGTAAAACAGACTTTATCTATCTACTATTTGAGATCATTAAACGTATAACTTAACAGTATTGGAAAATAGTTAGAAGTCTCTAAAAGGACTAGAGGTACGAGACATTATTATCATACCAACTAGAAATTATTCTTATAAAGGTAGATCTCGTTCAAACATGATACGCGCGGCGCGAGCGCCATGTTTACCTAATTAAATGTATTCTGATATCCGCCTGTATGTGCTCTTAAATAAATTTACGTCTGGATATAAGTCTATCAAAAAATGTGATATCTTTAATTTTAGAGCTAAACCATAGAATCAAATGCTCATTATATATCACCAAGATATCTATTTCCAAGAAAAACAAACGAGAAGCGGTTTTTACGACCCTCTAATGATGTTTTATGAAACCTTATAAAGGATTATATCATATATATACGTCCGCCGGCCGGGCGCGCGCGCGCGGTTATAGTCATTACCCGGCGTTCAAAACTGATAATTCACCATCACCACAAGTTCTACCACCCACCAACAGAATGTCAATTAACCACCGACAGTCATTAACCTCAAGCCCTGTCAGCCAGCCATCCTTTCTCCGTTCACCTTTTATAGTATTATCCTATTATCTTATATTATTATATTAGTCTCTGATATTATTTCTGCATGAACGTGACGCGTAACTGATTGCGAAGAGGGATCTTTTAAAGAACTGCTCTTTAAAACTTGGATTATTTTTGGTCAAACTACGTGTGTTGATATTGTAAGTGTTTTTTTGATGACGCGCGAGGTAATAGGACGAATTTTCACATGGATGATTCATTAAGCTCGATTAGAATGAGACGTCCTCAGCTCTCATTTCGTTTACTTGCTCGTGGCTCTGGTTTTCTTTAGTGATATTGCTATGATACATGATACTTCTACGCTTCATGAGAAGGAGATCATAATCGACCCTGGAGAGGTAGAAATGAGTATAGGTGCTAGATATCTGTTTATGAAATCCTTTGACTCTTTCAACTGGCCACATTATTTATTATATCTACTTTTTTCTAACAATTCAGTTTGTCTATTTTTTTCTAGTCTCTGCGTCTGAGTACTTGCTACCATGTCTGGATTCAATATCGGCCAGTTCTTTAACAATGGGATGGCTGATCTGTCATCAAACAATGGTCCTGGTTCCGCGTCTGGTACAATGTCCCCTGATCAGTCTTTTCTAATGTCCCCTCCGAAACAGGACACATCCATGAGTTTAGATCCCGCATCGTTATTTTTATCATCTTGTAAGTCAACTCCATTGATTAATGCCTTGGAATCCGTGATTACTACTTTTACTAACCTACTTCAGCAACGTATGGAAATATGATGGATCCAGCTAGTCCTGGCAGTCAAATGGGTGGAGATATGGGTCATCCTGGTACAATTCAACCATCTGCAATCTATTCTCCAAGTATGTTTAATAATATGAGTCCTCAATTAGGAAATACTTCACCATCATTATCTGGTATCGGCATTAGTGGTAATAACAATGGACCTAATAACATGAATAGTCCATATGCAGGAATCCCGACCAAGAGAGGAAGGGAAGGTGCCAGTATATCGCCTCGACAACGGCCTACTCCATTACCTGCACAGTTGTTGCAAGAAGCTCATAGTGGCTCAACTTCTCCTTTGATTTCTCAACAGCAACAACCTCAATCGATGCAAACCTTTCAACCGCAGATGATGATGCAAGGCTCACGGAATCAGTCTGTTGATAACCCACTAGCATCAGACATTTCACAACAGTTTATTGGAGTAGGTATGGGTAATGGTAATGTTAATGGGAATAATAATAATGATAATAATAACGATTTTGCCTTCATGTATCAGCAACAGATGCTGCAACAACAAAATCAAAATCAATCTCAAAATCAAAATCAAAATCAAACTCAGAATCAGAATCAGAACCAGAATAGACCGCAGAATATGTTTCAACAATCTCAACAACAACCTCAAATCTCTCAACAGCAACCTCAACAGGTTCGAAGGCCATCTCAACAGCAGCAACTTCAACAACAGCAACAACAGCAAACACAGTTGCCACCTCAGCTTCAACGTCAGCCTGGTAGCATGCCTTTTTTGGCAGGATTGACCAGTCAACAACTCCAACCTTTACAGCAGCAGCTTTCGTTGTTAAATCCTCAACAGCAGGAAGTATTTTTGAGACGATTGGGCAGCCTTCCGCCTCAGAACAGGATTGCTGCTATTCAGCAGCTTGCTCAACAACAACAACAGAAAGCTGCACTGGCGGCAGCTCAAGCAGCTGCACAGAATCAAAATCAAGCCCAGAGTCAGCCTTCTACTCAGAACCAGCCTCCTCAGTCCCAGCAGTTCCAGTTTGTTGTGCAACAGCAGCAGTTACAACAACAACAACAGCAGCAACAACAACAACAACAGCAACAACAACAGCAGCAGCAGCAACAACAACTACAGCAACGGCAGCAGCAACAACAGCAGCAACAACAGCAGCAACGGCAGCAGCAACAGCAGCAACAACTCCAGCTTCAACAACAGGAACAAATAAACCGACAACGATCTCCTCAAGTAACACCTCCTAATGCTAATCAACCACAACCATTTCAACAACTTCAACAGCAGCAGATGCGCCCCTCAAGTGTCGGAATAACTCCAACGAGTGTGCCTTCCTCTGATTCCCCATCTGTTGGTGGCAACCCTCCCGGCGCTATTTCTGGTACCCCCACGTCTAAAGCTGACCAGTTTGTTAAATCATTGCTTGATTTTATGCAACGAAGAGGAACACCGGTAACATCTCAACCTACCATTGGAGATACACGTGTCCATCCATTCGCGTTGTACGCGACGGTTATGAAATTTGGAGGCTCGGCGAAAGTGACGCGGGCACAGCAATGGCCAAATGTAGCCCAGGCGCTAGGTTATATCCCAAATTTGGCAGATGAAGTTTCCAGAGTGTATAATGCACTACTGAGGCCATTCGAAGAATTTTTGATTAGCTCACAAATGAGGCTGCGAGCAAGACAGCAGCAGCTTCAACAGCAACAGCAGCAGCAACGCCAGCAGCAGCAGCCGCAACAGCAACAACAGGAACAGCAGCTGCCCCTGCAGTCGCCTCAGCAGCAGCCTCAGCAACTATCTCAACAACAACAACCTAGACAGTTGTCTCAGCTACAGCAGCCACTTCAGCAGCCACCTCAACAGATACCTCAACAGCTATTGCCTCAACAAGTGTCTCAACAGTTACCTCAACAGCCGCCTCAGCAGCTATCTCAGCAGTTGCCTCAACAATTACAACAACAGCCTCCTCAGCAGCCGCCTCAATCTGTACTTGCGCAACAATCACTGCCACAGTTCCAATCTAATCAGCCTGTTATTGATCAGAAAATATCACAATTTGAGCCTCCCCAATCCATGGGGGGCTCCCCTCAATTGAAGCATAGAGGACATCCGCCTGCAACAACTGGAAGGGCGCGACGGACACCTACCCCTCGTAAAAAGTCCTCGTCAGCTTCATCGCCATCGCTGTCTAATGTTCCTGCACCAAATGCTGCTGTCAAGGCCTCTCCAGCTCCGGCACATGCTCCAGTACCAGCACCCGGACCAGGACCATCTCCTGCTCCTTCGTCTGGTCCAGGAAGTGCTGCTATTCCTCCTCAACTATCTCAGAGCTCCCAGGCCTTGTCCATTCCTGCTCCTCCTCCAAGACCGTCTCTGTTAGTTCCAACTCAAGATCATAAATATATCCCCAAAAAGCGACTTGTTGAAAAACATGGTGGGTACGATGTGAGAATGTTGGCCTCTCTTGGTCGAGAACTTGATAATATTCGTACAGAATTTCCTGTGACTCATGAATTGGGCACCTTTGATGTTCATGCAATCACTATGTCAATCAAGTCTACACTTCCAGGTGAAGTTCGACAAGCATTAGACAAGTTGGTTGTTGTAACGGCGGATCCTCGTTGTTACTTCAGTTTATATGACTCGCCCAACCTTCTTACTGGTTTGGCAGAGATAGGATTGATTGTAGTGAAGTCTTTGTTGAAAGGTGGTTCAGCAAGGCAGGCGCTTGCTTCTGAAGGCTCTGTGCCCATTGACGAAGAAGCTCTCGAGGCCAATGATGAGTGTGAAGAAATTGATGTGATATTTGAGAATTATCGGGATAAACTTGGAAAGCCAGATGTAGATCTTGTAATAGAGATTGATAGTGCTACTGGCAAGCAGGTGGGGGAAGAGTCGGCTGATGAAGAGGAAGAGGTTGGAGATAATTTCGTGGAAGAGATTCTTCCTGCTCCTCTTTCGTTGAAAAAAAATGTGTCATTTGTTACTGGTCTGAGAGTTCCTGACTCAGTAGCTTTTAACGAGGAGGAAGAGAAGAACAAGCCGTTTGGGTTTACCAATTACTTGGAACTTTTCCAGCAAAGCCGGAATGAAGCGGATGAGCTTGGTGGTGAAGATTATAGAAGTACTGAGATTGATAGGTTTTGGAATACTGCCGCCATAGATAGGTTGTTAAGCGTAACTGCAATTCTTCGGAACTTATCCTTTGTTGATACCAATCGATCAATCTTAATAAACGAGGCAACTAATAGAGAGTTTCTATTTTCTTTGCTTTATGGGTTGGCAGAAAATCCTGATTTTATGAACACTGCTAGGAGACGTTTAGATTTGATGAAGGATTTGTTAACTATTTTCTCCAACTTGGCACCGTTATTAATTTTGGAGTCCCCAAAAGATGCATTGGTATTGTTACTGTTTGTATTATCGTTCGCACCCACTCCATCACCCTTTGATTCCCGTGATTTCTCCTCCAAGGGAGCATCAAGTAGTCGTCTTGAATTTGGCAAATTTGTTCCGGCTGTGCATCGATACTTACCATATGCTGTGGATATCGTTGCCAAAGTTCTGCCTAGAGATCCACCTAATCGTGATTTATTTGAATCCATATTTTTAGGAACATGTATGAATACAGAATATCTTCGACTTTTGCAGAGATATTTTCATGGCCGTAAACCCAATCCTTATGAGCTTTTGACTCGCACATTTGGCCTGGTGATTTCTACTATTCCTCATGATGACCTAACTATTATACCTAGAAGCTTGGAGCTCTCCAGACCGTTACTTCATCAGAGTCTTTTGGTTGCAGAGATGTTAGCGGAGATGATTCCAACTGAGGACAAGTCTAACAGAAATTCTAACGGTGGCGGTACTGCAACTGGTAATGTTGGTGTCAGTACTATGTCGACTACAGGGGCTGATCTGGCTGGTCCTTCTTCACCAGAGCATGTCAGCATTGAAACTTCGTCATTGTCGCTGTCATCATCGTCTTCTGCGTCATCTTCGTCGTCGGCGGCTTTAAGTGGGCCTCAATCACTCGGTTCATTTGTGGTCGAATTAAATAATATTCAAGCTGGTTACAACATTGCATATCAGTGGCTTAGTGCAACCGATGGGTTTGGCCCGGTTCTACTGAGAGCTGCTTGTGCACTTGGTGCGGTTGTTGGAGCGCCAGTAGTTCCTGGTGCTCGTCGTGAAGAAGAACGAAACCCTTTTGCTCGTATCACACATAGAAGTATTACAGTGTTACGTATCCTTGGTAAAAAAGCCATGGAATATGGTGTGAACGGTAGTTCTCAAGATGTTAATGACAAGAGTAGCCTTTTGCGTTTGCCATCTGGTGTCCTTCCTACAATCGAAGCTCTTTTGGGAGCTATGTTAGCGGGAACAATGGACAAGTATGTTGTTGGACAGATCTGCCGTTTCTGCGATGAGGGAAATGACCACCTTGGTAAAATCCAAGCTGCTTCCGGGGTGGAACATTTTTAATTATAAATTATATTTATTGCTAGTTTAGTTGTAATTTTAGAAATGTCAAGTAATGTTAAACATGTTTTCTATATATCTCTCAGTTGGAATATATACAAGAAATCTATTTCACAAAGTATTGTTGAAAAATTGGACTAATTTACTTGCAGCCTCTTTTCCAATGATCTTTGCTATAGCAGATTCAGGCATTGAACATAAAGTCTGAATATTGGGTACTTTTCGCATGATGAGTTGATAATTCTTAGAGTTAATCCCTGGCATTGTCAGTAGCATATCTACGGCAGTGAAATTGTAATTATGAGGTTGTTCATTATTCTCAAGCCCAATGTTAGCACAGATATTAGGATCCGGCTGGTCACGTTTATTTTTAAGATCTGCAAATATTTCCGTGGTCTGATAAGGACCAGATGACCAAATAACTTTGAGTTTAGGATGGTGTAATAATAGTAGAGTGATTTTTGACTGAACTGTATCATCCTTCATCATTGATGGTTCATAACTATTCAAACCTCCCGCAACATTTCTTGGAGGCCCACCAACACTGTTATTACTGCTAATACCTGGCGCATCTCTTAATGAATCAAATGAAAAAGCATTAGCGTCGCTGAACTCGATTAATAATGTAGGCAATTCATAGCTACGGCACATCGCTGTACATTGTTTATCCAAATGTCCGCTTTGGAAACTCGAGATTAAATCGGGGATGGATTTACGTTCCACACAGATCTCAGGGGATAAAATATAATCACCCACCTCTAGAGACATAGGAACAACCTGGAAATTCTTTAGATCCAAAATTGACGGTAAGGCAGAACGCAGTTCTCGTATATCCACTACTATTATTGGCTTTTCAGTTTGTAATAATGCCCCACCAGCTATTCTGGTATTTACATTTCTTAGCACGGTATTACCATTACCGCCAACTGCCGTTGATATAGCCTTATCTCTTTCAGTCTCTAAATGAATTGGCATAGCAGCTTTTTCACGAATTAATCTAGTGAACGCATCCTTTTCCCTTCTAACTTGAGATAAATATTTCTGTTCCTCAACAGATTTAGTATAGAACATAAAGTATACTTTAATCTGCCTATCAAGATGTGTAGCTCTAGTCACTTCAATTCTGCGGAAGAATGCTGGATCAGGTTCATACATAATAACATATGAAGGCATCAATTCTTCCAAGATGGTTTCATTTTTATGTGGATCATAATTTTCGATAACAATGAGCGAATCGTTAGAGAATAATTCGAAGGGAGAAAAAAAAGATCTGGACTGAGAGTCATCATCAAAAATATTCTCCACTACCACTGCATCAAGAATATCGTTATCCAATTGATTATCATCATTCACACCAATTACAGATATTTCATTATCCGTGTTAGTGATCTCATCCGTGCCTGGAATTTCTTGGGAATCTGGAATAGAGAGGTTTGCCAAAGTGGTCTCGGATCTGCTAAGACTATTTTGGATGACAGAACCTCCTCTCAATCTTCTACGTTTATTAGACCGTCCATGCGAATTAGGACCAGATGAAGAAGATGTTCCAGTGGGAGGCGTGGCAGTTTCACCTGTAACTGGAGCATTTGTATCCGCTGTGTTCGATTGTTGCTGCCTTCTTGAACTATTGCTAAACATGCTCTCAAACTTCTTTCTTTCTCTATATTTGCTTAACTTTGTCCGCATAAACCATTGACCAGGTGAATTCAACGGATCGTCATCACGTTTTATACTGCTGATATAAGCTCTTAACTGGTTTGCTATCCTTGGCTCGTTGCACATAATCAGAACAGGCCCACCAGTATCTTCAGGGTTACCAACGGCTTTATCGGCAGTGACTTCTTCTAGAATACTAATTAACTGATACCACTTAGGTAGTTGTTCTATATGGTGGGTATTATTACTATTGTCCTTTGGTCCAAACACTCTGTCGCGAGATAACGTAATAAGAGCAGATCCAGCATCTTCAAGTAACCATTGTGATTGTTCTCTAAGTGACCCTACTTGAGAGTTATTGGAGACTACAATTTCATCCAATCTTTGGAAAAACCCTACACTATCAATTACTAACATTTCAACAAGTAAATCCTGTAGAATAAACAAATCCGCTACCAATAATTTGGCTTTACCAGAGATTCTATGCCAGAAAGGTTGGAGTTGAATTCGTACACGGCGAGCAATATCTTGACTAAGTGCATTATCAAGACTCCAATCTTCAGAATTGAGATCTTTTACATACATGACTGATCGTTTAATAGCAGAAATACAAGATTCAATACTTTCCATAATAGCAGTCTGCATATGTCGCATTGAATCAGATAATTCCACTCGAATTTCAATGACTTCATTACGCTTTTTGCCTGTACCAGTTAAAGATTTCCCATTACTATTAATATTGTTATTTGCTGCAGTACTCCCAAGCAAAGAATCGGTAACTTCTAAATGAAATCTGGGCCATAGAAGTACTCGGCGAAGATGTAATATCTTTAATTTTGTTGCCAAGGGAGAAAGTCCACCGGATGAATTGAATCCTTCGGGGTCTTCTGATAAGGCTTTAATGAAACCTTTTGAATTCTTTCGTCGATAAATTCTTAGAATCCAACCTAAATAATCTACTTCAGAGACTCGATGAGCCGAGAGAGCCACTATTCCCGTTACTTTAGTACAATCTATTATATTCACAAGCATATCAGCTATTAGGATACGTGAGGTGATTGAAAACACGCCACCATTTTGATATAAAGTTTCACGACGTTTTAAAGACATACTGTCAGTACTTACAATTGTCAATCCACGGTGGCAATGATAAGGGTCTTCAGATAATTGTGCCAATTGCCATAACTCTTCAGAGATTCTCTGGTTATCCTTGTCAGTTGCGCCAATTAGAAGAACAAGACTAACACGGTTACAACCACCGCCATTCTCACTTATTCCCACTCCAGTAAATGGCAGGTTACTGGTGGCCGTCGGAGGGGGCGCAGTCCCAGCTACATCTAAGGCATGAAGCAAATTGGCAGCGATTAGATGTAATCCAAGACCCCTTCCTAGAACCAGTAAAGCGTCTTCTGCAAGTAAATCACGGATAATGGTTTTCTGAAATGATAAAGCTGCAGAAAGAGTCACAGACTTGAAAATCTCTTCAGAGTGATAGATATCATCTCTTAATGTCAAGGATGTGGACTCTTCATTAGATTCTATCAGGATTTCATTTCCATTAACTTTTAGATTATTCCCGTCGTATGTTTCAGAAGTATCATCTTCATCATAATTGACGGCATCTATCAAACTATGTTGTTCATAGATGTCATCATCTTGCTGGACAAAAAGACTATCGCTTTCGTTATCCGACATTTATAAAATTACAGAACCTCCATCCTCCACTACAATCCTAGTTTTTAGCAGAATATATATTCCTTTGACTGAGAAAAGCGCGAGAAGACGTGAAGTGAAGAAAGTTGGATTAGGTATAGAGTCAATACTAGTCTGCTATTAAAAATAGTCTTATTTTGACACGGTACGGCTGTTTCATGATTGGATGGATGTAGATAAAGTTACAGTATATGAAGAATCAACCAAACGAGCTATTTTCTTCTCTGGAAATAAAATATAAAAACAGGAATCATTCATTGACTGTTACTGATCTGAGTCTGATCATCATTGGAGTGATTACTTGTAGATAATCGTCATTTGTGTGCCTGTGCTTCGTTTCCCCGAAGCAACAGATTGATATCAAATTTTTGATGTTTTTGTTCTAGTAAAAGATTCTTCTTATTGATCCCAACTTTACTTAGGTCAATGATGTAGTTAGTCAACATTGCATTGTATTGAGAATTTCTGTCAATTGTCAAACCAGTTATTGATTCGTTCCTGTTTATCCTCATTTATTAACTAATGAGCAAGCACTAATTAGGTCACCTATTTTTAACAATGATTGTTATCCTCATTTATTAACTAATGAGCAAGCACTAACTAGATCACCTATTTCTAACAATGATTTAAGACTTTCGAGGCAGATCAGGAGATTGATAATTCTATTAGATATATTACTGCACAGTAGATTATTCATTTGCGTTGAGATCTGAAAGATCGGCGAAGACCTAATGGTCAATGCTCGGATGCATTAATCAGTTGATCTAACTGCATGACTCTGCATATGCGGCTAAGGGTCTAACGCAAGGGCGACTGCACATACAGTACATATAAGTTGCTGTACGTAGGACCTGAACCGTAACGTGCATGATGTAACTTACTGTAATGCATGCATGGTAGTACAGTATCACCTGCCGGACACACACGCAATTTAAAAAAGTAAAGTCTTAAAAGTATAAATCTCTATAAGATAAGAAAGAATCAAGTGCTTTTTTCGATTATCAATCGGTATTGTACTACCCCGCTTTTGGGCAACCAACCGTATTATCAGATCGTAGACTCCGACCGTATAAAAAAGCTTTGTTTTCGTCATTGGCCGGTTAACTAACTACTCTCTGTTCTTTTATATTGAATGGCATTTTGATTGAGACGACCCAAAACGAAAAAAAAATTAAACATAGAAGGGAATGTCATCTCCATCAAAAGTCATTCTTATACTTGGAGCAGGACCTAATATAGGCCAACATGTTGCAAATAAATTTGCTCTAGAAGGATATAAGGTGGCGGAAACTTCTCGTACTATGGAAACTGGCGTTACTAAAGATGGTTATCTCGGAATCAAAAGTGATTTGACAGTACCTGAAAATATTGTGGATATTTTTGAAAAAGTCAGAGAGAAATGGGGTCATCCTAACGTGGTTGTATATAATGGTGAGCAATTGAGTGATTTTCTTCGATAATATCCAATTCTAACAAATATAGCAAGTGGTATTCATAGAACAGAACCAGATGATATATTTAGTTTGCCATTGGAAGAATTCAAGAGTGATTTAGTTATTAATGTAGAGAGTACTTTTGTTGCAATGCAAGAAGCAGTTCGTGGGTTTAAAGAGCTTGGTGATTCATCTGTAAGATGTTTTATTTTCACTGGAAATATGTTGAATACTGGATCCATACCTGCTTTGTTAACTTTAGGAGTGGGTAAAGCAGCTGCAGCTCATATTATTGATGCATCTGTGAAATCATATGGCGAAACAGGAATGAGGTAAGTCAGCCTGGAAACTAGAGTCGTAGTGTGTTCAACTAACAGCTCCTTATAGATTTTATTACGCAGATGAACGAACTCCAGAAGGCTATGCAACATACAATTTGGTCGATGGAGAAGCGCATGCTGATTATTACTACCAACTTGCAGAAGATCCGGTTCAGGGGCCATTTATTAATACTTTTGTAAAAGGATTGGGGTACACTCCTTTTGGATTTGTGATCAAGGAGGCAGTAGATGAAGAAGAGGAAGAGGAAGAGGAAGAGGGAGGTGAAGTGGAAGAAGAAGAGGAGGAAGAAGAAGAGGAAGAGGAAGAAGAAGAAGATATCTCGTGACCGAATACGCAAGAACACTTTATTGTTTATTAAAGAAGTTAAAGAAGTTAAAGTAAATTGATTATTATTTATATACATACGGTTCATATATATCTTTTCATAAAATAACAAATTCCACTAAGTTAACTTGGCATAAATTACTCTCTAGTCCGTCCTAAAACCTGCCAATTGATTCTAAATTTGCTCTGGCGATTGGTTTCCAATTCTAGACGCCTCCCCGGTAAATGAATATCGCCGGTAACCGTCAGTCACTATACGTAAGGTTAACGTTACAATGCATAAATTGCGGCTGTAAGATGTATTTCCCAATTAGGAAATGATGTGTAACCGTAACGTTCGACAACTGACTTGTACCGCTATCTATTCGTCTATTTGCCGGGAAATGGTCTACGAGCCGTTGCTTTTGGTGGTCGAGCCAAGTTAAAGTCTTCACTTCACTCAGAAGCTGTCAGATACTTTGATTCATTAGATATTTCTGAAATGTTGAATACAGCTAAGGAATAGGTTTTCGGGCTATACGCCGATGATCGGCCAGACATAAAACTCTTGCGAGAGCCATAGGATGCTCATAGGCCACCATGTAATAAATATATTATTACGGTATCTATTCTTTCTGAATACAAAAGTACTAAGCCAAGTCAATACAGCTGAAAACTAATAATTCGAGTCACTTACTTGCATCAGCTTCCAGCGTCTGTGTTCTAAGTTTCAGCTGCTATACAATCCAGAACCCCAGAAACTTATCCCAACATAAACATACCATCCTTTCTTATTCTATGACTAACGCTAAATTACCACAAGTATTTGATACTCAGCTACTATAAATTAATATCAATCTCTTCTTTTTTTAGAAGTTACAACAGCAGTAACACCTCAAGAGATCAACCGGCGAACTTCACCGTATTCTTAAGCCGCATTATAATAAGCCGCATGTCTACATTTATACATATAAAACGTTATCTGCTGCTGCTTCTTTCTTTTTTACTTCTCGCTTCGCCGACATTTGATCTGATTCATTCTTCATTCACATTTGGTCTGATTCATTCACAATTTGTTTGCTGTTTAGAATTTCAAATCAGTATCAATCTTTTCGAATCTAATATAATTATCTCACCTCCATATCTTATTTAATCATGTCGACAATCAAAGAATTGATCGCTGGCCTTAAGCCGGGTGAGAATTATTTCTCTTATGAATTTTTTCCCCCAAAAACTAAGAGTGTAAGAAATAATATAGAGAGAAGTAGCAAGTGACAAATTTGTGGAGATTCTGCAAACTGGCAACTAGAAGAAATCGTGGGCGACTAATTGACTAGACATGTCATCTATTAATTAACTAGACAAGTCATCTATTAATTGACTAGGCCATAGATATAACTAACTCTCTCTAGGGAATGCAAAACCTTATGGCTCGTATACAAAGAATGTCAAAATTGGGAAACTTGTTTGTAACTGTAACTTGGGGTGCTGGAGGATCATCGGCTCAAAAAAGTTTGGATTTGGCAGCTATCTGTCAACAGGAATTACATGTTACAACTTGTATTCATTTAACTTGTACTAATATGGATAGAAGTATTTTGGATCAAGCTTTGTTACAGGCTAAAAAGCTGGGTATAAGAAATATCTTGGCCCTTCGAGGAGATCCCCCAAGAGGTCAAGAATATTCTTCTAGTCCTCATTCAGAACCAATTAATGGCAATAATGGTAATAATGTTCATGATAATAATAGCAATAACGATAATGATGTTCATGATGATGATGATAATGATGATATTTCCTTTAATTATGCTGTTGATCTTGTCAGATATATCAAGGATAAACATGGTGATTTCTTCTGTATTGGTGTAGCTGCATATCCTGAAGGTCATGTAGATGGAACTGATACTAGTGATCAAGATCCTACTAAAGATATTCCCTTCTTAGTGGAAAAAGTTCAAGCTGGTGCCGATTTTATTATCACTCAGTTGTTTTATGACTGTGAAAAATTCTTGAGTTTTGAAAAAACTTTGCGAGATCATCCATCAGGAGCTTTTACAGATATACCTTTAATCCCAGGTCTTATGCCTATTAACACTTATCAATCATTTATTAGGGCTGCAAAATTGAGTCATGCAAGTATTCCCGAGGAGATAATGGAGAGGATGGAAAGCATACCTTTGGGCGATGATGAGCAGGTTAAACAATTCGGTGTTGATGTCGTCTCTGGGATTATTCAGAATTTGATTGTCGGAACTCAAGGTCGAGTAAGAGGCTTCCATTTCTATACGTTGAATTTGGAGAAATCTGTTGCTTTAATTCTGGAGAAAAGTGGTTTATTAGCTCTGTCTAATGATATCGAAAAGGAAGTTAAGGGTAACGATGTCAATGGTATCATAGCCAATCAGCAAGAGTTTGCAGTTGTTGATGACGACGATGATGATAAGAATAGCGTAGCTACTGCAAGCAGTGGTGGTAGTTTTAGTCTCTTAAAACCTATGTTTGGACGTTCCACTACTAGACGTCGCTCAAGCTTATTGGCTCATAACAGAATCATAGTGGAAGATAATACTAGTGATACTAATGGCAACCCAGAAGAATCTGTCTCTGAAACTGAAGCTGGTAGGAAAAATGCCGGTACTCCATTAGCAAATGATGCTCTAGCGATTTCCACTGGTGAAGGAGATCTGGGCCGTGAAGCCACATGGGATGACTTTCCAAATGGTCGATTTGGTGATTCCCGTTCTCCTGCATTTGGTGAAATTGACGGTTATGGACCAACTTTACATGTAAGCCCAGGTAAAGCTTATAAACTTTGGGGATATCCTGTGACTATTCATGATATAAATTCATTATTTGCACGTCATATTCGTAATGAATTAGATATATTACCGTTCTCCGATCAGACTTTAAGCGCCGAAACCGGTATGATTCAAGAAGAACTACTTCAAATGATTGATCGTGGATATCTAACTGTTGCCTCACAACCAGCTGGAAATTCGATTAAAAGTACTGACAAGATATTTGGTTGGGGTCCACCAGGTGGAAGAGTATTCCAGAAGGCATTTGTAGAATTCTTTGTTAGTGATGAAGGGTGGAATAAGTTGAAACCTAAACTTGATTCTTTAGGTGATTCTGTATCATATTATGAAGGAACCTCACATGAGGCCAAAGTTCAAAACACCAATCTACCTCCTGGTTCTTCTAATGCAGTTACTTGGGGTGTTTTTCCTAATAGAGAAATCTTACAATCTACCATCATAGAAGAAGAGTCATTCCTTGCTTGGCGTGAGGAAGCTTATAGCATTTGGAAAGAATGGCGCAACCTTTACAAGCCCCATACAGCATCATATGAACTGTTGGATAAAATTTATAAAACCTATCATTTGGTATCAGTAGTTCATCATGATTTTTTTGACGAAACTGCATTATGGAGTATATTCCAGTAAAATATCCAACTGAGCTGGTGGAGTAGTATGATTTCTTCATTTCCTCATTTACGTAACACATAGAAATAGATCCGTTTTTATGCCCAGTTTATCATGATTTCGTTATGACTCCGTTAGTGTGAGAGTCGCCCGTCTCATCGGCCCTCAGACCCCACGCATCACTTAAATGTTCGAGATAATTAACCTCAAACGAAGCATGCTGTGAGTTCTGGGGCACAGTCGTGTGGGCGGATAGACTCGCAAGGGCATGTAATATAACCAGAGGTTATATAATAACCATCCAAATCCGATGATGCGTGACTTAATTATTCATTGAGTTAATTTCATTAATGTACGTATGGGACCTAATTAATAATAAAAAAACGTATCAGTCACCATAAGAAGTCATAATCGGGATTCTGAATATCAATCCTCTAACCGCCCATGTACTTCTTCACAGATATCTTCCAATCCTTTCAAAGTAAAACTGGTCTCTAATTCAAAAGATCTCTCATTCCCACGTTCTCTGAAATGATCATGACAATAAATCTTTTCGAAATCTGTATATGCACTCTGATCATTCTTATCATAAGGAAGTATCCTAGAAAGAAAACATAAACAACCACAAACACAACATTGATAGCGATCTTCTTCCTCAGTACTACGAAGAACTTTCAATTTCTCATGAATTTCATAATGACTACCCTCACTAAAGGAATCTTCAATTGTCTTTGATCGCCGTTGAGTCTCAGTTTGTAACATTTCCAACAAAAGTGGATATAGCCACTGGGCAGTCTCTTGTCGTTGATCGGCTTTTGCTGTGCGTATTAACATTTCATCGTGAGAGAAAATTGGTGATCGGTTTTGTTGTTTGTAAGAAACAATCGCTGCCTTTCCATATGGCACCCAATTAGGTGGAGCATAATTCACCGCCTCGTTGAAGTTAAACCCATGATTAAATCCGCAATGATAGGCATTAGGAAATGTAATAACAAACTCTCCGGGATGTTGATCAATTACATAACACGGGACATTTTTTTCGATTAATACGTCGGGAGATATCATTGTTGCACGTTGAAATAGAATATCCGGCTGCTTCTCAAATAATTCTGGAACAAATTCACGACTAGCTTTCTCAAATTTCTCGGCATAAGGACTAGGAATTCCGTACCAGGTCTTTGTATCACCAAAATGTTGATAGTTTATCGAATAAGTATAATGGTCTTCACTATGCCAACAAAATGCAGAAAACATCATACCTACATAAGCCCATGGCACAGTAACTCCAGAGATATCAGATTTCAAGTTACGAAGTAAGGACATTTTATTATGAGGAATGTTATTCAAATTCCATGGATCTTTTGCGTATTTACTAAAGGGATCCTTTGAAACAGTTGGGAAACCGGATCCTTTGACGTCACATTTGATATCCGCCCCATATTCTACCGAGATCTTACAATTTATATCGTTGATATGCGACCAGAAGCATTGCTCTATCAGACATTCCACTACCTCCCTGTCTTTTGGATCTACGATGCTCAGTTGGCTGTCCAGATAATTTTGTTTAAATTGATCGGCCATATCTTGAAATTTAGGCAAATCATAGATTTCCCCTTCATCAAAGAAGAATTCTCCGTTACCCACTAAACATTTAGGGCAATACCATATAGGGGCTTCTATGTTCAAAGACAAGTTTGGCGTCAGGCATGATACATGATAAGATGAATTACAATCTGCGCATAAACATATCATTCGGTTGACACTAATCTCATTGTTTTCTTGCAATTTTTCATTTTCTTTGATCATGTTTTCACAAATAGGACACACGTCATATTCAACATCTTCCGAATCAGAAAGATCATCAGCTTCCCCAGGCGCATTATTCTCCCTTGTACTAGACAACTTCCTTCTCTTGCTGGTTTTATTATTATTCTTATCAGCATTGTATTGATTTTCGTCCGACTCAGTATACTTAGCTTCAGAGATTGTTCTTCTACGATGACGTCTTTTCGCAATAGGAATATCATTATCTTCATAACTGTCATTAGTTTTGTTGATATTGGTCTCATTGCTAGAAATTGAATCATGAATTCTGGCAGATTTTCTAATAGATGTTTCCGGTGGAGGCGATGGTAAGCTGCTTGAAGAGGGTCTAACACGGAGTCTAAGTATGAGTGGGTCATGGCTTTCATTATCATGATTAAATTCAGCATCATCCTCGCAAACAGGGGTTGAGAACATGAGAGGAGCTTTCTGACGTTCAGGAGTGCGAAGTATATTTTGTGGGAATCCAAATTTATTCTGAGAGTCTGGTATAACTGGTGTTTTTGATCGAGATTCAATTTGAGTTAGAGGGTGGACATTGAAAACTTCGACTGGACGAATCTGAGATTGGAACGCAATTTCAGGACGAATCTGAGTTGTCTGAACCTCAACTTTAGGGAAAACCTCATTTGATTGGAGTTCTTTTTCGTGGTAAGTCCCGCTAGGTTGGAGCTCAATTTCAGGATGAATCTGAGTTGACTGAACCTCAACTTTAGGAAGAACCTCATTTGATTGGAATTCTTTTTCAGGGTAAGTCCTGTCAGGCTGGAGCACAATTTCAGGATGAACTTGGGTCGAAGAAACTTCAATTTCATGGAGAGGAATCTCTTTAAGCTGTGATTCAGTTTCCAGCTCAGATTTTAGTTCGGATTCTTCTGAGTATTTATCTGAATCAAATTCGGTTTCCGATAATAACCCCTGACTCCTAACGTATTCAATATAATTCTCATAAGGTAATAAATACTTCCCATACAAAAGGGCCATATCTTTCGAAGCTTGAATATCGGCTTTTGTAGAAAGTTGAAGCTTGGCAACTACTAATGGCCAAAGTTCTTGTTTGGTAACTTTTAGAAACCCACCGAGATGATGAACAGTTTCTTTAAGCTTATAAAAATTGACAACACCATTGCCCAATCTAGGATATTTGATTATTTCCTCCCCAGTATACAAAAGATGGAAATTAGCCATCCGATTAACCCAATCCATAGTTGTTCTAGTTAGAGCACCCATGGTATTTAGGGTCTGCTTACGACATTCGAAATTAAAAGTCCCTAAATCTATAGCAAATTTGGGATTCCAATGTGGTGGAGGAACTATTTTGAGAATACCATACTGTTGGCCGAGGTCATATAATGAATTTATATAACCATATGGGTCCTTGAATTGAGATTCATTTGGGAATAAAGTTGGTGCCTCTTGAAGACCAAATGGTCTTTTAGATTTGGTAAGAAGAGGATTTGAATCTGGATGACGAGATCTACACTCGACATCGTCAAGACCAGGAATTGGCATAATGAAAGAGAACGACCTTAAAATAGATTGTGGGATAGATTGATCAATACCTGGAAATAGAAGTCAAGATAATGTTACTTTTTATTCTCTCTCTCGGTCTTCTGATAATATACTACTAGTTATTGAAATTAGTGTGGTCCATATAATCATAATTTTTGGTTTAATTATTTGGCAATTTATTCAGGCAATCAAATTGTGGTCATCAGCGTCAATAGTACTCTCCCAGTCCCAATCCCAATAGTAACGTTACTCGCTAAGCTACAGTCAAAACTAATTAACTTTCACAAAATCAGTATCAGTGTTGCAGCTGCACAATCTACTCGTAACCGGAAAGGTCGTTAACTTGTTATACGGATGGTAAATTGGAGATAGATAGGGCATCGAGAAGTAACAATAGGATTGACCGATAAAACAACCTCTTAAAGGACTCTGACGTTAACATACAAAGAAGGACAAAGATGGTACGATATGCATGATGCTTAACTTGACACTTGTACAGTAAATTCTGTTAGTGCTTAAGATAGCCTAACTGTTAGCATCTTCCAGGATAGATTCAGAATTAATTGGATAAAAATGTAGAAGTCCTACTGATTCTCGAATCTCAATATTTGATTTGGAGATAGATGATAATAATACTTTGGTTTATATTCGTCCCTTTTTCTAATTGACCGAGCCTCGACTTATCGGATTTCCTGATTGGCTCACCGACTGGGTTCTAATTAAGGTTAACTACTAATTACCTGAAACGGTAATCAGTCTAGGTGTGTTGCGGCCGCGCGCTAGTCATTTTACATGTGATAACCTTTAAAAGGATATATTTATATACTTACCTAGAAAGAATCACGACTGAAGACTGGAGTTAAAGAAGAGGTTCTAGCAAACTTCCATGGAGTAAAGGAGTAGCATTTGGCAAACCTGCATGGAGCAGCGAGTAGGATCTGGGATGACATACCACCATTCACGATTTCTCCAGAGCAGTAAACTATGAGGTCTTAGGCAGAGTTCAAGTGAACGGAAGTAGTAGTTAACTAGGAGTGTCATCGGAAGCAGCACGACATGTGGTAGTGAGAACGATAAAATATATAAAGGACAGAAAGAATTAGTGAGAATGAAATTTTTACATGCACTGGCCACTCGCCGAGTATAGAATCCCTTTGGAGAATGAAAACGACCCAGCGAAGATTATTAATTA
This sequence comes from Sugiyamaella paludigena, assembly GCA_030579875.1. Lineage (NCBI taxonomy): Eukaryota > Fungi > Ascomycota > Dipodascomycetes > Dipodascales > Trichomonascaceae > Sugiyamaella > Sugiyamaella paludigena. The sequence goes on along the minus strand of JAKTRU010000012.1, from coordinate 164,728 downwards.
CTTAACTTAACGATACAACTGCTAAACACTATGTGAATTAGCCTGCGGCGCCTGGAGACTGGCATTGCTCGGTATGCCCGGGGTTAAGAAAGGCATTCGTCAACATGAACTTAACATCGAGCGAAGCGAGCAATGGGGTCTGGGGCTACGCCCCAGCCGCCGGAGGCACAATCGGGACTTTAAAAAACCAGATTGGCAGGGTCCTTTCAGGGTCCAAGAAATTTAACTATAATGGCAATGATCTTCATAATGAATATGCCGCATCTAACTAAATTGGGAATGAAACAACGAGGACGGCATTTTCGAATGAACCGAGATAGTGGATGGCTCAGTCCAGACTTGCAGAGATATCGGTTAGGCTCCCAAGCAGAAGAGAAACTTGGCTGGATTTTCAGTACTAAAGTTTATCAATTGTTTATATATCTACAATAGTACAAACAACTTAGATCTCAAAATCATCGTCATCATCAATATCAGTTCCTTCTTGAATCTCAGTAGCTAATTCCTTTTCCCTTTCACGGGCTTCCTCAGCAGTTTTCAGATCAACTCGATGATCATTAAGTAGATATCTCATGGATTTCACACTATCATTATGAAGGGAGATACAAAACTTAATTCTTTCATGAAATGTGTTTTGAGGCTCTAATGTAGAATAAATATCCAAAACTTCTTTTGATTGCATATAACCTAGTTCATGATCAATAGTTGCATCAATAACACCATCACGAATAGCTTTAGCAACAACATATTCAGCAGATTCTTCACTACCAAGATGCAAACGAACACAAATATCCTTGAGAGAGATTTTAGAATAAGTCAAGCTCATGATTCTAATACCAGTTTTAATAACATTCTGACGAAGCCTTAACACAAGTGTATAAGTACCATCAGCTTTAAGGGTATTTTCATGTTTAGCAAGAGTTCCAGAGAATTGACTCAAATCACCTACTCTAACAGCGCTAGCCACATCGAAATATGGTGAAAGAGATCTTTCTAAACTTTTCTGGAAAAATACTGATCGATCAGGAATATCACCCATTAATAATTCAACAACAATACTCAATTTATGAGCGGCTTGAAGAAATCCTACAGCTAAAGGAGTTTGAGGAGCTTTACGAATAGCAGCAGTCACTTGTTCAAAAGCTGATGAATAATCCAATTGGATAGCATTAATTCTTGCCAAATAATACAAATATCTTGCACCAAGAGCATTTGAAGCAGCCGATTCGGGGAAACTAGTTTTTGCAACAACATTAGCAGCTTGAGAAACCTTATGAGCAGACAAATAATTACGTAAAATTAAAGTGATTAATGAAGCTTGTGTTTCTAGATCATGACGTAGAGTAGCAGTACGTAAAGCTGATAACAAACTAGGAATGATTGAAGCTACTTCTGTAGATCCTTGTAATTCAGCGATTCTTGAATAATAAAACCATAATTTAGCTGCCAAATAATCCAAACTTCTACGATTATAATTCCGTAGTTTTGTAATTGAATGTTCTGCCAAAGCACGGATTTGCTCTAAATTATTATTCACTACTGGTAAATTTAATAGCCAAACAATTATCAAAAGTTGAATAAACATATCTACTTCTGGAAGAATACTACTAGCTACTATTGCTGTTGTTTCATCATCCACTACCATAGCATTATCACCATTATCATGTTGATGATGCCGACTAATTTCGGCTAACAATATATCTCTAGAAGGATCGGTTAATGGATAAGTTGATAAAACAACTTTAGTTAATGAACCAGAATCAACTCGTTTCCTTAAAGCTGGTAATCCTCTTAAAACTCGTAATGTGAATCGCGGATCAAAATTAGATACCGCTTTCTCCAAATAAGCAAAGTTCTGTTTGATATCATCAACAACAAGTAATTCAGTTCCAGTAATACTGGAACTAGGTTCTTCTACTGATTTATCTGCCATACTAATATCTTCTGACATGATTTAAAATATCAATTGCTATTACTATTATTACTACGAATGAAAGAACAAGAGAAACCGAACGAGTGAGTGTCGTTTGACAAACTACGAACTTCGTCGAAGGCGCTGACTGCTTATGTGAGCGCGAGCGTGCGCGCGCGGCTACCCATGTTACCCGGCGGGTGTTCTACCGCCACTACTTCCACCACCACATCTTCTTAGCCCCCAGCCGCCGGAGGCAGTAGAAGATGTAAGAAGGGCTGGTCCGGCCGTGACTCGGTTCACGTGACAGTATACCTCATTATAAAAGAATATATTTTCTTAAGAGAAGAGCTTTCGAGGTTCACGTAAATATATTTAGCAGCTTATCTCCGACTACCACTTGATTCATTGCTCTATCTACTATATCTATATCTCTAAGATGTCACAGCCATTATCAGTAGAGGATTTATTGAAAAGGAAGAAATCACATACAGAAAGTCTTGCGAAACCTCGGTTTCTTTCAAGATCAGAACGAGAGAAATTGGCTTTAGAAAGACGATCAAAGGATTTTAGGACTAATATCAATGAACATCCCAGTCGTCCATCTATTCGTGATCAATCAGTAGCTTATAATCGTACTAATGGAATAAATAGAGAAGAACAGGTTCCACAAGATAGATCATCAAATCAGACAAGAAGCACCGCACATACACAGAGAGATAAGTTCAGATTCTCATGGGAAGCAGAAGATGACACTCTGGATGATTCAGATGTTTTATATAAATTTGCTAGTGGTGGTAAAAACGGCAAAGATGTGGTTAACCGAAATGATAGTGGTAGATTACCTGGAGGAGGTATTGAAGAACGAAAACGACGACAAAGAGAATTGGAACTTTTTCAAACTAAAAAATCTAAAATCAATTGGGATGATGTTCATTGGTCTGAAAAATCCCTTGAACATATGAAAGATCGTGATTGGAGAATTTTCAAAGAAGATTATAAAATCGTTACAAAAAGTAGTGGGGGCGGCGTTTTACCATATCCTTTAAGGTCTTGGAAGGATTCAAATTTACCTAGATCTATTCTTGATACTATCCAATCCCTTGGATATAAAGAGCCTACTGCTATTCAACGCGCAGCTATACCTATTGCTCTTCAAAATCGTGATGTGATAGGAGTGGCTGAAACTGGTTCTGGTAAAACTGCTAGTTTTGTAATCCCTTTACTGGTTTACATTATGAGTTTACCTCCATTAACTGAACACACCATGTCTAATGGTCCTTATGCAATAATCTTAGCACCTACAAGAGAATTGGCTCAACAGATTGAGTCAGAAGCCTTGAAATTTTCTATTCCAATGGGTCTCAGATGTGTATCCTTAGTAGGAGGACATAGTATTGAAGAACAAGTATACAAATTGCAAGAAGGAGCTGAAATAGTAATCGCCACTCCTGGTCGTCTTGTAGATTGTATAGAACGACGTGTTTTAAGTCTTGGACAATGTTGTTATGTTGTGATGGATGAAGCTGATCGAATGGTTGATTTGGGTTTTGAAGAACAACTTAATAAGATCCTTGCTGCTCTACCTGTGACCAATGAGAAGCCACTAGATGATCATAATGATTCTAATGAGAATATTAATGGCAATGGTATTATGGAGAATCACAGTAGCGGTTATCCGTTGAGAAAATATAGACAGACAATGATGTATACTGCTACTTGGCCTAAGGCGATTGAACGGATGGCTGAAAAACATTTAAGACGACCTGGAATAGTCACTATTGGTAATATTGGTCAAGCCACTGATCGAGTAGAACAGAGGGTCGAATTCATTAATGGCGAGGAAAAGCGTAAGAAACGAATGATTGATATTCTCAATAGTGGTAAGTTCTCGGCACCTATTATTATTTTCGTTAATTTGCGACGGAATTGTGATTTAGTCGCCAAAGCATTGACCTCTGCCGGTTGGAAAGCTGCCACTATGCATGGTAGTAAATCTCAAGAACAGCGTGAGGTTGCCCTATCACAGTTGAAATCTGGTATTGTTGATTGCTTGGTAGCAACTGATGTTGCTGGTCGTGGTATTGATGTTCCTGATGTTTCTTTAGTAATTAATTTCCAAATGGCCCGCTCTGTAGAGAGTTATACTCATAGAATTGGTCGTACTGGACGAGCAGGTAAACGTGGTGTAGCTATTACATTTCTTGGTACTGAAGATGAGGATGTATTTTATGATTTGAAGATTATGTTGCAGAGATCGGGTGTAACCAAAATTCCTGAGGAACTTCGTCTAGCCCAGAAAAAGGCTAACGCACCCACCACCGTTACTCGTGAAACTCCTCAAGAAGAGTGAGAGGAAAAGCATTTTTACTTACTCAAAATATTTATTCGTATTATTAAATGCAACTTCATGAGAACAATTCTCGAACGCATCAAGACATCGTCTGGGGCTATGCCCTGGCATCCATTCTCCAGACTATGCTCTGAACTGGACTGGCTCTACCCTAGGTGTTAATGAGCGTATAATAAAATGTATCATTTCTAATAAATAAATATAATTACTTAGTCATCCTCTTCACTATCATACGCATTCCCTAGTAAAGTTGGTATTTTCTTCTTTGATGGGATCTCTTGTTGAACTGCAATCGTCTGATGAAGTTCACGTAAAGTATCCTCTGAAATAAGGCCACCATTATTTATTTCTGTTGATAAAGATGGTTCTATTAATGTCTTCTTTTCATGCGGTTGAACTGGCTCGACTGGCGCCTGCTCAATCTGTAAATTTCGTTGGTATTCTCTATCCTCCTTGGCTTTTAACCTTTTTGCATCATTGGATCTTCCTTCTAACTCTGCCACATAACTTGCAGGTAATAATCGTTTTATAGCCTCTGCAGCCTGCTCTTCCAATCGTCGCTTCTCTCTTCGTTGAGCCATAGGATTTGGATCTTCCGTAGCCCATCTAACATTCAAAATTTCTTCATTATCTAGAGATTGATGATCCATAGCCATTTTAGCAAATTGAGCATTAGCTTCATTAGCATATGTTACAAATGCCACACCTCGATCATTTAAAACTCTAATTCTTTCAATTTCTCCCCATTCTGAGAAATGTCGGGAGACGATTTCATCCATTTTATTTGCTTCTGGCGAGACATGAATCCTTCCAATATAGAGAGTACGATTCTGTCTTAAAAAAGATCCAACTCCACTCATATCATCACGATAATCAGAAAATTTGTCCCTTCCAAAACAATCCATATTAGGAGGAAATATATCTGTTATCGATGGTAATCGATGTAAATATTCACAATTTTTACCCTTTGAACACAACCCTTTGGCGAAGTATATACAAAAATAACTTCCTCTTATTTTATCTGCTTTTGTATATCCTGAATCCCTACTAATATTACATCTTCCATCGGCCTTTTTTTGGTTAAATCCATCTTCCCGATCACCTCCACTCCTATAAAAAAAGTTAGTAAAACCATTCACTCCCCCCTTTTGCCTCCGGCGGCTGGGGCGTAGGCTCAGACCCCTAGCTTTCGCTTCGCTCAAGACATTAACTTACCATTTCAGATACCATATATTGAATACACTCCCCGTCTGAGCAGGTCTATCCTGATCCGTTATTGTTGACGGATCAACTTGAACCCTAGCAGGTCTCTTCTTCTTTTTCAAAGATACTACTTCACTATTAGTCTTGACAAGGTCCGCGGTTGGAACAACCGCCAACGCCAAATCTGATTCTGATCCCTTTTCCTTTGACATTCTAAAGAATAAGGCAACAAAAGAAATATTATACCTGGCTATTGAATCCACTAGTAAATGAAGAATGAAGAATGAAGAAAGGAAGAAGCTTTAGAAATGTTGAATCCGGTATCAATTCGTGCAAGTTACAGTAAAACTAGAACATTTTGTTGTTGACAAAATTTAATATGCTGGCAAAATATGCTAATAAAAGCTTGTGTTCTACGATACTGGTAGTAAAAATCAACTAAAAATCGACTTATTTGGAAACCGATAGGAACTATTTTCAATTGAAAAAAAGATTTTTCACTCCATTGGACCATTGGTAAATAATCTCGTCGAAATACTTCTTAAAAGACGATATATCTTTACAATCAATAATCAACATTTTAGATTTATTGTGATTGGTGTAAATATCCCTTTAAAAGACAATCGGTTTCCATTCCCAATAAATTAACGGTTTTGATCCCGAATTTCATGGAAACCATCTTCACCACTTCCAATACATCTCAGACCGGTCTGAGAGGATTGAAATTGCCATGGCGTCAGATCCTATATATCTCTCTTTAGAGCCAAGAGTCCAGGATGATGGTGAGCTTGATGGTACCAATTCGTAAGTCATAGTTATAGTCTGAACGGTACTTATTCGCGCTGCATGTGGATGTTTCAGCTAACGTTCATTTGTATAGAAAATCCCTTAAGTTGGGCCAAATTATCCCACGAATCATACTTGAAAGAGGTTCATTCGCAAATATCACAGAGGAATCTCTTCGATTAGAAATTGAAGAAAATGAATTGAAGAAGCTTCAAGAAACGAATCATAATGTCACCAGCCAAGATAGAGACGAGTTTGAGCATGATGATAATAATGAAATGGATGTGGATAACGAATATGAAGGCAGTGACAACAATGTTGAGAATAAAAAATCACCCGCTCCAATTGTTCGGGCTGTTACCTTTGATAATGAAGATAATTCTGGAATTGGGGACGGTAATATAGTCGACGATCGAGCAAGTTCGGTTCCTCCGTCATCCATGTCTGCAAAGGAATTCGAACAAGCTAGAACGGATCTTGTTCAATTAATACGAACTGCTCAAAATGAATCGGCATTATCACTTGATTTTGTTTCTTTATTGTTATCATGTCTTCGCCCCGCAGCTGGAACTACGTCAATGTCCCCACATCTTAAGCAACATGTAGCAGTAGGATCGTTAGGGGCCGATGCTCTATGGATTCAAGTACCTGAAGAAGATCCTATAGTTGGTGCTGGTTGGAAAGTACAATCGTTAGAAAGTGCTTCAAAGCAGTTAAAAAATGCCTCTTCGAGGCTCAGAAGTGAAGTTAGTAAAGAAAAGAAATATTGGGATTCGGTGATGAAAACTGTTGTCAATAATGGTGAAGTAATGTTTAAAATTAGACGAGGAGATGCTCGCGGATTAGGTATTAAATATGGTTATGGAGATGCAGGGTCCGAATATCGTGACAAAGGTTTAGCTATGGTTAGAAGAAGGCCAGACGGAGAATTATCGTTCAGATTCGACCGTACGAAATCTCGTAAGGTTGTTCGAGTAGTTCTTTATGATCGGTCATCTGGTGAAAAGGTCCGTGTTGGTTCCTCTTCCCAGGCAATTCTACTACCTGAGAATTGTGTAGATCATGAGATTAAAAATGCCCGAGCTGTCTTATTTGAGGAGGAATTATTTTTTGAGGTGAGTAATGCTAGTCCAAAGTTTGTTTTATTGTGCTTTTCTCTAACAATCAGATGGTCCAAGAAGCAAGACTTCTTACTTCACATAAGATATCAGTTGTAGATAACACTATTGTAGTCGATCTTTATGATGAAATACTTGAAATCGAGTATGCTGGTGTTTCATCTGATGATGAACAGGTTCTACCCCGATCAAGAGCTGATCTTATCTGTAGTGCCTTACACATACTTTTATGTTATTCACATAGGCGAAGATTGGAGAAGCGAAGACAGGTTCCTGCTCCATTAATTAAAAGGTGAGTAATAGAAATGAGTTTGGAGGGAGCTAGATTTTGGAAACCAGGAGCTCTTGAGCGTGAGATAGCCAGGCTTAGGAATGGGTGTATGCTAACAACTTTTTTTAGTTCCTCTCCATCTTCTCAATTATTTATTCTAAGACCCTTGGTGGCTCATATTCAACACAGTAAAATAATTAAGAGGACGACTAGACTACTAGAGATGATTTTGCAGGATCATAAAAATGTAGAGATGAACTTTGAATCGTATGCTGATACTGCACCTGCTGCTGCTTCCTCATCCTACCTTGGACATCTGTTATATCCGCCATTATCCAAATACAAACTTGTTTTAGAGTCGAGTATCACTATAACAATCGTTACCTCATCGCCTTTGCAGTCTCATGTTCCACTTTATGATGTTAGTGCAGTTTCTGCTGAATCCACTGTAATATCTAAAACTGGGTTCTACGAATTGAGTGATTTAGAGAACTGGATTAATTGGATTCTTAAAACGAGAATCTAAAAAGAAAATGTATTCTATTATTATTATTTTATTATCTTTCTAATGTTAATCTGTTCCACTGTCTCCAGACCGTTTGCAGAACGTTTGCAGAACGTTGCCCTTGGGGCTGTGCTATGCACGAGAAGTAATCATGTTCTGAACGGACCAGCAGACGGACTTTCTAATCCCCTGTTTTCAACATGAAAAATTCTCCACTGCAGATGCAGCTTATATCAGAAAAATGCATTCCTCATCTTAGACGATGGAGCTTTGGGGTGTCTACGACCCCCAGCCGCGAGAGGCAGAATGTCGTGTTTCCCACTTCGCTCGAGGTTAAATCCTAGGGGGTCTGGGGACATAGGGTCCTGATTGCCCCGAGTCGGCAACACAGTAGCACAGCGAGAGGAGAGAGGAGAGAGAAGGAGATGGAGGAGCAGATGGAGGAGGAGACAGAGGAGAACATATTTGATTTATATACCGGCCAAGGATCCTGTGGCCTTCATACCCCCCTAGTTCTCCTCGCGCTCAAGATTCAAGATTTTAGCCTGGTCCATATAAACTCTACTGTAGTGAGCTCTAGGGATCTTGAGAGTCCGAGCCGCCAGGAACCGAGGGAGATGATCCGCCGGTCTTCCGTCAACTGGCCGGCCGGCCCCATCAGGTTAGGGTTTAGTTACAGTTGTATATGTCAGAATTTACGTAATAATATGCTGCATCGCAGTTGCGCGCAGGTGCTCGCGCGCGCCCGTCGGCTCAGTTCCCGTGACTTAACTGGGTATGCCGAGCCGAGATAAAACCGCCGCTGACAAAACGGTTGAACCATTCACTCATTCTTAACATCTCTTTACTTCATACTAATCTTCCCCACAAATTTATTTTTGATTTTGAATTAATCAGAAAAGAAGACAGGAAAGTTGGATTGGATAGTTGAAGCTGAGAGTCTGATATAGGAAGTGTCTGAAGGAGTGGAACGAAAGAACTGAGAGAATATCTGTATCAAGCAGAAAGTAGTGTGAAAGCAGCAGTCGTGGTTGTATTTAAACGATTCAAGATCGGGATATATCTTCAACTGCTAGCTTGAGATTCGAGATAATATTTATTTCACTTAGATTTGGATCTGATATCTTCAACTATCACTTAACGTCTGTTAAACATTTGATCAGGTGATAATGTCGTTCATGAATGCTGGAGGAGCTGAATGCTCTACTACTAGAAATCCATTATCCCAGTTTACGAAGCATGCTGGAGAAGATAGATCTTTACAATATGATAGAATGAATCAAAGACCTGGAGTTGGATTACCAGGTGTAACATCTATGAGATCAGATGCTCGAGTTATGAGTCAGGAAGACAGACAAATGATGGAAAGGTTTGCTCAACAACAAGGAGGAGGTGGAATAGGGAATCAACCATTTGCTTTTGATCAAATGCGTCAAGAAATAAATGGAATCCAACATAATCAACAGCAGCAGCAACAACAGCAACAACCTGGTGCCCCCCAGGGTTGGGTCAATGATTTCAGATCAACTAGTTCATCACCTTCACCACAAGTTGTTAATGATACTTCAGCTTCAAGGTGGGCAGGAGATTTCGGTCGAACAAATACAACTGGTATTAGTAGTGCAGCTGGTGTTATGCCCATGACTAATGGAGGAATAGGTATGGGTGGAAGATTTTCTTCTTATACACCAATGTATAATAATACTACTGCACAGCATATGAATATGGCCAGTCCTGTTACATCTGCAAAGATAGTGGAACTTGATCAAGACAAATGGGAAGAACAATTTAAACAGATCGAAATGGATTCAGCTATAAAAGGTAAAGGAAAAGAAAAACAATCGAATCAGACGGTGGATGCCGATGGAATGATTATTGAAGAAGATTCAGGTTTTGCTGATTTAACAACAGATGATGATCATTTTGAAAATGTTTGGGATAGAATCAAATCTCAAGTATTAGATAATGTTGATGAATGGGCTAGTAGGGAGAATGTTGAAGGTGGACCTGCGTGGGATAGGGATTTTGATGAATTCACTACATCTAGACCAGAATTTGGTGATTATCAATTTGAAGAGAATAATCCTTATGCTCAACAAGATGATCCATTTACTATGGGTGTAGAACTTATGGATAATGGAGCCAAACTTAGTTTAGCAGCTCTTTGTTTTGAAGCAGCTGTTCAACGAAATCCTAATCATGTAGAAGCATGGAGTAGATTAGGTGCGTGTCAAGCACAAAACGAAAAAGAGGATCCAGCTATTCGTGCTTTAGAAAGAGCAATTAAATTAGATGCTAATAATTTGGGTGCATTATTAAATTTATCAGTATCTTATACAAATGAAGGTTACGAAAATGCTGCTTATGCTACTCTGGAAAAATGGTTAGCAACTAAATACCCTGAAGTTGCAAATAAAGCTCGTCAACAAGAGCCAAGATTAGAAAACGAAGATCGGTTTCAGCTACATAATCGAGTTACTGAACTTTTTATTCGGGCTGCTCAAATGTCACCAGATGGTGCAAATATTGATGCTGATGTTCAAATTGGATTGGGTGTTTTGTTCTACGGTAATGAAGAATATTCGAAGGCCATTGATTGTTTTAATTCTGCCTTAGCTGTGAGACCCAATGATCCTTTATCGTGGAATCGATTGGGTGCTACTTTAGCCAATTCAAATCGTAGTGAAGAAGCTATTGATGCCTATTATCGAGCATTAGAATTACGTCCATCATTTGTTCGGGCAAGATATAACTTAGGAGTTTCATGCATTAATATTGGCTGTTATAAAGAAGCAGCTCAACATCTTTTATCAGCGCTTTCATTGCATAAGACTGATAGTGCCGATGATGATATGTTGGCAAATCAGAGTACGAATCTTTATGAAACATTGAGGCGAGTATTTTTGGCAATGGAGCGTCGTGATCTTGTGGAGAAAGTTGGTAATGGCATGGATGTGAATGAATTCAGAGGAGAATTTGATTTCTGAAACAAAAGAAATCCCGCAAAAAATACAGGAAAAGGAAAAATTGCTAGAGAGAGAGACATAATTGTGTATTTAATTCACTTTCATTTTTTTATTAGCAGAGTACACCCCTCATTTTGCCTCAGGCTGCTGGGGCGTAGCCCCACACCCTCTACCTCTAGTTAGGTATATGTCGCCCTCCAATCCGAGCGAAGGGAGCCTGGGCCAATCGCCGGGGGAATCCCACGATACTCGAGAAATGACCGCACCAATCTGTGGCTCGCCCTCCAACCCGAGCGAAGGGAGCTTGGGCCAGTCGCCGGAGGCATCCCACGATACTCGAGAAATAACCGCACCAATCTGAGGCTTGTGTGCGGCTTACTTGCGGCTCAAATTTGGTGATCTGGAGATTTCGATGTTGAGACTTGAACATCTCCTTCTCCTCGTTCTCGTTCTCGTTCTCGTTCTCGTTCGCTGCCAATCCAGTTTCTATATATTTTAAAATGTCACCGGAAAACTCTATTAAGAATGGATACTCTATTGGAGTTCTAGCATGTGGAACTATGGGTACTGCTGTACTGCTTGCTATTCTTAAAGGAGTCTCAGAATTTAGCAGTGATGAAGATGATATAATTATTCCTAGGAAGTTTTATGCTACAGTAAATTCAAAGTCTTCATATGAACGATTGGATGATGTATTTGGCACCCGCGTTCAACTGCTGGGATCAAATAATGACTTGGTCAAAAAGTCCGATATTATTATTCTTGGATGTAAGCCATTCATGGCCGAAAAAATCTTAGCTGATATAGATGAACAAGCATATGATAATCCCAAGGTGATCATCAGTCTATTAGCCGGGAAGACAATTGCGACATTAAAAAAGTTAAGTCATGGTAAAGCTTTTGTAGCTCGAGCAATGACTAATACTCCTAGTAGAATTGGCGCTGGAATGACAATTGTTTCACTCGAACATGCCAGTAATGGTTGGGATGATGAATCAGTCAGATCAGCTATAGAATGGATTTTCGAACAAACAGGTCGATGTTTGTTTCTTGATGAAAAACATCAAGATGCTGCTACTGCTCTATGTGGTAGTGGACCAGCCTTCTTATATTTGGTTCTTGAAGCACTTTGTGATGGAGGAGTCCGAATGGGTCTTCCTTATGCAGTTGCTCAGGAATGTGCTGCTCAGGTACTTATAGGATCTGGTCAAATGGTTCTTGAAACTGGACTTCATCCTGCAGTTTTAAAGTCTCAAGTGTGTACGCCTGGAGGTACTACTATTGGAGGACTTCTTGTAATGGAAGATAATAAAGTTCGTAGTTCTGTAGCACGAGCTGTTGAAGAAGCTGCTAATATTGCGAAGAGTTTTTCATAATAATTAATATAATATAGTTGCACTTGTTTCCAACCTTCGTTCTACCAGAAAATAGAAATATCCCGAATTCTCCATGATACACTCTATCATCAATTGTTTGCTGCTGGAACTGCCGGTACCTGTTCAGGTAGATTCATTCTAAGCCTTTTTAGAATGCGGTCTTCTTTCGAGCCAGTATTCATTGAAGGAATCTGACCACCTAAAATCTCAACATTATCGTATTTCAGTAACAAAACTCCTCTTTGAACATTGATATCGCCTCTGAGTATCATTTTAACTCCTAGAGGAGTATTCATCATCGATATCTTCCCAGAGCTTTCTAATTCGATTGCATAAACATTTGTTCCTTTAATATCCTGAACAATTAGTTTGTGAACTGCTCTTCCCCCAAACGAATTCGCTGGAGTTCTTTGACCTGTTTGATTATTATCATTATCATTATCATCATTATCCTGTAATTGGATGATTCTTCTTCGTCTTAGCCGATCTGTAGCATCTATTTCGGTATTTTCACTAATCTCTTCAATCTGTGAAAACATTGACGATGCTATATTTAAAATATCTACCACTTGTACAAGAATGGGTCCCTTAAGTATTTGACACTTCGTTGAGAACATATTCAGGGGGAATGTATTCTTCGCTGCTTCTCTAGCACGAGTTTCAACACGCGTCCATGCTGACGCATCCAATTGAGTAATATCTATTTGTAGGTATGACATTTGAAATAAGACAATAATAAATACGAATAGTATAGTAATATCAATTCCTCCAATAAATAAATAAATCAATAAATAGAAGGTAGAGAGAAGACAATATTTCAGGTTCGTGACGAGATATGGCGCGGTGTGTATGTGCGGCGTATATAGCGTCACAAATGAGCCTCATCGAGCCTGCCACGGTTCTTCGCGAGCGTCCATTGCTATAGACCGGAATTAAAGCTAAACTCGATTAGGTAGAACTCAAACAAACGGAATTTATTTCAGCTAGTCGCTATATCAAGAAGTAGGAGCCAGGGGCTACCCCCCAGCCTTTGGAGACAGAAATTAGATTTTAATAACACATATATTTCAACAACAGAACAAAAAAAAAACTATCAAAAAGAGGAGCCATAACAGAGTAGGAAGACTCATTTTTTTCTTCTCTTCCCGTTTTACACAAACTATACACACATCCACAAATAAGAAAAAAAAATTGTTAAAGGTAAAAAATACCTAAGTTGGAAAACAAGATTCACATGTATTTGAATCTAGTTTTGTCTTCTTTCTCTGCTTCTTTCTCTCTCTTATTCAGTTACAAGTGAACACACATAAAAAACAAATAAGCTAAATCTGTCCTTCTTTTAAGCAGCAGGCTCAGTAGCTTCAGTAGAAGCAGGTTCGGCAGCAACAGCAGGTTCCGTCGATTCAGTAGGTTCAACATCGACATCAGCAGCACCAGTAGTTGATTCACCAGACTCTTGTTGTAAATTCTCAAGATCATTCTGCCAGAAGGTCAAATTGTCTCTTAACAACTGCATAATCAAAGTTGAATCACGGTAACTTTCTTCTGATAATGAATCAAGTTCAGCAATAGCATCATCAAATGCTTGCTTGGCCAAATGACAAGCTCTAGCTGGAGAATTAAGAATTTCATAATAGAAAACAGAGAAATTAAGAGCAAGTCCAAGTCGAATAGGATGAGTAGGGGACAATTCAGTTTGAGCAACATCGGTGGCCTTTCTATAAGAATCATGAGCTGCTCCAGCTGCTTCTTTCTTTTTATCACCAGAAGCAATTTCTGCCAAGTAACGATGATAATCACCTTTCATCTTATAATAAAATACCTTTGATTCACCAGTTTCAGCTCTTGGCAACAAATCATCAGCTAAAACAGTCAAAAGATCATTACAAATATCTTCAAGTTCAGCTTCAATCTTAGCTTTATAAGCTCTGATTTGTTCAACATGATGAGTAGCATTCTTAGCTTCTTCTTTTTGCTCTATAGATAATATCAATCTCCAACTAGCTCTACGAGTTCCAATGACATTCTTATAGGCAACAGAAAGTAAATTTCGTTCATCTACAGTCAATTCTTGACCAGCTTTAGCAACAGCCTTTGTATAAGTGACCATTTCATCATAACGCTCAGCCTGTTCACAGAGGCGGGCCAAAAATGTGTTTGTTTCTCTCTATAAAACACGTTAGTATATTGATCTCGTGTCCGCGGTTTTTTGCCTCCGGCGGCTGGGGCGCTGCCCCAGACCCTGTAGCTCTCGCTACGCTCGAGATCTCAGCCACTTGACCCTGGTTGTGTTTTTCGGTAAGTTCGGTGAGTTCGGCGACCTAGACCCGGTAAATCACAATAACACCAGCAGAGTACTATCATGAGAAAAACACCGCTTCCACGCCGAGTTAATACCGGTCATCCGTAAAATCCGAACATCTCTCATTCACTAGGGCAAAACGCGACAGAAAACAACAAAGCGTATAAACACCCATCGTACTCAGCCTGGCGGTTGGGTAAAGATCCCACAACTGCTTGAGAGAAGTTCTCTTCATCCTGATCGTAATGAAGCAGAACTAGAAATGAGAATCTTGATTGGGCGAGGCGAGAGGCACGGGTTTCTGAATCTCCAGCATAGTGAGAGCCAGGGGTTTGCTACGCAGCCCCACTCACCAGAGGCAAACAACATGAAATATAATATTTCTACTAACCTCAGAAGCCATTTTCTGTTTATTTTGATGAAATCAAGGGAACGAATCTAATTGATTAAGATGAAATTGAGAATAAATTGGTGGGGACAGAAAAAGGTATATTTTGGAATAGTTTTAAAACAAATGTATTCCAAACAATGATAATAAATCGATTGATTGATTAATTAACTGGTTATTTAATCGATTGATTTGATTGATTGATTGATTGATTGATTAATTGATTGTTTGTTTGATTAATTGATTATTTGTTTGATTGATTCAACACCTGTCACTTCGATATCAAAACAAATGAATTGATATTGAAATTGAAATTTATTATTTTAAAATAATAATTTGAAATTTCTTTAATTATCAGGGATTTCAATGAAAAAAACGATGAAACGACAACGGAGTAATAGTACGTGTTTGAATTGAACAAAATTGTGTTGTGGAGGAAGAAGAGGAGGGGGAAGGGGAGAAACAAAAAGAAGGATGGGAAAAGGGAAGAAGGGGTGGAAGAGAGGGAGGACGAAGCAGTAGAGGAAGGGTTGGGAGGGAAGGAGGGAAGGGAAGAGAAACGAGGGTTTGGAAGTAAATGAATAGAGGCGATAGGCGAGGGAGAGGGAGAGGCGAGGCTAAAGAGACATACGCGAGGCTTTACATCTGGGAGATAAGCAGGTAAAACAACTAGTAACTTACAAGGCTTACGGAAATAATAGAGTCTGTTTACAAGGATAGAAGAATGGGAGGGGTGAGACACAAGTACATATACTCACATACTCTCACGCACTTACATATTCAGAGGCGCTTACATACGCACACAGAGACTCTCCCGCTTACATACTGACTACCACTCACTAACACTCACTCCCACTCACATATTCAGATACTCACTCCCGCTCACATACTCAGGTCACTCACCTCGTTTCGCATCTGCTGGGGCTCATTCACACATTTTTAAACGCGTAAACGTGTGGTTAGTGCAATATGTTATCTGAGTCGCATTTTTAGCTACTACTCCGACAAGCTAAGCCTCTCGGAGCCTGGAGGTAGTGAGCCAATAAGACCGACCCCACACCGTGAAGCTACATTTCTGTGTGTACGTGCGTAAATCTTCCCATTGCACACGCATGATGCCATTAGATTGAAGTACTAACTTAGCACTGATACAGCACTAACATAGCAATAACACAGCACTAACATAATGTAATCGGTACACACCATAAGTTGTACTACTGTGCTGAACTAACTAGTAACAGGACAGGGAATGAGCACTGAACAGTCGCACCCCATTAAGTTAATTAGTTCAATTGACTTAACTGCTATTGCGCCAACCGCGTGCTTACACATGGTGCCTAGCTTTGTTGGGTCAGTAATTAATTCACGTCAGTGCTCTGACATAATTGAGCACACGCATGCTATGATGTGATCGGTTAAATGCAGTAACTCACTTAAGATCACTTCTGGCTGGCTGACTGGCTGACTGGCTGACTGGCTATATTGAGCCAAGCCAATTAGTTGACTCACTCCACTTAGTTGAGTTAATCAATTGCTAAATTTTGACAGGTCAACGGTTAAGTTAACTAAGTCGATTAGTTAAATTGCGTTATCTCCTTCACTACCATTCAGATCCTGGGCTAAGTATATTTTCCTTGCGACCGGCACGATTGTGTATCTCTCTGTTTCATCTCAGGTAGGCACCACCAGTAGCTGGGTCCAGTGTTAATTGGGTTATGGTTTATAACTAGGTTTATGGTTAATTACTGTTAATAGTAGTCTTATTATTAGTATTATATAATTCGCGTTTGATCCCAAAACAGTAATTCGATCGTAAACGACATCAATAGTAATTAACCCTAAACATTATAAATTGATTAAAATTGGATCGTCCATTTCTCGGTTTGATGCGGCTTCCATTTTGATCTTCTGCCCCCTGGTATGAAGTCCAGACCTCTCGCGTGGAATCGTAGCTCTCTTGTTTGCTCCGGCCGGCGGCGGATCCAAGGATGGTGATGATGATGATATTTATAGTTATGTTAGACCCAACAACGTTTAATAGCAAATGTTAAATAGCGCAAGGAATAAACATGGATGATAGTAAGACGTTACCGTCGATTCTCCCTCACTACACTCAGGGGTCGGTCTATTTAGTCGTGCTATTATCATATCGGCCCGTCATATTCCAAAATTGACACCAAGTGCTTAACTTTGGAGTAGCATTGTCTGTAATTGAACCACATCTGTATCTGACCCTAGCCGCATTAACTGCTAACTTGTAAGTAACTCTACTACGGTAGTACCTGTGCATATTTGATAACTGCCGTAAGTTACCGTAGAAACAACTGTACATACTTGACGGGAATGTCTAACGTTAATACAGTTGTTAAGGTTAAGCTAAGTTGTTACATGTTGCTATAGTTGGTACAGAGTAATAGTTTGCTATTCTATCTAAGAATGGAATTTTGCTTCAGAACTATTCAGTTTTAAAAATAGCCGAGTCTGGACTTTATTCTGAGCTCCGTCGTAGGCCTGGAGCTAGGAGGAGAAGGATTTCTGATTCTTGATCCGAGTGTCTAGGGCCGCTTTGTTCCTGACGTCGGAGGAATAAGAGACAAGGGCTTGGAGACTGGCCCTCCCTCCTCCTATGCTCAATCAATCTCAATCAAAAGAGCGCTTAAGTGGACCGAGGCATATTCTGTCAATCAGGAGACATCATGAGTTTACTGCGGCGTCTGCGGCTTTTCAAAATCTAAGGGCTCTTCCACGGTGAATCGATGTGGGCCTGGCCAGACCGAATTCGAGTTAAGTCAGTGACCGGACCTTCAGGTGTTTATTTGGCTTCTCGTTCACAGTTCTAAACTAGGAGAATTTCCCATGCTGCAGCAAAGGAATGAGAAGTTTCATATGTAAAGTTATGTTATTTTGTTACCAACTTTGGGTGATCAGAGAACCGTGTAGATGTTTCTGTCCATCATTAAATTTACTACTATAACATAATAATAATTTGAACCAATCAATAATAAGTCTGCTTTCCATGTTCATGTTGAACAGAGCCATTGCAATCTGATCTGACCGTTGTGCGGCGTCATTAATTTTCAGGGGTACATAAATGTTTTTTTCATGGAAGAAATTAGACTAACTTTACTACTGTATCATTGATACATTCCATTGGATTTTATGATGATACATAACTAGGGTGGAGAACCTTGCATGAGTATAAGAAAAAGAAAAACTTAATGTGTCCGTAAATCGTGTTCCAGAGTCCAAATATCTGTAGTTCTGAAACACCAACTCACCTTTGCCTCCGGCGGCTGTGGCTGAGACGTAGAGTCAAAGGATCAATTAATACTATCATTAATTTCCACAACTTTACCGGTTATTCGAGCCTGTTCAGCCAAAAATACAACTCGATGACTACCCAAAATATCTTCAGGTGTACAACGAATATACTTTCTAGTAGCCTCCTCAACCGTTTCTTTGTTGACTAATACATCTTTCAATGCTTCGGCAAATGATGTAGCAAGACCTTTATCTCCACCTCCATGACCAGAATCCTCTTCTGTAGGAGGCGTTATAATAGTTGTTTTACGAGTAGCAAAATCAAATAAACGAATAGTTCTTGAATCTGTTGAGATTTCACCTTTAGTACCGTAGATACACATTTTACGAAAACAGACCTCTTCTGAGAATGCAATCATAGTCATAGTGGCTGTAGCATGACCAAAATCCAAGCTAACCACTTGGTTATCACATACTGATAGTTAGTAAAATAGTTCTCACTGGTGTTCCAGATCTCCGTTCCTCGTACGTACCATCATTATCAGCATCAAAAACACAGATTCCATAGGGACCTTCTTTTAATGCCTTTTTGAGATGAACTTCATCTTCAATATCAGTCAAAGTTTTAGTTTTCCAAGCTTTTTTGCCGGCCACAAAATCATCAAGATAAATTTTCTTTGCAGAATAACCGCATGATTCTTCAATGGGACAATCCAAACACCGTGACCCAGCATTTGGAGGTTTATTTTCATTCTTGAAATATGATAAAGAACCAAAAGATGACACTCTTTTCAAATTTTCATATCCAAGAAACCACATCAATACGTCAAGGTCATGACAACATTTAGCCATTAACGAAAAGGTGGTGGTATCTTTTTGACGCCAATTACCACGAACATATGAATGAGCAAAATGATACCACCCAACCGGTTCAGTATGATTAATATTTATGATATCACCAACTAATCCATCATCAACCAATTTTTTAAGAACCATATTATGAGGAGAATAACGAAGAACATGGCCGACCGCCAATAGAACATTATTCTTTTTAACTGCATCGTAGATAGCTTTACAATCATCCCAAGTTGTAGCCAATGGCTTTTCACAAAGCATATGTTTTCCAGCATTAGCAAATTCAACGGCTACTTCGCGATGCATTGCATCCAGTACACAGATAATAACACAATCATAATTAGAAGCATCTGCCAAAGAATCCTTCCAATCTCCATATTCCTTTATTAAATTCTTTTCGTCTATATCAGTCTCATCCACAGTAGGCCATTTCTTCTGTTTATAGAAGAGACACAATTTAGATCTTCTAGAGACATTTGGTTCCGCAATTCCTGTAACACGGATATAATCAAGATGAATTAAAGATCTAGCATATGCTCTGCCTCTACTTCCAGCTCCTATAATTAAGGCTCTAAGAGGAGATTCAATAGACTGTGTCATCTTAAAATACCTGAAAACGACACTGCGATAATTCCAAATTACCGATCTATTCTTATCGGAAAGTGTTAAGTTAGAAACAAGAATTAAATTCATGTCGTGGTCTCGTTATCAGAGACAACCCCTGTATATATTTCCTATAACATTCGGATATTGACTAAATAAATTCTTATCAGTGGGGCTTAATATGTGGGGGAAGGTGGGGTTCAGCGTCTTCGGCGGGGGTTTTAATGTTACAACGAACCCCCGCCTTCCCCTGTCTACTTGGCCCCAGACCGCTGGCAGTCGCTTCGCTCGTGAACTTCGCGTACCTCCGGCGCCTGAAGCTGTGCTAATGGGGTGATTCTCGAACCTAGCAAGAGCTAGGTGGTGTGGGGTTAGTATCAACAAGTAAAATCTATTATAACTAAAATCTAATTCTAATTCCTCTTTCAACAAATTGAGTAGCAGCTAAAATCATTAGTACATTGGATAAACCAACATAGGTCACATCAGCACCTTGTTTACCAAGATAAACAGAAAGTTTCTCCTTAATCCATTCACCAATCCCATAACGATGTAAAACAGAATGTAAAATAGCAGAGGTAAAGTATACCTCAACAGATCTTCTACCAAGACAATCCAAACCATAAGTTATAGCAGAAGGTAAATAGGGGAGAGCCAGTTGGACTAAAGCATATTTAATGATTGATATACCACCAGCAATTAAAGTAAAAGTAGGAGTCCAATAAGGTTTGGAAATCGGAAGATGTTTAGGGAATGCTTTTGAAATCAGAACACCTAAAGAAGCTAATGAACCACCGGTTAACAGAGATTCAACAGGAGTTAATCGACTTTTAATATACCAAGAACCTAACCACATGGTAACGGAAGTCATAACAGCACCTAAAAGACCTTCAGGATCATATTCTTTTCTATACAGAGAATGAGAATCAAAAACAAACGTATCGATTTTAGTCTGAGCAGTATCTTCCGGTTTGGAAAACGGATCACTACTATCTTTAGCCAAAAATGTGGAAACAAAAGTCCAAATACCAGTAGCTACTAAAGGATAAGCGAAATATTGAATCGAACTTCCAGTCAAACTGGAACCAGTATTAAAAAGTAAAGAACTTAAACCAGTACGTTGTAACACACCTAAAAATCTTGGTTGAAAAGATTTTCCGCTATAAATTACCGAGATTGAATTATAAGCCAATCCTAATCCAATAACAGTAGCACTTCTGTGCCAAGGGATATTTGACATTCCAGATATAAAAGCAAAAGTTGGGAACACCGTATCAGCATAGGTCATAGTATTTTCTTCAATATCAGCATGATTAAGAACAGTAGTTGACAAATTGACAGATTCCATTTCGAGGACAGTAAGTCCTCTAACGATATCGCGAGTAATGTCTCTCATGATGAAATAGGAATAGTCAACACTAATCACGAAGTATATCAATCAAATAAAACGCGGGTAACAACCAGTGATGTATAATCACAACAGAATTAATCACAACGACAATTCAATGAATAATGACAACCGCGATCAACCGCAATCAACTGCAATCAAATCAACCGCAATTAACCACAACCACAACCACAATCTAATGATTACCACGAATACAACCAATCACAATTACAATCTAATGATCAATCACAACTATGAACAACCACAAGAAAATAATCTAACAATCACAAACAATTTGATATCGAAATCTAATCAATCACGAACAATCTAAACAATCACAAATAATTCTGATAACAGCAAATACTTTACGATTGATCTCTAAATTTTGCGAAAAATTATTTAAGAAAAAAAAACCTCCTTCGTCATGTACTGCCCGGTAAAATAACGTGAGTCTCCAGTGACTCTCTCCTGATAAGATAAGGGGTAGTACTGGACTACAGGTGGGGGAGGGTGTAAAAGGGGGAACCAACCAAATGTATATCCGACTGTAACGTTACTGTTGCTACATTTCCTACAGTTGGCAGGGCTGACGGCCGTTGGGTCAATTTACTGCTTAATACATTTACTCGCATATGCATGCTTGAGCCCCACAGAGATAGTGAGCAAGCGGGGCAGTAAAGATAAGCTGTTAGGCCCCTCCTCTCATTCTGCCTTCGGCGGGCCAGGGAGTAGTCTTGACCCCTAGCTCTTGCACTGACCGAGAAATCAAATCTCTTGAATCTCTTTGATGGCTTCGGTCATTCTCGAGCGCAGTGAAAGTCAGGAGTCCGGGTCCGGGTCTGGGCGCCCCAGTCGCCGAAGGCCAAGTAAGAATTCAAATTCAAGTTCTGATATATACAAGTTTATAATAAATACATTCTTATCACGCATTCGAAACAGTAACATCCCTTCGACGACCTTCCCTTTCTAACGGAGGAATACCTGGAGAAGTAGTGAGTTTAACAGGATTAACAACTACAGGACTAACAAGACCTTTACTTTCTGCCAATCCGCTACTTCGTGGCAAAGCAGGATCTGATTGATAATATTCATCTATAATTGGATGCATCAATACAGTTTGTCCTACAATTGTAACCACAGTATTTGTTGGGATTGTAATCCAATCACTTCGTTCAAAAGTAAGAGGTTCTGAAGCTATCATAACAATATTTTGACCTCGATCCTTACGTTCCATTCTATATTGTCCTGGTTCATATTCAAAAAATCGGGTTCCACTTGAAAAATGTAACGAGGCTGCTTCCTCGGTTTTGGAAGTGATATATCTAGATACCACTATTGTATTACCATCTGTTACAGCAAAATTTAAAAGAGATGGTTCATCAGTTTCCTCGTTGACTTCTTTGGTCCAATCTTTAATAAGTTCAATAGTTTTTAGCATAGCAGCACGTAGTTTCTGAGCAGGAAAATTTCCTGAATGTAATGCCGGATCGCATCCCAGTTTCTCTAAAGTATCCAAAAAAAGTGCAAATGCCTGGAAAGTGTTAGACACTATCTCTGGCGGTTTGGCCCATGCTCTCGAGAGAGAAGTCAAACAACCCGAGCTCCATATGCTCCTTACCTCCTTACTTACCCATTCCGAATCAGTCCCGCCCTGAACATATATAAAATATTCTTCTTTCAAATGTCTAGCCAATCTTCGCTTGATCTTAGGAAACCCAGCAATATTGCCATTATGCATAAACATCAAAGTATGATAAACAAAAGGATGACAGTTTGTCTCCGCCAGAACTCCTGCTGTAGATGCTCGTACATGAGCAAACACTAATCGACTTTTTGTTTTAGCAGCTAAGCGAGCCAAGTTTAAATTATTCCACGCCTAATGTTAGTATAATCAACAACTCTTACAATCGGTGGGTTTGCTCCAGATAAGACCCCAGGTCCAGTCGGTCGCCTTGCGCAGAACTTCTCGAGTGCGAGAGCTAGGGGGCCAACACCCAGTCGCCAAAGGCAGAACGGGGGATACACAGCCCCATCGCCTTATGCTCGATTCGCTCAAGGACCAACACATCAAGAGAAGGGACAGGACTAAGAGTAGCATTCATTCGGCTTCACTTACAGGAGTGATTGCACAATAAACACATGGTCCTTCTTCGGCTTCTTCATCCTTATCAAATGGATAATATCCGACACCAAAACCATCACCATTAATGGGTCGTCTAAAGGTCAGTTAGTATAGGTGACATGTCAAGCATGAGTAGCACCATATAACTTACCTTGTATCAAGTCGAAGTCTACTATCAAAAGATTGGCTAAATTAGTGTTAGAAATCAATCTGGTTCCTTAACTGAGAGACTAGGGCAAGAACTTCGTTTATGTCGACCTTACTTTATGATTGAATGAGCTGGTCGCGTGAGTAGATGCGATAGCAAAATGGGATCAGTGCCTAAGAAAACAATATGTTAGGACATAAATAAAGAGAGAGCAATAGTGATATGATCCGCCTCCTTGTCAGCTTCCGAAGGATGGAAAGTCTCGTGCTGTCTTCACTATATTCGAGAACTGTGATATATTTATAACAGCTGAAGCCGGGAGTTTGGTAAGAATAGGATAAAACTTCGATTGGTTTCATTGTCACATCATACCTTTGAAAATCAAAAATCGACACATTTTTATCAATGATTTGGTTTCCTTATCTCCTCAATATATACAACTGATTGAAACCGCTTCTAACGAGACAAATATAAGTAAATAAATAAGGAATAAAAGGGGTCGAAGTCGAAGGAAGATGAAGAGATCATGGGATGATGACTCGATTGATCTGTCGAAAATGGCGACATCCCCATACTTCATGCAGGGATCAGCGGCTCGATTCGATTATTTAGGAAATTTTTCAGCCTCTCAATTAGCGGCTATTAAGCCGCACATTCTCGACGCCTTGTTAGTTGCTAGTTTAGTTACACAATTTTTCAGTGTCGTGGGGGGAGGGAGAGAAAATGGGGAGGGAAACAAGGTGGAATAGATTGAGTTTTGATATGTCTCTCGGCTTAGTTTGGAACAAAAAAGCGAAGCGAGAGCTATGCCCTAGGAGACTTCAGGTATTCCTTTCTCCGGGTCCATACTCCTCTGTTATTATATCTATCTTTTATTCTTTTACTATACGACTTATATAGTATATATGACTTAAAGCCCTTTAGCATAGTTCCCACTAGTAAGGAAAGTTTCAATTATAATAACAATCTTTTCTAAAGCATCCAACCATTCTGTCAATTGAAGCAGAACCTTATCCAAGGGACTACCCAACTTTTCATAGAAATCTTTGCGATAGGGACAAGCCTTCATAGCAAATTTGAATACAGGACGAATCAACATATTATGATAATTAGTCAATGTTGCATTATAAGATTGAGTGAAAGAGACAGACAATTCTTCCGATGGGTCTTCAACACTACGACGAACAGCGTCAGCAGTGAAACGTAAACCACGAGTTAACCACAACAGGCCTTGTGTAGCATTCTTGGATTTTTCTTTAACTTCTCCTAAGACAATCTCTTGTAAAGTTTCAGAACCTGCTGGATTTGCAAGTTGTCTAGTTCGAATTTTCTATTATCTGTTAGTACAATGTAGAACTCACTTCCCGTGTTGTGGTCCCGGTGTTGGGGCGCTGCTCCAGACCCTGCCTACTCGCTCTGCTCGACTATCACACCATTAATGACAGAACCTCGACCGAGCAGACAGGGCAGCGCCGCAATGCCCAGCGGCAGGAAGCAGACCAGTTGGCAGATCAGTTAGGGGGAGGGGGTCCACCTCAGAGAGCAACGAATAATGCAAGCAAACAAGTCACAGTCGCCGAATACAGAGTGAATTTGGGGAGTGACATACTTTAATGTTTCCAGTCATATCATTTTGGACGACGGAGAATGCTGGACTTCCAAAAAGATCTAAGGAGAAAAAAGTCTAGTTAGAATAATTTCGCGTTTTTATCAAGATTAAGATGATTTTCTACTACTAACCAAATAAAGTGACCAGAGATTCTGCAGCCTCAAGGAATTGAGTAGTATTTATTTTATTATCTGTTACTTCAACATCCTTGAAATTAAGCTTGATTTGATCAAACCAAGTGGATCCAGACATGATGAAACAAGGAGTTCAATAATAATAATAATAATAAATAGAATCAAAGAATCAATCCTAGATTATTAAGATCAATTCAATAAGATAAATAATTGTTAGATAAAAATGATGATGAAGATGATGAAGAAAAAAAAAGAACAGAAGAAGAAGAAGAGAAGGGGTCCATAATTGCCATTTGTCCTCGAGAGCGTGAGATCTAATTTAAGGGGGGGAGGAGGGGAGAGTTCATTTTTCCGAACCCTGAAAATATTTTATTTAGGATATGATCGTCAGGACTAAAATTAACAATGCGCCGCATTTAGAAGCGGCTGAATTTTTCCATGATGCGGCTGGATTTTATTTCGCGATGAGAAGCCCTTGGCTTTTGGCTGGTGAAGTGTGACGAGATTTGTTTTGATTTAGAATTTATTTTGATGAGTCTATTTGATCTGGAATAGTATCTGGTTGATCTAGAGTAGTGTTTAGTTGATCTAGAGTAGTGTCTAGTTGATCTAGAGTAGTGTCTAGTTGATCTAGACTGGAATCTAGTTGGTCTACTTGATCTAGAGTGGAATCTCATATATCTTTCAAGTGATAGCAGTTAATATCATCCAAACAGATGATTTCACAAACCAAGCTAGTACACAATGTGAACTGCTCGATTTTTTCATTTCCTACTAATTGCCTGCTCTTGAAGAACTCCTTTCAATCTTCTCCACCATCATATCATCATATAAGGCTTATTTCACTGAATACAAGATCTCCTCGTCGTACTTCATCAGGACGTGGGCGGACTAGGCCCACTACTACTAGTGGTGCTATTAGATCGAATCTCCAACGACCTAATCTCTCTTCTTCCGGTAAAATAACACAGGATTTCGATGAGACATTCATTTCTAAACTCAATAGACTCATTCCTAAGGCTGTCTATAAGTCTATTGTTGATCCAAGGTTTGGTGATAAACAAAAGATAATTCCCAAATACCAGCGACTGGATGGACGAGAAAGGGCTTTGAGATATATATCCAGGCATAAAATAATCAAAACCATGATTGATGATGGGTTGAAAATATCAACTGATTTATATGACAAGAAATTAAAAGAAATGAACCTGGAATCTATTTTGGGTCCGAACGAGAAAATGAATGATGAAAATATATTATCACAATCTCAGATTAATAGCCTGCCGTTACTACCACCACCTGATATCAACGATAATTTTCAATTACCTATCTCTACAAAACAACTGTTTGATCTTCATTTAGAATGTTATATTGTTGGATTAAGGGCTGCTACTGAAAAATCTGAGTTCAAACTATTACGAAGATTAAAAAATTATTTACATCCACGCTGGGAGCCTGCCAAAACATTCAAATTTTCCCGGGTAATTGATTCGTATGTAGAAAGGCTTCTCCCCACTCGCGAACCTATAGATTCCGAGCCAGAGCCATGGAAACATTTAGTCGAATATGTAAATTTCTGTCGAGATCCTCCTATTATTCCAAATTTGAATATAA
Organism: Sugiyamaella paludigena; assembly: GCA_030579875.1. Taxonomy (NCBI): domain Eukaryota; kingdom Fungi; phylum Ascomycota; class Dipodascomycetes; order Dipodascales; family Trichomonascaceae; genus Sugiyamaella; species Sugiyamaella paludigena. The sequence continues at coordinate 137,815 of JAKTRU010000012.1, read as the reverse complement.
TGGAAACAGCTATGGAACAATTTGCTGTGAGACCGGTTGATAAGACCGGTAGTAATATTAAAGTTTTTAATCGGTCATGTACAGAGATGTTGACACGATCATTTACAAAATATTTCATGGACAACATCTTAGCTGATAGAGAGTATGATCCATCAAAGACTATATCTCCGCGTTCGTTAACCACCGCTACGATTACTACCCCCTCCTCCTCTTCCACTACCTCTCGCTCCTCCTCCTCCTCCCCCACTTCATCTCACCCTCCAACTTCGTCTTCACCTTCCTCCTCCTATCTTTCCACTTCAATGTCACCGGCACTAGGTACCATTAATTTAGAAAATCCTGCTTGGCTTTTCCCGGCTGCTAGAGCTATCCATAGAAAAGTATACCTTCATATTGGACCAACAAATAGTGGCAAGACTTATAATGCACTACAGGCATTTCAAAAGGCCGATTCTGGTTTTTATGCTGGTCCTTTGAGATTGTTAGCTCGTGAAGTATATAATCGCATGAAGGTCAATAAACGACCCTGCAGCCTGGTCACTGGCGAAGAAGTCATTGAAGAGGTTGATGAAAATGGCAACCCAGCAAAATTATCCAGTGGTACTATTGAAATGATGGATATCAATACTGAGATGGATGTAGCGGTGTTGGATGAAATCCAAATGATTGAGGATGGGGAGAGAGGATGGGCTTGGACTCAAGCTTTTCTTGCAGTTCAAGCAAGAGAGATTCATCTTTGTGGTGACCCCAATACAGAGGAGCTTATAAAAAGATTAGCACATCAAGCTGGTGACAGTTTAGAAATAATAAGATATGAGCGTCTTAGTCCTTTGAAATTGGAACATGAACCCCTTGGTGATGATCTATCGCAATTAATGCCCGGTGATTGTTTGGTTTTCTTCTCTAAGAAGCATATTTTAGCTGCTAAGAATATCATTGAAGCTGAAACAGGGGATAAATGTGCGGTTATCTACGGATCCTTACCCGCTGAAACTCGTTCCAAACAGGCAGAATCATTTAATGACCCCAACAGTGATGTCAAATATCTTGTTGCAAGTGATGCTGTTGGCATGGGACTTAATTTGGCAATTCGTAGGGTAGTATTTTCAAAAGTTAACAAATTCAATGGTCGTGAACTTCTGAAATTGTCGATTGCACAAGTCAAACAGATTGCTGGTCGTGCTGGGAGATATCAGATAGCTCCACCAAAGGATGATATCACTTCTCCTAGTGAAGAGAAAAGTAAAGAAGAAATGGCATCTGGTATTGGTGGATTTGTTACCACACTTCATAAACATGATCTTAAATACGTTGAAAAATGTTTAGAGTCTCCATCTCCTCCGGTCAAACAAGCAGTTTTCTTTCCTTCTGATACAATTATACGTGAATTTTCTCATTCAATGGGTCCCTATATTCCTTATCATACGATATTATCCAAAATTGAGGCGTCTATAAGGCTTCCTCGACTGTATAAATTCGTTGATTTGTCCAACATGGTCACAGCTTCAAAGCTATTTGCAAATATTCGCGGGTTGATGTTCGATGAGAAAATGATTCTTGCGAAGGCACCTGTAAGTACCTCTGATGAGATGGTTAAGGATGCATTTTATTCATTTTGCCTTGTCGTTGCTAATGGGCAATCTAAGTCCATCATGGAAATTCCCAGTTGTGGTATTGGTTTCCTTGGTATGGGTGTGATTCCAACTCCAAGACCGTCCGATACTCTAGAAAGTGTTCATCGGATCTTGAGTTTGTTTTTATGGCTGTCATATCGCTTCCCCACTCATTTTCTTGACCGTAAAGGTGCCATGGAGCTCAAGGAACTTTGTGAAACAAGGATTAATGATCAATTGAAAAAAGCACCTGTAAAAAGCATTGTCGGAAGAAGACAACATCAGAGACAGGAAGAACATAGTAAACAAAGTCGTTATGGGAATGGCCAAAAGTCGTTGTCGCACGATTTCAATCCTGATATGGTTAGCCAGCGTTCAGCAGCCGCTTTTTCCCGTAATGAGACCAAGAGTTTATGGAGATCTCCAAATAAGAAAGACTCTATGACAACTAATGCATAAAGAAACTTGTAATTTATTAAACTTTGCCACTTTGTATATATTAAACTTATTCTTTAAAATCGAGATATAATTATTATAGAATGAGCTTTTCATGCCTTCGACCCCTCCCTTGTTTTGGGCACTCTCGTCCAAAAGACTCCGAAGGCGAAAGGGTGGAGACAGCAAAATAACGAAATTATCGATTACATATTATTAATATTATAAAAATGCTCTAAGTATTTCAATGACTTTCTCAGCTATCACACTTGGACTTTGATCCACAGTAGACATCGGAATAGCATAACCCCCATTCTCTAGAAGCTCTTCACCTTCGGGCACTTGCATTAAAGCAGCTTGACTTGCAACCATATTAGCACCCATGTAATGATTTTTACGAGCAGCTACACGACTGAAAAGAACATCTTCCGGAGCCCACATAAATGCAATAACTAACCGCGTCCCAGCAGGTAGATGGTCTTTAATAAACTGACGATATTTTACCGTTAATGAAGAACATGCTGCTATTGCTATATGAGAAGTAGAATTTTCTATAGCAGCTTGACTAGCCTTTGTTGCAACATCTTTCAACCAATCCCATCTATCGTCATCGGTTAAGGGGATTCCATTTGACATCTTTTCAATATTCTAAAATTGTTAATGCCTGTTGCCCCGTAATTTTCTCTCCAGTTCTGCCTCCGGCGGCTGAGGCGTAGCCCCAGACCCCTAGCTCTCGCTTCGCTCGTGAACTGCATCATCCCTGGGACCATTACCGCCCATTGAACATCTCTCGTACCAAGCGATAGCTGGGAGTTCAGGGCAGCGAAAATGCTTCATCTAATCGTTCACCAATTCTTCCACCTTGGTATACTTACACTTGGGGGATGTAATGTATCACCTTCAATCATTGGAGCATCAGCTATTTCCGATAACATGTTTCCGACAGTGGATTTCCCTGTACCAGCGGGCCCACCAACAATAATAACGAGAGGAGCATCTTTAGATGCGCTTAGATGTCCTACAGACATTATAAATGTAAAACTCCTGGTGTGATTCTTTCTAATGAGATGAACTGAAGAAGATTAAGAAAAAGGAGAAGAAAGGACCCAATATTTTTCAGGATAAAAATAAGCTGCAACTGGTCTCGGTGCAGGGGTCTCCAAAAGGTAAACCCCCACGCAAGTGTGGGGGATCCTTCACTGCGGGATGTCGATCTAAACCAGCCGCGTACGGGACCCCACATCGCGTGTAGACGGGTTTTATAACCGAAGTATACTATGGGTTAAGATGTGTACCATATATCGGTTAAGATGGCATCCATATTATTGGTTACGATTTGTATTGTCGATTAAGCGCCTAAGACTCTTATGATATATCACTTACTGGCTTCATGGTCACGAATTCATGATTTTCTCCAGCAGGTGTCTAGTGGATGAAAGCGCTCGCGCTCCTCGAGATGAATCACATGATCATCAATCTGGTCTCGCGACAAGGAAGAGGATAACACCCATATCTCTCGAGTGTAACAAGATCTGGGGTCTGGAGGCTACACCTCCAGTAGCCGGAGAAGATTTGTGGTTCATATTATATGCATCTGTTAATAAATATTTTACATATCATCGGTCATTTTCAGCACTCAATTCGACAGCCAAATTTCCAGCATTCCGATTAGCATCATCTTCTTTTAATCGACGATAGATCAAATCAGTTATAGAAGTAGCAATTTGATAAGCTTGATTAGCACAATGAACAATGGTTAAAGCCTCGACCGAGTATCCACCAGGTTTAGCAATTTGACAAAGGTCTCTATTTTTATTAACTGTTATTGTTAATTCACTATGTCTTAGAGCTTCTTCACGACCATTGGCATCTATTATGATAACAGCATCATCACTACTACTAACACCACTATTATTATTAATATTATTCTCAATTGAGATTGTTGTAGAATCATCCACTTTAAAAAATGAAAACGTAACACATATTGGTACATGTAAAATCGATAATGGAACAGGTGTCCTTTCATCTATACTATGTATTATTGTCCGATCACCATCAATGGATGTATCAGGACGACGGAAATGCATTAAAGCAGCAATAACTCCAATACAAGTTGCATCTACCAAACCTCCATCATAACTTAAATAATGTACATCTGCTCGAATCATCCAACATGATTTTCCAGCCACAATACATAAACTTTCTAAATCTAAAGCATTTGAACGTCGAATAGCTTTTTCAATTAGTCTGGTCACAAGCATTTCATCATCAGAAATACGGTTGTTTTCAAATAATGGTGAAGCCATAGAACTAACGTCTGTAGTGATTAAAAAGGTTCCTTCATTTGGTCTATCTTCATAAGGTTTACTAACTTCTGCTGATACTCTTACTACTATTCTAGTATTGCCTAATTGAACTTCAGCATGGCCTAAACTATCACCAAATTTGAGATCAACTTTTCTAAATTGATCTAATTTTCGACCATCTAATCTAGATGAATTCTTCAAGAGATTAATAATGAATTGCTGTTCATTTAGTGAAATATCCTTTGGTTTTGGCATTTAAACGGCGAGGGAATTATATCTAAAGTGAAATGAATGATGATGGCTCGAAAGACTCCAGAGGTTGTTGGAGTAGTTTATCGTTAACCAAAAAATATTTCAACTAAGGGGGTTAGGGTGAAGATCTCAAAATCGGATTGTTATTCGTAAACTGGTGGACCAGGATACAGACGTGCTCTCTCGGATCAGACCTTCTATGATGCCTTTGGCGATTGGGGAAAAGGGCAAAGCGGTGACGCCCGACAGCCGACTAAATGTTGATCATCCTGTTAGTTGAGATATGACGGGGTGGCTGGGGTAGGCGCTGCCTAGCACTGCCTCGTTGTTATCAAGATTAACATTATGCATTATAACGTTACATAGCCGTTACAATCAATAAAGGTTTTAGTTTATGTAACGGACTAAAGGATATTTATTTATGAGTTATTGCATTGAATTCTTGTCGCGAAATTATTATATACATGTATAACTAGTTATTAGTGTTTGTGAACTCCGCGGAGATCCCGTCATTTCAACTGATCTGAAGATTGATCTGCAAAAGATAAAAATAGCTTATCATGTGTCCTCTGGACGACTCCTACCACATTAACTATATCCCTCGGTCAATCTCTCATCATTGCAGGAATGTTGCGCTCGAATTTCGTCGGGCATTGTCATGACCATCATATTAGTTATATTACTTCTACTGGTTCTTGGCTCCGGGTTCTATGCTGTGGGGGTGTCAGGAAAGGCACGGCTGAAATAATTCTTCAGGAAAAAGAAACCCCGTCCCCCTCTGTCAAGGAATCAACCGTTATATCAATCACTCTCTTGGGATCTACATTTCTTCAGGGGGAGGGGTACAGTATACTCCTCCACCTATAACAATTACGTATGTTTTCGTCCCTGGATTAATAATGGCATGCACTAATCTATTTGGTCAGCTGCCAGTATCCATCCGTTCTTCTTCTGGTTAGATATACTACTTCACAAAGCTTTTACGATATAAATAAATAACGATTAACTTAATTCTGAATCAGAGCCCTGCAACATGAACTGAACAATCATGATAACTAACTAGTGAATTTCACGGTTGATTCTGAGTTCCCCTGTAGAATGAAATATTCAACTGGAACACTTCGAGTGAAGCCCAGCAGCAGTCAGGCATCAGTTACAAACTGTCTGCGGTGGTGGTGTTCCGACATCAGCCCCTCGCCCACTACTGCCCAATGAGGGGCAAACGACGATCTGATCTGTCCAGTAGGCATTTCCAGATCTGGGATTCTCTCAACAAAATCCATGAACTGCGGTGCATATGCATTAGAATAAACCTAACCCTTGATTTTCCAAGCCTGCAGCGCCAGCTTCTAGTCCACTTCGAAGAGTGGCATTTGGCAGTTGATTTTTGACTTTCTTCACTTGAACTATTTATATATACATATATCCAGTTGGTTTTTTAATTTCAGTTCTCTCTCTGCGTTATTTTCTAAGTCTTTCTTTTGGCATTTGAGTCTGTTTTCAGTTTTGCATTTAGCTTTTTTTCAAGATGACTTCTCCTACTACTAATGGTGTTTATATCGTAGCTGCTTCAAGAACCCCTATCGGTAGTTTACTTGGTTCTTTAAGTTCTCAAACTTATGTTGATTTAGGTTCTCACGCTGTCAAGTCCGCTTTAGCTAAAGTCCCTGAAATTCAACCTTCTGATGTTGAAGAAATTATCTTTGGAAATGTTTATTCTGCTAATGTTGGTCAAGCTCCTGCTCGTCAAGTAGCTCTTAAAGCAGGATTAAGTGAATCGACTGTTGCTACAACTGTTAATAAAGTTTGTGCTTCTGGTCTTAAAGCAGTTATTTTTGGTGCTCAAACTATTTTGACTGGTAATGCTGATATTGTTGTTGTTGGTGGTGCTGAATCAATGACTAATGTTCCTCATTATTTACCATCCGGTCGTACTGGTACTAAATTTGGTGGTGCAACTATTATTGATGGTCTTCAAAAGGATGGTTTACAAGATGCTTATGATGGTCAAGCTATGGGTATGGCCGGTGAAGATACCGCTGAAGAACATTCTGTTAGTCGTGAAGAACAAGATGAATATGCTATCAATTCTTATAAAAAAGCACAAAAAGCACATGCTGATGGTAAATTTAAAAATGAAATTGCTCCCATTGAATTACCTGGAGCTCGTGGCAAGCCAGGAGTAACTGTTTCGGTTGATGAAGAAGTTTCTAGACTTGATGAGCCAAGACTTAAATCTGCTAGACCTGTTTTCAAATCCGATGGTTCATTGACTGCTCCTAATTCTTCCCCTATCAATGATGGTGCTGCTGCTTTAGTACTTGTTTCTGCTAGTAAACTTGCTGAACTTAATCTTAAACCAATTGCTAAAATTTTAGGTTGGGGTGATGCTGCTCAAGCTCCTATTAAATTCCCCACTTCTCCATCATTGGCTGTTCCTAAAGCTCTTAAGCATGCTGGTGTAAATATTGAAGATGTTGATTTCTTCGAATTCAATGAAGCCTTTTCTGTTGTTGGAGTTGCTAATACTAAAATTTTGGGTCTTAATCCTTCTAAAGTTAATGTTTATGGAGGTGCAGTTGCTATTGGCCATCCTCTTGGTGCTAGTGGTGCTAGAATTTTAGTTACCTTAACATCGGTCTTGGCTCAGGAAGATGGTAAAATTGGTGTTGCTGCTATTTGTAATGGAGGTGGTGGTTCCAGTGCTATTGTTATTGAAAGACTTTAAAGAATGTATTATTCCAAACTTGTAATTATCCCAAAATGAGTAATAGATAAATAATGTATAAAATAATCGAGCTATATAATAATACTAAATCCTTTCTGCCTAGATATCTCTTACCTACGGCGCCAGGGGATCTAAAGACACCGGAGCGAAACGAGCAACGGGTCCGGGGGATAAGCCTCCGCGCCGGAGGTTGTTCATCACGTGATTATCTCGGATTTGATCATGATCGATTCATTCTGTCTACCCCGCTGCCCACCTATCCCCAGTTCGTCATCTCGGCTTTTTCACTCTACTTATTCCTTATAAAATTTGTTGCTATATATTGGAGTGTGGTATAATAATGTCATCGTCATCGAAATCGCCTACTATATCATTCCCTAATGATGATGATCTTATAAATTTCCAAGCAGCAGGGGCGGCACCACTGCCGCAAACATCCATCTCTGACTACGTTGAAAATGAAGGAGCCAAAATATGGTATGGTCAGTTTAAGCCTAATAGCAGCATCATCACCCCTAGAAAGTTGACAGTTGTTTTACTTCATGGTGGTAATGGACATAGTGGCAATTGGGGATTTCAAGTGCCATATTTGCTAGCCTCAGGATATGATGTGATAACTATTGACAGTAGAGGTCATGGGAGAAGTACTCGTGATTCTCGACCTTATAATTATGAGCTCATGGCAAGAGATGTAACAGCTGTGCTTGATAAGTTGAAAATTAATCGAGAAGAAAAAGTGGCAATTGTTGGTTGGAGTGATGGTGCTTGTACAGCCCTAATTACAGCTATGATGAACCCTGAGCGAGTCTCAGGAGTATTTTTTTTTGCATGTAATATGGATCCTAGTGGAACTAAGGAGGATATTGATTTCAATAATCCACTTCTAAGTAGATGTTTTAGTCGTCATATTAAAGATTATGAACAATTATCACCAACTCCTGATAAATTTGAAGAATTTAGTAAGGCGGTTGAGAAGATGATGGAGACTGAACCAAATTATACAGCAGAAGATCTACAAACAGGAGTTTCCCCTGATATTCGAGTGGCTATAGTTCAAAGTGAGAATGATGAATTTATTAAACCTGAACATGCTGAATATCTTTCTAAGAATATTCCTCGAGCTGAATTAATTATTTTACCTGGCGTAAGTCATTTTGCTCCTTTACAAAGGCCAAATGAGTATAATAGTGTATTATTTAAATTTCTCTCTCAAATTTAAATATAAGATCAAACCTTACGATATTAAGAGAAATATATAACCTTATAAGTATAACATCATATTAGATTTGATTCAGGAGATTTTTATCTTAGCTTATCCATATCCCGTCGTTATCTTATCTACCCTAAACCCATGGTCTGTTATACTAACCTTTTTTGAACTTACCGAGGACATGAGGACAGACATGCGTAGCTAGCTGTAAGATTTATTAATAACTGTTAATATTCTGTAGTCTTTCGATCTGGAAAAAAAGACAACACTGCTCATTTTCCTAATAGCTTCTTCTTTCTTTGCTTGACCTCTTTTGTGATTCTGAAATCGATTTCCTTTATTTCTGTCGTTTGGTGATGTCAGGCACCTAGCTCCTCGTGCGGATGAGATCAGTCCTCTTTAATAATGTTTTTAACTAGTGATCGTTGTAACAAATGTCTGTCGCTCCCGAGACTAGCGAGAGCTAGGGAATTTGGGGCTACCCCCCGGCTGCCGAACGCCGAACGAGGTGTATGCTTCCGGCGGCTGGCATAGCCCCAGATTCCGTAGCTCTCGCTACGCTCGAGAGAGATACTGCTAGACAACCCCAGACGGGGACAGATATATTAAGGAACTACAAAGATCAATTGATTGAATGATCAATAATACAATAGATAGATCGATCTTCAAAATTGTTCAAATGATTTAACACGTGTCGGCCCCGGTAGTCGACGGTCCTGAAGGCCTAATATGTTAAGTAAACCTAACCTGGAAATATTTCGAGCATGAACTTTCAAGATTTATTCAGTCATAGCTTTCACCGTCTTCGTCAGCTTAATAATTCATGCTATATCTTTGTTTTGGAATTTTTCCTTATTAAGAGCATAAATTGGATCAATAATAATGTCATCGTCAAAAGAATTTAAAGTAAGGGTGGTCGATCCAGAACGACTCTCTGCGAGTGAGGGAGCCAAATCAGCTGCAAAACTACGAACTCGTTCTAACGATTTTGCTTCTGAAAGACCAAGCGAATTGACCATGACAAATGCGTCTGCGATTTCATCTTCAGATGTTGTTGTTCCACAGAACGTTGCTAATAGCACTTCTAGTTGGAGTCCAACTTCTTGGCAATCAAAACCAATTACTCAAGATGTAATCTATGATGATTATGGTCAAGTTGAAAGAGCACTGGAGAAGTTAGAAAGTTTACCTCCTTTGGTACATCCTAGAGAGATTGAAGAACTCAAAAAGAAATTAAAGGACGCCGCAGAAGGTAAAGCTTTTGTACTTCAAGGAGGTGATTGTGCAGAATTATTTGATTATTGTAATCAAGATCGAATTGAAGCCAAATTGAAAGTTCTTTTACAAATGTCATTAGTACTGATTTGGGGTACCAAATTACCAATAGTAAGAATCGGACGAATTGCTGGTCAATATGCTAAACCAAGATCTAAACAAACTGAAGTTGTTGAAGGTTATGGAGAAATCCCTTCATTTCGAGGTGATAATATTAATGGATATGATCCTAGTGATCGTACTCCAGATCCTTCAAGATTGGTCAGTTCATATTTTCATTCTTCTGCTACATTGAATTTTATTAGATCAACGTTAGGTTCTGGATTTGCTGATTTACATTATCCCTTTGAATGGGATCTCAGCCATGTTCAGAAGGATTCAGTTCGTAATAGATATCAAGAGGTGGTTAATAGTATTTCGGAAGGATTGTCGTTTATGTCAACTGTTGGAGGTGATGATAATTTAGCTTGGAAATCTGTTGATTTTTTCACATCTCATGAAGCTTTATTATTAGAATTTGAACAAAGTCTTACTAGGAAGCTTCGTGATCCTACAGCTATTAGTACTGGAACTAGAAGTAATACTGAGAAATGGTATAATACTTCAGCACATTTTGTATGGATTGGTGATCGTACAAGACAATTGGATGGTGCTCATGTAGAATTCTTTAGAGGAATTTCTAATCCTATTGGTATTAAAGTTGGACCATCCACTCAAACTGATGAATTAGTTGCAGTACTTGATCGAGTGGATCCGGATTTTATTCCTGGTCGTGTTACGCTAATTACGAGATATGGTGCTAATAAAATAAAAGATAAGTTGGGTGAACAGATCCGTGCAGTCAAAAAATCCGGCCACAAAGTTGTATGGATTTCTGACCCATGTCATGGTAATACCAAGACATCTCCTGTGACTAAATTGAAAACGCGTTACTTTGATGATATAATTGCGGAAATTCGTTTAGCTTTAGAGATTCACAAAGAAAATGGAAGTAGTCTTAATGGGCTCCATTTAGAATTGACGGGTGATGCTGTTACCGAGTGTATAGGAGGATCTCAAGTTTTAGAGGATGAGGATCTTGTTTTACGTTATGATACATTCTGTGATCCCAGGTTAAGTTTATCTCAATGTAAGTAATGTTGATTTCCTTTTGTTCTTAAACTATATACTAACTTTACTAGCTCTGGATGTGGCATTCTTGATTGCTGATTACTATAGGGAAGGGACTTTAAAAGATGTCTAAAAGGACATCGTCGTTAAATTTTGTTCCACTATATCTTGATCTTTGTACATATAATAGAATCAGTCGTTACTAAGCAAGCTCGTCTCACCTCATTTTGTTTTGGGTTCGCTCCAGACAAATCCGATCTTATGCTATGCTGTGTACTCACAATGTACTGGTCATCTGGTTATCCTTCGAGTAGTCAGTTTCGAATATATTTTCACAAACATACGTTTAATTTAAGTAGCAGTTCATTTCTAGTAATGTTATATAGATGGTGTAGAGTGAGTGCGAATACACAAGCAATATTTCCCAGGGAAGAACAAAATAAGTATCCAAGAAGATACATGAACGAGAAAAGAGTCTCCGTATATAAGCGGGTAATGTTCGTAGACACATATGAATTAATTAATTAGTGATCAATTCAATTCTCATACGGGAACAGAAATCTCGTACTCTCTCGTAACAGCCTGAGAATAAAACTTTCGAGACAAAAAATGATCTCGACGCATTGGATGTGGGCCATTACTGTAGACGGCATAGAGATAGCTGCCTGCGCCTTTTTGATACAATCTCGATGTGGTGAGTTAGATCAAAGTCTATTTTTTATCTACCAGTCACTAGTAATTTATGCAGGAAGATAAGATCTTAGATCGATCTCTCTATCACTGAAATGTCGATCGATCATCAATTCAGGCACGTGATCCGCACTAGTTCGATCGATATATTGAAGGAAAGCTCCTGTTATTATCCAGTAACATACCTTTAATAAAGATCAATCAGATATCAATGCCATTATATTACGTGTTTTATATAATTTACTTTCAGCAGAATTTAATTCTTGACCTCTCGATCCAGCCTTTACCTCCTCAACCGCCGGCAGGACTCGGGTCTGGAGGCACTCTCTATAGGACTTTCCACAGTGTTATCGTAATAGCATAATATCCTCGTATACGACTCTTTCCATAAGTCGCCCCTACAACTTCCGATAAATTTCCAAATCAGCTTCGTCCGATTGATCTTCTTCTTCTTATAGTTTTAAAAGCATAGTGGCGTCCGTGAAAAACAAGATAGTACAAGTCCAATTTTCTCTCTCACAATGCTTAAAGTTGTACCAAGGGTAACTGGACTGGCAGGTATGGGGATGTCCCGGCCTACAGCTTCAATTCTATTTCGGCAGGCTGTGGCCCAATCTGTCTCAGCTAGAAGAACAGTCATGAATAATAGCAACATGACATTTTTCCAGCATCAAGCATTGCCTACAAATACTGTAATTAGGTAAGTTGAACGAAAGGTTATACTATACATAGATTAGGTTACTAACATTTTAGGTTTGTTCCTCAGCAGACGGCTTGGATTGTCGAACGAATGGGTAAATTTCATCGGTAAGTTGAGTCCCTCGTATTTGTCGGTTGGATCGAATTTCACTATGGATCTCGTCAGCAACTACTAAGATAGTCTTAGATTCATTTATAATATAATCGACTAACGTATAGTATTCTGGATCCTGGATTGGCTATTTTGGTACCCTTTTTGGATAAGATCAAATATGTTAAATCCCTTAAAGAATCAGCAGTTGAAATTCCAAGTCAGAGTGCTATTACCGCCGATAATGTAACGTTGGAAATGGATGGTGTGCTCTATATTCGTGTTTTTGATGCTTATAAGGCCAGTTATGGTGTAGAAGATGCTGAATATGCTATCTCTCAATTGGCACAAACTACTATGAGAAGTGAAATTGGTCAATTGACTTTAGATCATGTCCTAAAGGAAAGACAATCTTTGAATGCTAATATTACAACTTCTATTAATGAGGCTGCTAAGGAATGGGGTATTAAATGTTTGCGTTATGAAATCCGTGATATCCATCCACCTGCAAACGTTCTTGAAGCTATGCATCGCCAGGTTTCAGCAGAACGATCAAAACGTGCTGAAATTTTGGAATCTGAAGGTCATCGTCAAGCGGCTATTAACAAGGCTGAAGGTAATAAAGAGTCTGTGATTTTAGCTTCTGAAGCTATCAAGTCTGAGAATATCAATAAAGCAGCTGGTGAAGCCGAAGCTATTTTAGTTAAGGCTACAGCAACTGCTGAAGGAATAAGACAAATTGCAAAGGCTATTCAAGAGACTCCTGGAGGAGCTGACGCTGTTTCATTGCAGGTGGCTGAAAAATATGTGGAAGCTTTTAGTAAATTAGCTAAGGAAAGTAATACTGTAGTTATTCCTGCTGGGTTGGGTGATATTGGTGGATTTATTGCTGGTGGCTTAGGAATATATGATAAGATTCGTTCTAGTAATCCTGGTAGTGGTAACCAGTCAATTCCACGTACTGGTTCCAGTAGGACGGCTGATATCAAGAGTATTGTAGATAAACTTTAAACAGATTATATCAACTGTGTAATTATTGTGTAAATCGTATAAATTATTAATCCATAAGGAACGTTAACAAAATGTTCTAGCTCTCGTCGGACTCTTCCCAGCCTGTGTTATCCATTGGTCTTCTATGTCCGAGAGTTTGGGTATATTGATTTAAGGAGATATTGACGGATTATTAACCTTGCGTGCTGGACGAAAGCTTGAGACTAGGCGTAGGGGGTATCTCGAGCACACCAAAAACAAATGTTCTGACTCTGAGCTTTGGGTCGCTCGCAAAGTGAATTACCTGTTCATATGCCGATACAGGTTACCGGTGGATCAAACGAATTCATTTGTCTTACCTGCGATAAACGGAATTCATGAATCGCTATTGTTAAACAGAAACTTCCAACAAACGCATTATTTATTTTGTTACTAGTATGTATGGTTATGAAGTAGCGAAATTCTGAAGGTAACCTAACTCATCTGAGAAGTCTTCGACGTTGGATTCGTTCTTTTTCTCACTTATTAATTAAGTGGAAGATTTATCTTATAGTTCCCAATCTGGTAGTGGGCGTAAAACTAACTAATAGTCCGTCAGGTGGAATTCTTTCATTGGAAATCGGGGTCGGGTACCTCGATTGGTTCTACCACTTGTTCGTCATCTTGCTCTAAGTCGTAGTATATCCGAGGTCAGCGATCTTCATTCGGACCCTGTACATACCCTCGCAAGTCTTTGGGCAAATCCTGAGTCAGAAACTACTGATAAGATTATTGAGATACTACTGAGTTAGATATTATCCAACGATATTAATTTGTTGTTGTTAAGGTCTCCTCGATGGAACTGCATTCGGGCGCAGACCTAAATCAACGTTACGATCATATCAGAGAACAAAATTTTCAGCAGTCATCAGCATGAGGTCCCACTTGAAAAATGGAAATCTAATCTGATCTGAATTAAGTTCCTTTGGCACTTTCAAATTTCAAAACGCGTTAGAGACGCGTTGGGGACATATATTGAACTAAGTCTTAAAGAGTGATTTTTTCCTATTTCGTCAAATTAATATGCATGATCGACACACTGTAATCCCCGCGTGGTCGTCGATCTAACGGTTAGCCAGCCAATTATCTTCTTGAGGAGCTTAGTTTTCATGGAGGACAATTTGGAAAAAATTTATAACAATATTACCATAGAGTTAGGAAAATAATAGAGTTCGATGGAATATAAAATAAAGAATTCAATTCTATGCGATGAATATAATATAATATTTTTATTGGAGAAAACAAATGAAATTGCCTAGACTAATTTAAACTATTAATTATTATATATATGAACTTGAAAACGTTGCTAATTGAAATGATCATGAAGAGTTCATTAATCTCTGGAAATATCTTTTATTAACGTGTTCTTAAATTAAAATTATGTTTTGAAGACCCACTATTCTCAGTAAAAATTGTATCACTAGCTTACTTTGATGTAGCAACGACCCACTATTCAAGCCTGTTCGGTAAGTAAATTCGGATATTTAAAAGAGTTACACCAAAATTCAATACAAAATATTCTTCTAGATTTGAAACAAGATTTACGCTGAGCCGGCCCTGATATTTTTCACCCATCAATTAATTAACTACATGTAGTAGTGTTGCGTCCATATAATTTTCTGCACCTCATTTCCTAAATCAGAATATTACAGTAAGGGGTGATCATCATCATATCATTTCTTAATTGGATGGTTGATCATGTCAATCCAGGGGGAAATCTTGAAAAGAACTACGAGTTCTAGTTCCTTCCAAACTTATCAAACGAATGAAGAAAAATTTTCTCACAGGATTCTGACTACTCGCATGTCCCGTTTGCTTGCTCCACTTTAGTTTCCACAAACCATTTCCGTGACTTCTCTCGGTGTCATTCCAGTTCGATTGACTTGCATCTAAAGCCGGTTCAGAAGCAAAGTCAATCTTCGACCTGGAGAATGGGGTCCGAAGTAAAATCACAGATCCACCAGAACAGTTGGTATATTAGGATCACTGGAATGAATCAGACAGCAGTTCCTGTCTGCCGTTTGTGTTATAGTGGAGTTCCGGACTCCCTAGCTCTCTCTATGAAGTATCACAATTGAATGAGAATCAGACTAGTCAGGAGACCCTCCAAGTCCTGGGGTCCTAAGGACTATTTCCTCAGTGAGAAATTCAGTCAGAGATACTACGCCAGAGGCGTTGGTGACGGATTATGATATTATTTATTTTCAAAAAATCGATAACAGATGAAGCTTTATATTGACTCTCATTTAGTTCTTCTATTTGGAGGTCAGGACATAATAATATATATATAAATGGAATTGAATTGAATAATAATAATGATAATAATAATAATTTAATACATGGTGTATATCTCGATTCACTTAGGCTGCACTAGCACTTCTGTGGAATAGAATATTTTTCGTCGGTCATTATAGAGTTTTGTCATTTTTTTTGTCTACGAAGTAATTGGAGTAAGAGGCAGCAATGCAGTAGATACTCCAGAAGGTCTACCATAGCTTCCTAATCCTTGACTATAGGCTTGGGACGCATAAGTAGCAGAAACAGGGACAGGATATTGGTAACCATGAACAGGACGAGAATAATTTTTATTCGTGTAATATTTGTAATTGAAATAATTGTCAGATGGTCCAGTTGGTCCAGTTGGTAGTGATAAAGCAGGCAAGAGAACACCCCTGAATCCAGCAGGTGTATCCTCTTCCATAGGAGATAATGCCCTTATAGCGGCTGCCTTAGAAGCTTCCACTTGAGAAATCGCGGGACTAACACTATTGCTGATAATCCCATTATGATGAATAGTATAATAGTTCGCCGGAAGCGGCGAAGCTCTAGGAGTTGGCGGTAAAGCTCCAACGCCAAGAATAGGAGTTTTTGTTGGGTTCAGGGGAATTAGTTGTTTTGGTTTGAGTTCCGACGTGGCAGCAATTGGAGGTAATCGCTGCTTTATTTCTGTGGTTCGTGGAACAGAGAACTTATTAACAGAGCAGGTAGTAACATCATCTTGTGACTTAGAAATAGGAGTGGAGGATCGTAAAGTAGTCAACTTCGGGCACATCGATATCAGTGATCTAAATGAATGCAGAGGAATTCTTCGCAGAGGATTTTGATGGAACACTTGTAATAAAATCTCATTCAGCTCCGGAGTTAGAGGTAAAATTTTATGTAGGAAGCGATCATCATGAAGAAAAGCATAGTAGGACGGATCAGTCGAAGCGGAAGCTCTTCTCCAAGGGTTACGTCCACAGGTTAGATTTAATAAAATTACACCCAATGCCCACACATCACAAGCAGCTGATGAAAATCCCATCACCAGCCCCTTGTCAGTATGTTCCTGGGCTATCATTCCATTTGCATTTCTATTTCTGATTCTTTCGGGAGCCATATAGAAAGAAGAACCACAATCATAATCATTGGAGATTTTGTTGGTAGTAGCCAAACCAAAATCAGCTAATCTTATTGAAGAACCATCATGACTAACAAGAACATTCTCAGGTTTTAAATCACAATGATAAATACCATTGCGATGACAATGGATTACAGCATCAGCCAATTGACAAAAAATGGCCGTTGCTTTGGAATCGTTTCCAACATACCAACGAAGATCAGTAATTGCATGAAATAAATCACCTTCAGGGAAATATTCAAGAACTAAATATAAGAAATCATTTGAATCGAGGATTTCTAATATCGACAAAATATTAGGATGGTCATGAACTTTCAAATGAAGAGAAGCTTCCCTATAAGCCCGATCATGAGGGTAGAGATGAGAATATGAGTTAACTGTGTCAAAGGAAGTATAAAGAGCTTCAATAGTCTTATTATCTGATGGTGAAGAAGAAGAAATTCGTCTTTTCTTGAGATTATGATATTCATTTGAAAACTTACAAGTAGAGTATTGCTGCTGCTTTGGCAGGACTTTAACTGCAAGAAATTCTTTACTATGAAGATCATAAGCCGAATATACTGCGCCATAAGCACCAGTTCCAATCAAACCAGTTAATTGAATTCTACCATTAATAGTTTTACCAAGATTTAATTCCGGTCTATTATCAAATGACGATGATGTAGACGTTGATTTTGGTGATGAAGATCTGGATGAAGAAGACGACAGTGATGACATTGATGAAACTGAACTTCGTGAAGACGATGATGATATATTCTCATCATCATCATAATATTGTCTCTTACTAGACATGATGAATGGATTATTTGTTTTCTGTCAGTTAAGAAATAGATAAATAAAACCGACTGTTTGTGATTAATTCAGACAGATAGATTATGGATAAGAATTTGGATTATATTTATATTACAATTTACATAAATAGATATATATCAATCTGTCTGCAAGTAAACATTGTTGATGAATTTCTACAATTGATATGATATTTATTTTTGAACCTGCCTACAGTATCTCAATACATCTGGTATGATGATGTACATGTTCATAATCGACCTAACTGCAGAGCATATATGGCCACTGGCAGTTAATTATTGCAGGAGAATAATTTGTTATTCTTTGGATCTATAGTTTGTGTATAATCAATATATCCGTTTTCTTTCATATAGCTATATTACTACAGCCTGCACTGCAAATCCACTTTAAATAATATGTAGTTGAGTTGGAGTTGATGAAGATCTAAATGTTAATCGACTGTTCCTAACAACAAACTTGATACATGCATTCTAATCCGAAACAAAGTATTTTATTTTAACCCCCGTTGATCATCGTGTAGTGTATAGCGTTAGTCGGTGGGAGAACACGCTTCGAATATGTTCATAGCGTTTATTTTGAACATCTAACGTCGACATGAAATATTTACAGTACATTGGATCCACTTTCTCCACCAACTGACCACCCCTATCTGTCTCTATCTCCTCTCCATGGCAACACGCAACTTGTTAAAATGGCAGCACGCCGACTGGGACAGCAGACAGGCCTTTGGTACGTGGAGTTCCTAACGGTAGGTAATTGAAGACTTCCCCCTGATTCTGAGTCTAGCTAAGGGTCAGTCCTAGTCCCAACTACTTGAAGGCAGATGTGGGAGGTCATGCTCAAACTGGTCAATATGACTTGTAGTCCGTGATTAATCGAACCATATGAGTCAGTTCTGTCAATTAATCAGACATAGAGTGACGACCAATTTGTGGCCTTAACGTGGTTGGTCAATTAAGGAGATATACTGATAGTCGTTAAGTTTATTTATTATTTTATACAGCAAAGCAATAAGTAGAAATGAAACTTATTCAGCACCTCCTTTCTTTCCATATAAAAGGCTAATATGAAAAAAGAATTTATTCTTTTTCTCCCTATGCACATGCAAGTTATTCTAATTTTAAAAGTTAAGATCTTCGATCAAATTTAATTAGTTTTAGGAAATGATCATCTATACTTTGCATTAATAGAAAATAGAAATACAGATCTTGCGAAACCGTTGCACGGACCGCCACACGGTAAAGTAATCCACTATTGAAAGAAAAAGAAAATCAACAGAGGAACAGAGGAACAGAGGAGAAGGAACTAGAGAACCAGAGAAAACGAGAGAGAAATAAAGACCTACAAAGGTTAGGAATCCAATATCTCGCAAAGACCTTGTTTAGCCTGGTTGCTCATTTTCTTTGAACAGTTGACAGTAGAACTAAATATTAACTTAAGCATTTGTTAAATTAATTAATACTTAATTTAGTTGTTGCTGTGGTCGTAAAATAATTCAAAAGGGGAAACAGAGTGTGTCAGCTCTAGAAGCAATTGATATTAGCTGACTTTTAAATTAATTAGGAATCAATTCAATTAAATTGATCCTTTAACGGGTTAGTAAATGTCCCTGTCGTTAACTAGTTACTGTACAGTTGTAATCTACATATGGATAAATTCCTTAGGGGAAGGGTAGGATACTCACCGGTCTGGTCTGCAGAAGTGAAATTTCAGGGGAGGCCAACAAATCTTGCCCTCAGTTTATAGAGCTTTATTCAGAAGTGGCTTTCAGGTATACGAAACTAGAAAAGCAATTTAATCAATGATCAAAAAAAGACACACCCCTTCTTTATGAAGGCGGTTGTTGTTTATCCTACCAGACTGGCGAATTTCACAACTGTTCGCTATGTAACAAGTCAATCGGTACATCAACTTTGTGCTTCTCAGACAAACATTAGTTAGCTTTACAATTTTGGTCGAAATCTCGATCGTCATCTTATGTATAAATTCAGGCGGTAACTGTGACATACTTAAAACTTTGTTGACGACAGTGCTACAGTGTACAAGCAGACGCTACTATTCGTTTGCTTACCCCTTTACCTGGTACGTACCACAGTGTAGTTCAAACAGAACGGTTGTGTCTGCCCTTAATGATGCGTGTGCGCACATGCAGAAGACGAGACAAATTTAAAAAGATTTACATATGTAAGCTAAGAACATTGGGGCTTGGATTTACCTACCCATTCAACGTAATAACAGGAAATGATAAACAAGCAAATGGATACCTGCGTTTACTAGAACGAAAGACCTGAATTCTGCAACAACGTTAATAATCTTCTATATCGATCTGGGCTTAGCTTCATTCAACTAAGAGCTGTGGTTTATATGATCCTCCTGTATCGTTCATAATATATTTCAAAAAGGCGTATTCTCACTTCCACTTTTCCCTCATTGGAGCACTACCCCTAGAGCCTTCGGCGAATCGTTCTGCCCTCGGATCCTTTGTTATTTGTTTAGATTCCGCAGTTAACTCAGATCAATTGGTAGGCGAGGATACAACACACGACCTCGAAGACGACAATAGAACAGTGTTTGGGTTGTTGTCCCAGCCCAGCCCGCTGAAAGTAAAAGGTTTCAGCCGCCAGAGGCTCACCCAAGCTATGAGACCTTGAAGAACTCTGACCCAGCTCTCTTATACACCGCCGATGGCATAATTATGACGAACTGAGCTACAGCGGCTGACGGCTAATTAGTTACATGTCACTGCACAATGTGCATAATATATTATGCATTAGCGTGCTGCAGGTCTGTTCCTTTCAGGTCAGATCCAGATTCAGTACGCATTAGCTATACCGTTAAGACTACCTGTGATTGAGTGTACGCAGTATGTGAACACTACTGTATCGTACCGTCCGTACCTACCACCTGCCTTCCTGTAATGTTAGTGGACGGACGGACAGCGAGTAGTCAGATGATTTGGAACAGCAGCAGCTAGGTAGGTGCTTGGAGAGAAACAGGAGGATTAAAGAAGTTTAACATTTAATTGTTAAGTTGTTTATTAACTTCGAGTTCACAAGGGGAAGCTATAAACTATTAATCAGTTCAGTGCTGCTGGTTAAATCTGGGTACTTGCTTATAGTTAGACATTGGCTTGAATGGGAAGAAGGGTCGATCTAGGAGGAGTAGACTGAGAACAGAATGGGAGAATCCTATTCGGATGTAGAAGACACTACACAGCTGGGGTCGATATACAATCCGAGTTAGGGAAACGTTTTCAAAGTATTGTATACAGTACAGTGTACTCAAAACATATGGAAGTGATTTGCAGAAAGTGGTACGTCCCACTTGATTTTATTCAGGGGTAAAATTTTGATACTTGATATGGAATCGAAAGAAAATCAACAGAAGCAATTTTAAAATTTCAATTGGGTTGTTTTACAATGTATTAAAATGATGACTATCAGTCAAAAACGATCAATAAGATAACAACAGATCGGATTCAACATATACGGTAAACTATAAATCAATAAAACGTATATCAAAAATGTTGCTCAAAAATGTGGGTCTACGGGCTTGACGTTAGATTTGACTTGATTGTGATGCTGACAACGCACACATCTCATGCTCAACTTGCTAAATTTGCAGTAAGATAAGTGTGAAATATGCTATGCTATGTCAGAAGTCCAAAAACAAAATACACTAAGTTAGCATGTTAAAGCTACACCTGGGTTCGCCGTGTAATTAATTAATAAAAGTATTATAACTTGGCAAATATATATATTTCTTTTATAACCAATAGTCAGAACCGCTGATAATAATAAAATCAGATCATAAATTAATAAATAAACAAATATAAGCTCTTTGTCGGGCAAATTCAAGTTAAGGAACCATAACTGTGGTCGGGCCAGTGCATACATAACAAAGATTTTGGTAACATGTTGACATCAAATGATTGACCCGTTGGTGGGTATAGGAGCAGCTCCTTCCTTCCACCTGCCTGTCCGTTCCTATGGTATCCACTCAGCGCACTGCTGATACGCAACCTGACCCACTTCACGGAGTGACGCCGTTGATCGGTGAATGAGCGTGCATACGGCAGCAAAACGCAGGCTGAGCAATAACAGTGCGTACGTGTGTACGTTATAACTTTAACTATAGCGTTACTCTATGATATCTTGGGTATCCCGAAGGTCTCTGAGCGCTTGCCAAGAGTATAATCGAAAATACTCTTACCTACTCCTACATAGATTAATTGGAGTGGAGTAATCCATCGAACTTCGCCGCTTTATCTTCGTAAATCATATCTCCATATCAATGCTGATGATAGCTTGGCAATGATCATCAATTATTATTGCAACTGCTGCCTTTCTCTCCAAACCCTTCTGTGCCTTCATGTGAGGAATCGTTCCTGACTATAAGGACGGCTACGAGTGAGCTTTCGTCTGTCTGTCTTTTCTTCTGTTCTTACTCCCTAACAGGACTTGTTGTTAGAATTGTAGTTGTTAACTGTTAGATTGTTTAATTGAATATATTGTATATAATAGCTTGGATCTCAGCCGTCGTCTTAGAGATCCCCCTTATTGATAGATTAATACTAGCTCGCTTTCGGTTCCTGTTCCGAGTCTTGTAAAAAAGAAACGGGAAAAAAATGTTTAAACACGACGAATCCCCAGTACCGAAATACCAACCATTAATGTATGATGAGGTTGAGAACCAAAACCATGACAATGAACTTAAAGTTGATAGGCGTATTGGCAAGATAGCGGTTCTATTATTTATGGCGGTCTCCGGACTAATCATCCTAGCATCCATTTTCTTTGTCGCGATGGATCAACAACGTCGGTCAGGCCAAGTAGTGAATTGATAAGATTTGAGAAGCGAATCAACTGGTGGCAGGGAGGTTTGGCAGCTGTCGACTTGGTTAGAGCTAGTAACGCTGGAGCTGCATGGTATACATATTGTAGTTCGGCTTTCTGGGCGTTATTGGTATATCCCGCAGATCCCCAGTCTGATTTTCTTACTCTTCATCGACGTCCTCAGATGTGTCTCCTGCCAGCTGCTGGGCTTAGGCCAGACCGCCTAGCTCGAGCGAATATAGTACTATCTAAACCACACCCACCTAAGACTCTAACCGCCGGAGGCAGACAGATGACATGTGAACAAATAGAGCAGAGAACCTGTATCTAATCAAATGAAGTCTGAAGCAGCACCTCTGCCGCAAGGGGCAGAACAAGGAACCCGAGCTTTGCGAAAGAACTGGGTTTGGCACAACGCCTCGAACAACAAAGGAAAACACCTGAAAACTGCCGATGTATACGATGTTGTTCCTTTCTTAGAAGCTATAGGGATAGTTGGATAGTTTCTTCTGTGGAATCTCGATTGACCTCGCAAGAAACCCTATAATAAATATGTCAGTTTCAGTCCTCTGCTCTTCTTCTCCCTTACTTGATGTCGTCTGAATTCGATCCAAGTGCCCATTCTTTTGTCCACGACCGGCGATCAGAGATCATAGCTGTTAACGTTGAACTTGTTTGTTTTTCTCGGGAAGATGCATGCAGCAAGTATTTTTATTGAATTTACGTAGAAAAATGAATACAATATTAAATACAATATCGAACTGTCTCGATCTTTGTCAAATCTGATCGACCGATCGATCCCGGAACAAAGTGTAATCAACCGTTTGAAATAAATAATAAAAATAAGACAATCGATGTCAATCGTCATAATAATAATGATTGACTGATATAACATGCATATTCATCGTGTGAAATTCTTTTAATTTAATTTTCATAATAACTAACTCAGGTAAATATTTTCTGTCAATATTAACAATCATTAGCCGTCAAGTTAACCGATTAACTGTTAAATCACTATTTTCAGTTAACAGTTACGTTGCCTTCAACTTCCCTAATAAATTAATATATTATGTGACTAAACTACCTTGCATAACCAACTTTGTTAATTGTTAACATCAATTCATATAAATGTGACTTTGGGCCTAGTGGCCTATTCACTTAATATCTTAAACCAATATTAACCCCCTACAATAACAGAGCCGAAACTGCTCAATATCTCAATTTCAATCGTAGTCCTCGATGTCAGCGCAATAGGTAGACCGTAAACAGTGTTGGCGGATCGCGATTTTGTTACCCCTGATAATAACAGTCTGGTTTTGCATTTAATGCTGACAAAATAACCGTCGGTTTTTGTTTTCTTGCTAATGATTCGTATAACAGTCAGGTTTTGTCATTTATTAATTTTCGCGAACTCGGACAATCGCTGACTCCATTGTCTCACTCATTCGCTCACAGAGAATTTGACAATAGGTATTTTCGTTTATTTCATTCTTCTTTTTCCCATTTCGAAATTTTTTTTTTTTCCCCATAATGTCGTTAAGACCACTCAATCCAGAAGATTATAAATGTTGGATATGTCTTGGAACAGCTGATGAACCTCCACCTCATGGACTTCCCACTCATGAGTGGTGTCGACCTTGTAAATGTAATCTAGTTGCACATCAAACTTGTTTATTAGATTGGGCAACTGAAGTTGCTGCAACGAATTCCAGATCTATTTTAAATAGTCAACGCAATATCAGTTATCCTCAATGCCCACAATGTAAATCACCTATTCACATAATTAAATCTACATCTTTATTTATTCAATTGCGAGAAAGATTAGAATCAGCTAATGCTAGTGGATTTCAAATATTTATTATTACTGCTATTGGTGGATCATTAGCTAGTGCTGTATATACATCGTTTTATGCTATTGGTGCAGCATCTATAAGGTGTATCTGTCCTAGAGACATGGCATTAGCAGTGTTAGGAATCACATTAACTGATGGTGGAGGAGTACATATTCAACCATTATCATTAAGAAGGATGTTTTTAGTACCGTCTGTTCCCTTGTTATTATTAATATCTGGAAACAGATCTAGATTTGTTGATATAATTACACTTGTTTTACCTTTGACATTGGCAGATTCAAATCATTTACCTTGGAAATTTACTGGTGCGA
Organism: Sugiyamaella paludigena; assembly: GCA_030579875.1. Lineage (NCBI taxonomy): Eukaryota > Fungi > Ascomycota > Dipodascomycetes > Dipodascales > Trichomonascaceae > Sugiyamaella > Sugiyamaella paludigena. The sequence continues at coordinate 113,168 of JAKTRU010000012.1, read as the reverse complement.
GATTTACTATCGCTATGCTACCTTTAGCAAGAATTGGATATCATATATTATATGATTCACTTGTAGAACCTATTATTCAACTATGTGCTGCTCGGATTCGACCGTCATATCTGGCTGATTTTGATGAAAATGGCCGAGAAGACCCTTTGGCAGGTGTTGATGGAGTAGTTGGAGGAGCAGGAGCAGGAGCAGGAGCAGGAGCAGGAGCAGGAGCAGGAGCAGGAGCAGGAGCAGGAGCAGGAGCAGGAGCAGGAGCAGGAGCAGGAGCAGGAGCAGGAGCAGGAGCTGGAGCAGGAGCAGGAGCAGGAGCAGGAGCAGGACCAGGAGCTGGACCAGGAGCCGGACCAGGAGCCGGAGTTGGAGCTGGAGCAGTGGCAGGCGCCGGCGCAGGAGCAGGAGGAAGAGGTGCACTGATAGGTGGAATTGGGGGCGTGAATTTTGAAATTGTAGTTCAAGATGTTGGTGGTCGAGAAGAAGCGGAAGAAGAAAATCGCGGTAACAATAATAACAATAATAATGGAGATAATATTAACCAACAACAACCACATAATATTGTAACTGTTCTATTAGGTAGATTGGGAAATTTCTTAGCTCGAACAATAGATCGAGCAGTACTTCTTCCAGCCGGTGCTGGACCGCTAGCAGCTCCTGGAATCGTACAGGATGATGCTCCTGATGGTGTTGCTGGTAACCGTGGAGATGGATTAGCCCAAAATGAACTACAGGATGGTGCCGCAGTAATTAATGGAGCTATTCCTGAAGAACAAATGATTGTAGGTGGTCCCCAACCTCGAGCTGCAGATTGGGTGTTTAGTACGCAAACTTCATCATTGCGTGCGGGAAATGTTTTATTACTCCCTCTTCTTAGTGGGCTTATGGGTACAGGATTAAGTCTCATTCCAGGTATTAGGCGGTTAATTCCCAGTCGATTTAACCGTAATATAGTAGGAGGTGCATTAGTGATTGTGTTACGTGATTTGATAAATATCACTACTGCTCTTTTACGTGTCCGTCAAGAAAACAGTCGTCGTGTACTTAATTACGAAGAAGTTGAAGCTCGTGGTCTTAATTTATAAATATATTCTATCTACTTCATACCACTGTGATTCTGCCTCCGGCTGCTGGGGGCGTAGCCCCCAGACCCCCTAGCTCTCGCTACGCTCGAGAGAATTATTTAACCGACGAAGTACCACTCGCCCAGTACGCACTAGCGGACTGCAGATCGATCGATCACCTCGCGATATCACGTGATAGTCTGTCACGTGATCCGATAAAAGTTTTAAAAGGCCATATCGTCTTTACAGATAAACCACAACTGTAAGATACGTTCCAGGACTTCACTTTATACAATCTCTACCTTATCGGGAATATTTGAATTACGATGAGCTCGAAACAATTAGACTTGGATGTGAGTGGGATCCTTGATACAGATAATTTGAATTCTATAACGGATGATGGATTTCCTAATCTGCAACTTCAGCGTAACAATAATGACGGTCATCATCACGCTAATAATCCCGCCATCATCAGCCAGTCGATGATTGATCCTGCAATAGGTGGAGTAGGAGAAGAACATGATGGAACACATGGATATATTGGTCAGGACATGATAAACAATGAAGACAACAGATTAAGATTGGCTCTTCAACAACATAATGCTGCGATAACTAATAAAAGGAATGCTACTAGGGGAAATGAGGGAATTAGTAGGGTTGAAGATACTAATAGATATAACATGTTCCATTCTATTTCTAGTACGATAGCATCACCCGCAGCTCGAAGAAAAGTAGAAGATATAGGGATAGAAGAAGGAGGAGATGGTCGAGGAGGAATCAATGCATCATTCTCTTTAGGCCCAAATGGAGAACCAATTGATCCTAAGAAGACATGTCCCTTTTGCGGACGATCTTTCTCACATCCTGGATCTTTAGGTAGACATTTGGATCTGAAAAAAGGTACAAGACTTCATCCGGCATCCAAAGTGGATTTGATCAGAGGAAATGTGAAACGAAGAGGAGATGCTCAGGAGATTAAACAAAGACGTGCCACAAGAGCTAAGATGTACAATTCTCGTGAAGATGTTAAGGAACGAGCTAAGATTCGTCGTAGAAATAAAGAAAGACTTGATAAAGCAAGGGATATGGCAAGAATCAATTTCATTCAAAAATTGGGATTTCCCTCTATATTCAATGATGAATCTGTTTCTGCTGTTTCTGCCGCTGCGACAGCGGTGTCGGCATCATCATCGCCAACTCCTCCTATTCCATCATTCGCAGCCTTTGTAGTATATTTTTTACCCACTAGTCAATGGCCTTATGATAATGAACTCCCTTCTGAACATTGTTATAATCAATTGTGTCAAATATTTCAACAAGTTATTTCACCCATAGATCCGGTGAATTCTACTCTTTATAGGACAAGACTAGATATAGCCTATGATGAATGGTGTAACACTATGAATGAAAATGATAAACGTGAAGCATGGCAAACTAGTTTTCGACGCGTATTAGCAGGTATTCTAGGATCTCCATCATCAATAACAGCATATGATATCGGAACTAGGAATACTTGGTTAGCTATTGAAGAGGATAGAATTCTATCATCTGAAGGTAATCTTAATATTGATGGGAAGTCCTTTGATGGTGATAATAGTGATAGTGACGAAAGAGAAAACAATTCTGATAATGATGATGATGATGATGATGGTGGGAATAATTCTACTAGAAATAGTAATAGAACTGGTGGTGGAATTCATCATCTCCAATCACATGATGGAGGAGGATCGGACGGAGGACGTGTTTCATCTGTTGTAGCCTTTGCTAATGCAGCTGTTACTTCAAGACTGAATTAATCAAAGCTATCTAACCCCCCTAGCTCTTGCTACGCTCGAGAAATACGGATTACTTTGAACCCACTGGCATCATCGACTTCTCTGAAACCCTCACTGGCATTATGTAATTTTACGAATGTTCTTATGTAATCAAAAAAAGTAATTGTAAATGAAACATACGCCGTACATCTGTCTAGCTAACTACGCACTGGTCATAGTGATTCAACCGTTTCTCTCTGTCTCTCTGACTGCAACTGACTAACCCTAGCATCAGAAAAAAGTTCGTGAGTGAAAAATAAATATTTCGATCCAGGGATCTCTACCAGCTTTATACTTATAAATATATAAATATATATCTTCTTTCATTGCAATTTGATATTATTAATAATATAATTTTAAACTTATTATTTGAGCATTTATAAATCATTTTTCTTATTTGCATTTGATCGGGAATTATTATAAGTTTTTTCATTTACTGAACTATTAAAAATGTCTATTAGAACCCAATTTGAGAATTCTAATGAGTAAGTTTATTTAACCAATGGGTGGTTTCTTCCGGTAGAGTCTACGACTGATGGATCGGTTCTCGAGCGTAGCGAGAGCTAGGGGGTCGGGGGGCTACGCCCCCAGCCACCGGAGGCAAGAACGGGAGTTGGAGTGAAAGTGGGTTGATTGATTTCAATACTAACTAAATTTAATAGAGTTGGAGTTTTTTCCAAACTTACAAATTCTTATTGCTTGACCACTGTTGGTGGATCACAGAATTTTTATAGTGCTTTTGAAAGTAGACTTGGTGATGTAATCCCAATGTGTCAGACCACTATTGCTGGTACTCGTATAGTAGGCAGAATGACTGCTGGTAATAGAAGAGGTTTATTAGTACCTATTCAAACTACCGATCAAGAACTTCTGCATTTGAGAAATACTTTACCAGATACTGTCAGAATACAAAGAGTTGAAGAAAGATTATCTGCTTTAGGAAATGTTATTTGTTGTAATGATTATGTTGCTCTTGTTCATCCTGATATTGAACGTGAGACTGAAGAATTAATTGCTGATGTTCTAGGTGTTGAAGTATTTAGACAAACTGTTGCAGGCAATGTACTTGTTGGAAGTTATGCTACTATTACAAATCAAGGAGGTCTTGTTCATCCTCAGACATCTGTTCAAGATCAAGAAGAATTATCATCACTTTTACAAGTTCCTCTTGTAGCTGGAACTATTAATAGAGGTTCTGCTGTTATTGGAGGAGGCATGGTAGCTAATGATTGGTTAGCTGTAGTTGGTTTAGATACTACTGCACCAGAACTTCATGTTGTTGAGAGTATCTTCGGTCTTAATAACGAAACTCCTGAGAAAGATATGCTTATTGAGCATTACTATTAGTTCCCATGATAGGGGGTGTATAGATACTCTACGTTATTTATTTTGTATAATATACGTTTTTTTTACTTCCAGCTCCCGTTATGCCTACACTCGAGAAAGGATATACGCATTAGCCTGATCTAAGTACCATCATATTAAATGCTGGTCGTTGTCGACCGTTTTGTCCACTAGACTGCCAATATTTTTTGTTGAGAAGGTATATAAGTCCCACATTTCGCTTTCAATTTGTTCAATTTTCTTTCTCTGGGGTCTTCGGATTCCCCTTAAATTTCCCCATCGCTAATCTCACAAGGTCTATGGCTACAAATTGCTGATTAGACTTCCTCGACTCCTGTTCAGTCTCTGGCGACTGATGGCTCAGACACTGGCTCTCCCTACGCTTGAGCAACCGATGTAACCCAATATCTCGATCTTGGAAACAGACCAGCTCTGCTGCCTTTTTGCGTCCCGCTAACTAGTACTGAGGGGCTGGGCCCCTCAGTTGCCGGAGGTACTCTCTTTTTACATCATTGTTTTTGTATTTTATTATATACAGAAGCTTACAATAATAAATAATAATTAAGACCTTTTAGTATTTTCTTTAATTTATTCAAGACCATTAACATCATCCATATCAGCATCATCCTCATCAGAATCGATTTCCATTATTCCATCTTCATCTTCACTTGCAGGTTCATGATTAGGAATTATTTCCAATCCTTTTTCTCCTAGAACAACCTTAACAGTCTCATTATCTAGAACTTGACCTCTGAGAATTAATAATGCGAGTTTGTTAAGGACTTCATTTTGAATAAGACGATTCAATGGTCTGGCACCGAGATCTTTAGAATAACCATTTTCAACCAAATAATCATAACACTGGTCATCCAAGTCAAGATGGATATTCTTATTGGTGCTAGCAAATCTTTGCTCAATCTCACCAATACGAAGTTCAACAATCTTACGGATCGATTTCTTAGATAATCTATTGAAGATAACCATAGAAGAAATTCTGTTCAGGAATTCCGGTCTGAAATGTCCTCGTACACTTTCCATAACCAAATCACGAGTAATAGGATCAATTTTAGAGGAGGTACTACGATTGATATATTCAGCACCAAGATTCGAGGTCATAATAATAATACAATTAGCACAATTTACAACCTTGCCTTGACTGCTTCTTACACGACCATCATCTAAAACTTGTAAAAGTACTGTCAATACTTCAGGCGCTGCTTTTTCAACTTCATCAAATAAAACAACCGAATAAGGACGTCGAGCTAAAGCTTCAGTAAGGATACCGCCCTCTTCATAACCAACATAACCTGGAGCAGCACCCAATAATTTACTAGCGGACCACTTATCTCCTAATTCTGAACAATCAATACGAATCATAGCCTTTTCATCAGCAAATAAGAAACCAGCAACTTTTTTAGCAAGTTCTGTTTTACCGGATCCACTCAATCCCATAAATAAGAAACTAGCTGGGGCATTTGGGTTACTAAGACCAGCACGACTAAGACGAATAGCATTTGATACTGCTTTGACTGCTTCATTTTGGCCAACAACTTGCTTAGATAAAATCTTTTCCATATTAATTAATTTGGAGTTCTCGGCCTGTGTCAATTTAGACACAGGAATACCGGTAAGACGAGCAGCAGTCTCAGCAACTTTATCAGCATCAACAATATCTTCTAATAGATTTGTATTCTCAGGACGAGTGTCTTTATCCTGCTCAATTTCCTTAATACGCCTTTCGACATCAGGAATAGCAAAATATCTCAAATCTGCGGAAGCAGCAGTATCTCTTCTACGTTCAGCATCTTGAGCCTTAATTTCAAGTTCGTCCAATTTCTTCTTCAAGGCAGTTAATTCTTCATGACCTTTACGTTCTTCTTGGAATCGTTCACGTAAAGGTGCCAATTCTTCTTCGATACTAGCAGCCTTTTGTCTAGCAGCAGCAAGACGTTCTTTAGTTGAACTATCAGCTTCTTGATCACGTTCTAAAGCTTTGATTTCAACTTGAAGTAATTGAAGTTGTCTTTCAAGAGTATCAAGTTCTTCCGGTTTTGAATCTCTAGCTACTGCAACACTAGCAGCAGTTTCATCAATTAAATCAACTGCAGAATCCGGTAGTTTCCTATAAGTCAAATACCTTGAAGCTAACTGTGCTGCAGTAACTAAAGCACTATCAAGAATTCGAACTCCATGATGTAATTCGTATTTTCCTTGAAGTCCTCGAAGAATAGCAATTGTTTCGCGAATTGAAGGTTCCGGAACATCAATCTTTTGAAACCTTCTTTCAAAAGCACCATCTTTCTCAATGTATTTACGATACTCGGTGATAGTTGTAGCGCCAATACAATGTAAAGCACCACGAGCCAACATAGGTTTTAATAAATTAGCAGCATCACTTTTACCATCTCCCATTAACATATGAATCTCATCAATAAATAAAATAATCATATCATGAGATTCTTCGATTTCAGTAAGAACTCCTTTAATACGTTCTTCGAAATCACCCTGATATTTAGCACCAGCTTTCAATGCTCCTAAATCTAATGAGAATAATCTACAATTGGCCAAAACATTTGGTACATCACCATCAATTATTCTCTGTGCAACACCTTCAACAATACTAGTTTTACCTACACCAGGATCACCAATAAGACAAGGATTTGATTTAGTACGACGAGCTAAAACTCGAATACATCTTCTAATTTCTTCCTCTCGACCAATAACAGGATCGATCTTACCTTCTCTGGCCAAAGTAGTTAAATCAAGAGCATATTTAGACAAAAATTCAAATTGTTCAGATGAATCAGCCATTCTTGAATCAATTCTACGATTACCTCGAATAGCTTGTACTTGTGCCTGTAATGCTTTAGGATCAATTGAAACTTCCTTTAACAGTGATAATATGGACTGGTCTTCCAAAAGTGCTAACAAAATATGATCTTGACCAGTGAAACTATCCTTTTGTTTACCTCGAATACTGACAGCATTTTGAATAACTGCAGCAGCTTGTGATGTTAAATCTGGTTTAGGAGGAGCTGGTGATTGACTAGGAATTCGAACTAAATGCTTATTAATTGTTCTTTCTAGAGGTTTCCAATCATAACGTGCCCTTTCAGTAACGGTTTGAAGGTATGAAGGTGAAGAAGCTGCAGGACCTGATAATCCATTATTAGTCTCATTTGGCGTCATAGCAGCTAAAAAATGGATTGGTGAAACAAATGAATGACTATGATCAATTGCTGTTTGTATAGCATCTTGAATAATTTGAGTTGCTCTATCAGTAAATTGAGCTTGATCCATTGTGAATTGAATATTAATTAAACGTTAAGTAAATGATTTTCTTAAAATAATAAACTACTTGTTTTAAATGATTTGAATTTGAATTTGAATTGAAATTATGAATTAATAAAAATTGAAAGAAATCGAGATCAAGAAGAGATTGAGGTCTCGTTATATATTTTAATTTGTCCCTATTCGGTACTAACCAAATGCCGATTATGGCGCAACGTCCGTTAGATCTACAATACTATGCATGTGCGCCGCACGAGCCTCGTACGTGCTAGAATCTTCTACAAGCTACTCGATGAGCTAAGAGGATACTAGAAGGTAGTAGTAGGATTTACCAGAAGTTGAGTTAAATATAATAAAATAAATAACTAAATAAATAAAATATTAACAGTCAACAACATCAAGGAAGAGTTTGAAATTTTTTTTGTTATTGAATTCAATTGTTCGTAAGACTATTATTATCTTAGTAGAATCATATATTTCAGATGTTTTAGCACTTTATGCATGATCGCTGTTTTACGTCTGCAGCAGTTTCCGTCGGCTGGGGTAAAGAAACCCCAAACTCCTTCTCGAGAAACTAACTAGATTGAATCTTCATCTCCTACTTCTGTGGTGTCATTATTATTTCTTAGGGAGTCTGAGACTATGCCTCAGTTGCCGGAGGCAGATGACAACGTGGAAAGACGGGTGGTATAGCTGCCGTTGGATAACGTGAGTGGTTTTTTACGCACTAGCCAGATCTTGCCATGAAACCAAGCTGGAGATTAAGCACACTAACGAAAATGCTTTCGAGGGCGAAGTCCAGCTGCTTATGGTGTCACGTTAATTAGTTTCTCTTTTCTTTGTCTTCTGATGTGACTAAACTGAACTTCTCTTTTTTGCCTCATTTCGTATGTGTGTGGAAATCTTTTCCTCAAAAGGATAGATATGAAGACAATGGATGGAGCACTCCATCTATCCCCACATCATTTTCGATTAATTATTAAGAAAACGTTAAAGCTTAAATCAGGTTACGTACGAAGCCCACATAACTTAAGAATCAGGCCATGTAACTACGATTTTTAGTGTAGTTTATTGTTTAGTGTTGCATGATGTCTTAACGCACGGGCCGTCCAGATTTCGACAATGATCTGCAACTCTAATTCCGTCCCTGCATTTAACAAAGTTAACCGAGACTTCAAAAAGTAGAGTCTATTGTCTCGAGTTCAAGAAGCATATGACTATAAGGAAGAAAAAGCTATGCACATTTATACAGAAATTGTGCCTGTTTCAGATTTCATTATTGACCTATCTAGGCGAATACGTCAACCATTGAACTGTATGTTGTAGGAACTACATAACATTCCTATGATATCAATGTCAAGTTAAGCTTGACTCTAACTTAAGAATAACATCAAATTTTGAGTCAGTAACAAGATATAAATTGACTAAATAGCAGATACACTCTATTAGCAGTTATTTGGACGATACAAAAATTCGCCCATTTGTTAGATGAGGGCATAGAACACATCCAGGGTAGATTTTAGGTTCGCTTTCGCTGCTAAGGGAGAGTCCACATACTGCACAACTCTCAAGCATAGTGAACTGTAGGTATGTAAGACTACTCATTTCTACTTCGTTCCTAATCCGGGGCATGGTACGAGACCGCTTGCTCTGGCTGCGCTATCAGTCTCAGGGCCCCCAAGTTATACTTTGATTCGAGAGATTTGGACCGAATCTGCCTCAGGAGACCTAGCTTCCGCATTGCTGCAATTATGAAGGATAGCGAGAGTTACGTGTCTTATGTCCCAGACGCCGGAGGCAGTAGAACAATCGAGTCAGACCTGGCCGTCAGAGGCAGCGAGAGTAAATTCATAATGGGACATGTTATGACTTCATGTACAATTTTTTTTCTCTACAGAAGGGAACAAAATACAAGAGATGAAAATTTTCGTTGGTTAAATAAGCAGCATCATCAAAAGTTTTAAGGGTGACTATTAGTATCGCTTATTTCTTGGAAGACCTCTTCTTTTTGGGCTTCTCAGCAGCCTTCTCCTTTTCAGCAGTATCCTTAAGAACTCTCTTAACAATCTTTTGTTCTTCAATCAAGAAAGCACGAACAACTCTATCCTTAACACAGGTAGCACAGAGAGATCCACCATAAGCACGTTGAACAGTCTTCTTAGGTCTGGAGATGTTGGCGTACTCACGGGGTCTGAGAGCAGGGATACCAGCAAGAGCAGTACCACATTCACCACAGTTAGGTCTGGTACCGAGCTTCTTAACGTGCAAATATCTGAGTTTTCCACCAGGGGTCTTAATGACCTTGACCCTGTTAGATCTGGTGTTGTCTAGAAATGAGTTAGTAAAGAAAGTATTTAATGAAACGGCGCATACGATCGATGATTAAAATTGAAGTGATGGAGTGATGGTTGGGAGAAATGAAAATCAATATCAACCATCATTGAAGAGATAGATATCTTTCGAATCAAACAGAATTTTGTTACCAAAGGAACTGAATCATGAAGAATAGACCACCTATCAAATCGTCATAAATCGAACATCAGTTATTGTTGAGATCACTGTCATTGCTATTGTCGTTGTTCTTACTCCTGCAACCAATTTAGAAAGAACACTCATCAAAAGAAACTAGTCGATTTAAAATAGTGCCAAATAATAAACATATCATAACTAATCGTTGTTCCGTACGTTTTCGTATCTCATCACCGTATCATGATTAAAGATGTTATGTCGAATAAATAAAATATATATTTGTACTTTGATTGTCATCCTTCCTCTTATTGTTTCATCGTTCATTCCATCTGTAATCATTAAACTGTCATCATCGATCCATATCTCCTCCTCGATCATAACCAAAACAAAATTCATCTACTCCTTTAAAATATACATACATGGATTTCTTCGTCTGTAAGTAAGTCTTTGAGCCATTTTTGATGGTTATACTTCTTTTTTGCGATCCCGTCGATGTTGAGAATGGTCGTCGGTAAAAGAGAACTTCAACTAGTACGTGAACCTCTGAAAAGTGTCGTCGTTTGAGTGGGTGGAGAGGGTGAGGCGATGGTGTGAGGATGTGAGTCGAAAAAAATATGCGCGTACATTCAAGTACTTTATTTCCTAAATAGGAAATATATAGCAGTCACAGGAGAGAGTATCACGTGATATAAAATAACTTTTGCTATCACGTGAGTACGTTAATGGGAATCTGTCTTTTAAAAGAATATTTCATTAAATGCTTGTATATAGTTTGTTCCGACGACTTTCTCCGGGTATGTGATCAGGGCCGGCGGGCTAGGGCCCCGGGTTGGTTCTGGCAGCAGAGGGGGAATTATCCGAGATGTGGTGCTTCGCTCTGGTTTTAGTGTAACAATGTTAAGCGAATATTTTCTCGAGCGCAGCGAGAGCTAGGGGGTCTGGGGGCCACGCCTCCAGCCGCCGGAGGCAGAGCGGTCTATTTGATGGGGCATAAGAGTGGTCGTTATTAAATGCTATTTACAGTGGTGTTATATACAAAAATAATTGAGCTAATCATTTATCATTAGGTTTGGGATCATTTTCCTTTGGTCCGTCAGAAACTGATTGAACTTTAGAATATTTATCTCTTAATGATTTCTGTAATTCATATTCGGCAGCTCGCAATTTTTGAGCTCGTGTCATTTCAACAGGTTGATCCAAAGCAGCTTGAGCAGCAGCAGCAGCTGCTTCTCTTTTTAATTTTACTCTTTCTTGATCTCTTATTGGTCCTTGATGTAATGCCTTACAGGTTAGTCCAGGGTCTCCGTTTTGCCTCCGGCGGCTGGGGCGTAGCCCCAGACCTCTAGCTCTCGCTACGCTCGAGAATCATCAAATCACACAACCCGAGTGAAACTAGCAAAGGGGCGGAATGATGCCACAACCATGAATGTATATTCTTTCTTACCTCTCGTTCAGAAGCTTGCATATTATGAACATATACTACAGTGGCCACACTTGCCAACAATGTTAACGTAAAAGTTAGTTTAGATGCCGTTGACATGATCAGGAGATATTATTTAAAAGTGTATAAAGAAAACAACTGAGATGAATAGAATTGGCAATGTCGAAGTCTCATGTTCCTCCAAATATGAAATTTCATTTAACTGAGCCTCATAAGCCTCAAACTATAGGCACCGCTGGTCAGAAGCCTCATGAGCCACATCGACACCAATTAGCGAGTAACCCAACATGCTTTCCTTGCCCTGAAACTACCTATCTAGGTCGTCATCGTCTTGAATCAATCAATCTAACTGGTCCAAGCGGGCTACAGCTAGAGAGATAACAAACATGTTGATCTGTGCCTAGTTGGGTTGAGAGTAGTCTAGGTTCAAATATGCTCGGGAGAGTAGTATTAACCTGTGAAATGGACGGAATCTTCCGCGTGGGGTTTTATCGTATACTTTAATTCGAGAGATTAGGCGAAGGTCAATTGAGGTTCATGTTTCTAGAGATCTTAACGTCGAGCGAAGTGAGCACAGGGGTCTGGGGCTACGCCCCAGCCGCCGGAGGCAAATAGACCAAGAGGGATCATTGATGAGAGCCCCCGCCTGGGCAAACTGGAGGTCAACGGGTAGATCGACTGATCGACTGGATTTTAATAACTTTACAGTTTTGTTAGTACAGCGACCACCAGACAGCCACAACAATCATAACAATCAGACTAGCAGCTGATTAAACAAACAAACAAATAAACTATCAATAAAGGTACTCTAATGTTTACGTAGTCGATAATGATTTAGAAGACATTGACTGAAAATAATCTTGGAACTAGAGCCCAGGATAAGTGTCTGCTCTCCAACCACCCACAGTCAGTCTTATGTATACAACTTTAAAATCGTATTTAACTTAACGTTAGTTATAACGCTCCACTATGTATCTGCAATTCACAGTGCAGGACCATAGCATTTGGTAATAACCGGATTAGGTATTGATAGGTCAGTAACGGATAGATCGTCGTTCATACAGAATACAGTACATACATACATTAACTTACGTCCGACACATTCTGTAGGTACAACGGCTTGCTTTGAACAAATAGAGGATAAAAAGTCCTTTTTAGATCCGAAATACTCTGTGAATAACCGCCCTGATATATGTGTATCTAGCCGAAGGCTGTGGTACCAGCTTTGTACCGCCGACAATATTATAGTAATAAAGTTACTCGCATGTACTCAGAATCCTTAAGGACATAGCTCGGCTGAACATTAATCGGTAGTAAAGCCCACGGCTGAACACGGCTGGCTGACAATGTACGGGGTTTAACTGGCAGGTCGGTGGTGAACCTAAAACTCAACACACGCACTTTAAGCACAAGCACAAGCACAAGCACCGGAAGAAGCTGGAGGAGGTTAAACAACATTCTCTGTGTGTCTCTCTTCTCCTGTGTTCTGTCCATCATTGATATTGCTAATAGGTTGGCTAGTTTTGTAATATATTATATTTCCGAATTGGAGAGGGTTTTTATTTTTTTATTTTGTTTTGGTTTTGTTTGTGATAGGACATTTGATCTATAGGATCTTTATAAAGGTTTGTTCCAAGAAATTACTTACTTTGTGGTGTTAAGAGAGGACGAAGAAGAACAAGAGGAGATTTAGTCAGTTTTATTATTATTGGTGATCGATAATAATATCTTTTAGATTTAATATATTTTTGAAGAGACATAGTTCATTTGTGGGGTTTCATTTTTATTTGTCTTTTTTCATGTTAATTATTTTGAAGTTGGCACTGCAATGGTAAGTTTATGAACGAGGGTTTCGGAGTTTGATCTAGAGAGAGAGAGATTAGATGTGGGAACAACTTGAAGCGAAGAGCGAGATAATGATGAAGATCGGGATGAAAGTGGAGATGATGATAAATAGAAGAGAATAGAGATATCAAAGGAATGGTTATACTACAAACAAACAATAATTAGCAGTGGAAAACACGCTACGTTCAGACTTCATTATGTGAATCATCACTCCTTATTACGACATTTGATTTCTTCGCCATCATGATCAAGAGCTTTTGTGTTATCGCGATTTTCTTTCACATTTGTTATTGGGTGAGGATCTGCTTCCGGCGGGGTCGTATCCCCCGGACCCCCTAGCTCTTGCTACGCTCGATAATTCTGCCATCGGTTACAGAACCTCGAGCGAAACGAGCAGACAAGGTCTGGGGCAGCGCCCCAGCCGCCGGAGGCAAATCCCCGCCGAATACCAAATGTAAAAGAAAATCGAGATAACTCAAAAGCTCTTGATCATGCTGGTGAAGAAATCAGATGTCGTAATATGAATTTCAACTCTGAAAGTAGCGTGTTTTCCACTACTGATTATTGTTTGTTTGTGGTATAACCATTCCTTTGATATCTCTATTCTCTTCTATTTATCATCATCTCGCCCCAGCCGCCGGAGGCAAATCTGGTGCTTCGCTCAGTGGTTAAGACCGTGTTGAATCTGTACATTCCTCGGATTTCCTACGATTTGGGTCACCGGAAGCAACGTGCGGATGACAATGCCCGCGCGGCCCACCTTCTGGAGGCAAGACCCATTATCTGTTGAGTTTCCTTTGACTAACATTTATTTTTTCTTTTTGATTAGAACTCCAGCTCAATGGACGAAGATACTGGTGAAGGGGATGTAACCATTATTGAAGGAACATCAGTTGGACGCCCAATATCAGCGTCTTCATCGACTCCTGGATCAAGTAGTTCTGGCTCTGCTTATCAACAGTATCAATATCTTCAACAGCAACAATTGGCACAACAGGCATTTACAAGGCAATTACACACTTTGCAACATGCCCAACCTGTAGGAATACCTGGGTCTACATATGGTGAATCAGGACCAGAACAATCTGGAGAGGGTTTAACTCAAGAACAACAACAGCAACAGCAACAGGAACAGCAGCACTTTGTCCAACAACAACAGCAGTTTCAACAGCAACAACAGCAACAACAGCAACAACAGCAACAACAGCAACAGTTTGAACAACCGCAAGAACAACATCAGCATCAACAGCAAGAACAAGAACAACAGCAGCAGCAACAACAGCAACAACAGTTTCAGCAGTTTCCACAGCAACAATATCAAATTTCAGGTTCGTTTGGACAACCTTTTTCGTCTTCTCATAATGATAGTAATAGTAACCTTGTTCAATCTCATGCTTTGTCAGGAGGTCGGGGTAATGTTGGTGATACCACTACTGCGGCAGTAGCAGCAGGTTTGATTCCTGGAAGTGTAGGAGCTTCACCTGCCACTGCAGCAACATCAGCATTTTTTTCTCCATCATCAGGTTCCAGATTTACTCCTCATCATACAAATTTACCCTCTTCTGTATCTTCTTCTTACAAATCGGCTTTACCACCAAATAGTTATTCATCATATTCATCATTTCCACATAATGCAAGTATTGGCGTCGGCGGAAATGGGTTCACATCTTTCCCACATAATGCAAGCCTTGGTGGGTTTAATAATAGTTCTTTAACAGATCGAACGGGAATTTATTCTGCAAATAATTCGATTGTTTCACGTGGATTTCCAATAGAATCATCGTCGTCACCAACTTCGATTAACAGGTCTCCTCGGAGTGATATTCCATCCAATGTTGCTGATCAAAATACTAATAGTGGAATTTCTTCCTCATTTACTGGGTCTGGTTATCGACCCGTAATACCGGGCAATGTAGTACGCACTTCACTCTTGACTTCAAAATTGGCAGCAAGTAATAATAGTAGTAATAGTAGCATAAATCAACCAGCCGCCAGCACATCTTCACCTTCAAGAGCACAACCATATCCAAATCCTCGAACCAATAGTAGACATAATAGCTTCGTCAGTGCTGGTGGTTCATTTAAACAACATATACCATATAGTTCTGATCCACAGAATTTTTCAACGAGTTTTACAAACACCAATGCTAATGCTGGCAACACCAATAATAACAATAGATTCAATGGTGTTCCTGGTAGTACTAGTGGTTCTTTAAGACAGAACTTTCTTCCCCATCCTTCTTCAACAACAACTAATATTTCCATGGCTCAAGCATCTGCAACATCATCGGCTGCTTCATCTGCGGACACAAGTACTTTCCAACATCCTTCGAATCATCACCAGCAATCTTCTTCTCCAATGGATACTAGACCTGATGAACAACAACAACAACAACAACAACAACAACAACAACAACAACAACAACAACAACAGCAAATGATTGTCAGCAGTAGTAAAAATACTCCCATTAATCTTGCATATTCACCATCTCCTCCAATTCTTCCTCGTAGATCTAGTCATAGCCCTCATCTCGATATTGCCAATCATCCCGTCCCAGAAGTTTTGGTTATGCTTACAGCTTTACTTCAGAAGATAATCGATGCAAATGATGCTCTTCATCCACATAACTATCAAGCGACTGAAGCGGTAGTAGATTCATCTGATAAATTCACCGCGAATGTTTTAGCATTTCATGGTCGAAATATTCCGGCAATTAGTCTACATGCGTATCTTTCCCGAATATTGAAGTATTGTCCTACTACAAATGAGGTTTTCATATCATTGTTAGTGTATTTCGATCGGATTGCCCAAAGAGCTAATTCAGGCGAATTATCACCTTCAGGAGTTATGTGGAATAATCTACCCAGTAATTCGGCAACTGGTGCTACAGAAGGACAAGAAGGGGGCGCTACAGCAGCTACAGGACATCCTCAATTATTTGTCATGGACAGTTATAATATTCATCGACTTATTATTGCCGGAGTTACTGTTGGTAGTAAGTTTTTTTCGGATATTTTCTATAAAAATTCTAGATACGCTAAAGTAGGTGGTCTTCCAGTTGATGAATTAAATCATTTAGAATTGCAATTTTTGTTATTAACGGATTTTCGGCTAATGATTACTTTAGAGGAACTTCAACGATACGCTGATTTGTTATTGCGTTTCTGGCAAAAAGAAGCTCAACATTCTCCACAGCTTAGTTCGCCATCTCAGTGACAATACCAGACAAAATGAAATCATGTACCATATAGAGAGAATAATTTATCATATAATATTTATAATAATTAATATTAATAATAAACTAATAATGTAATGGACTACTGATCGCTTCGCTGGGGTAAATTGGTCAATGAAATCTATCTAGGTGAACTCAACATAATTCGGAAGCGAGTTGTAGAGAACCAATCACAGGAATAACAGGGCAACCAGCAGACCCCAGTTTCATACTTTCGATAGGCGGTGTGTGCTCTTCCCGCCGGAGGCAAGATGGGAATGAGTGTCTGGGCGGAGCCGCAGTCAGGATCAATCAGCAGACCAAAAAGAAAAGCGCAAATATTTAAAACAGACAGAATAATCCATTCATCATCAACATTTCTAATTACAAAAACAACATTCAATATAAAGGTCGTATTCCGAGATAAATGGTACGGAAGTTTTGAATAAATTTGTAGTACATTTTTTGGGTTTGAGATGATTGTTTATCGAAGTCTACGAGCTTCACGTTCAGATTCCATTAAACAGAGAATATCATCTTCACGGACAGGTCCCTTAACGTTTCTGACAATACTTCTGCTGGTGTCATCAATGAATTCAACACGAACCTGAGTGACACCACCACGAGAACCAGTTCGGCCAAGAACCTTGATGACCTTGGCAAGTTTAACAGGAGTTTTAGTATCCTAAATAATGTTAGTTATGAAGTCAGTCATTACAAGTGCTTCATTCAGTTATGATTCTGGTTTGATATGCCGGACACAGCTATCCTACTTTAAGGAATATTCTGTCGTTCGAATTATTATCCAGTCCGATATATGCTTCTGTTGTTTGCCTCCTTATTCCTAGCTATCTCATCTGACGACTTGTCTGTCTTATATGTCGTTCAAATCTTCCATATGTCGTCTCATGTCGTAATAATAATATTGTCATAAAAATTGTCGTGTTCGATCTATCACTAGATACCATCATTCTATATTCGACACTCCACAATCAAACCATTCCAGAACCACACCAAACCATACCAGAACCACGCCAGAACTCATCACTTTTAAATCCATAATTCATCCCCACCCTATTTCAACCTACCATTTTGTATTGTTTTATATATGATTAATTCTGACGTTCAGAAATTTTGACAAAATAACACAAGTTCGTGAAGAGTGAAGTAACAAACGAATGTCGCTGGTGGTGATGGGGATCGTGAGTCGGATTTTTTTGGTGAACAAAAAACGACTTAAACTTATTTCCTTTTAAGGAAATATTTTATATACAATTTTGAAAGTTTCGCAGTCACAAAGTCACGTGATGTTAATGATGGAGGAAATTATCAATATATGCCGGTTATGCAAAACCAACTGTGGAGGAGGACTCAGAACGACCCTTCCATATATTGCCTCTGGCAGCTGGGGCGTTGCCCCAGACCCCCAGCTCTCGCTGCGCTCGAGAATCATATCCATCCATCAATTTCCTTCTAGTATTTCATTTAATCTCCATTAAAACCAGCTCGGAGGAAAACCAAACCAACGATTACATAATCAAATCTCTAGTCGATCCTTGCATATAAACAATTTAAAGCCGTGCAGAAAAGTACATACATCCCCGATGGTTTCCCCGATGATTTCCCCGAATGCCAAGCTCGTTGAATGAGTTGTCCCTGATTGTTTCACGGTTAGCATGTAACTTACATCTCCCTGATGATTTTACGGAAATTTACGAGATATATCAATTGCAGTGAATTGCAGTGAATTGTACTTGTGACTAATCCTCATGTGAAAACATTTGTCTATAGATTTGACCACAGTTCATCTTTAAGTTCTCATTGTGGGATGGGGGTATATGTCTTTAGCCGGATCAGCCAAATCGAGCGAAGCGAGCTACGGGGTCTGGGGCAGCGCCCCAGCTGCCGGAGGCAAAAACATCAACTTGGAGTAGGAGAGATTCGCTTTGGAAATTCCGTTTATGCTGCAGAAACCTGATTTGTTTCATGCATAAATCTTGCATAGTGCATTAGTGTACATGTAACAGTTAAAGTTAGCTAATCTTAAGTTAAACTGAACTAACCAATAGCGGCCCCCACTCACAAGGCCCCACGCATTATCTTCTCCATAGCGAGATAGAGAAATGACCAAGTTTTATTACGTTATTTATATCTCCGATTTGGAGCTGGGAGGGGGGGGAGGGGCGCCTATAAATATCATATAAAGAGTAGTTTATTACCTTTTCTATTTCCGCTTAAATTTTTTTCTGTTTTTCTGTTTCTTCCTTTCTCAATCATTATATACAGGGATTGGTAGTGATCTATTCAATCATAATAACCGTTCAAAATTTCTTTCATAACTCCAATCAGTCAATTCCGTCTCTTTCAAAAAGTTTTTAGAGACACAACAACAACAACTATTAGAAAAATGTCTAGTTCTTCTATTACTCATAAAACTATTAAACTTAGTTCTGGATACGATATTCCAGTCATTGGACTTGGAACTTGGAGATCAGAACCCAATGAAGTTGCTAATGCTGTTGAATATGCTTTAAAGCATGGTTATCGTCATATTGATGGTGCTGCTATTTATGGTAATGAAGAGGAAGTTGGCGCTGGTATTAAAGCTTCAGGAGTGCCCCGTGATCAAATTTTTGTAACATCTAAACTTTGGAATAATAGACATCATCCTGATCAAGTTGAACAAGCTCTTAATAAAACTCTTAAAGATCTTCAATTAGATTATTTGGATCTTTATCTTATTCATTGGCCAGTTGCTTTTAAAGCTGTTGGTGATGCTAATTCTACCAAGGATCCTAAGACTGGTGTTGTACAACTTGATGTCACTCCTATTGAAGACACTTGGAAAGCAATGGAAAAACTTGTTTCCACTGGTAAGGTTAGAAGTATTGGAGTTTCAAATTTCAGTATTGAATATTTGGAAAGAATCCTTAAGATTGCTACCATAAAACCAGCAGTCAATCAAATTGAAGCTCATCCTTTCCTTTTACAACCTAAACTTCATGAATTCCATCAAAAGCATAATATTATTCCAACTGCCTATAGTTCCCTTGGTAATAGTATCTATAATAGAGCAAAGGTTATTGATGATCCTAGAATTATTGAAATCTCCAAATCTTTAAATAAGAATCCCGCTAATGTTATTTTAAGTTTCTTGGTTCAAATTGGATTTGTTGTTATTCCTAAGAGTGTTACTCCTAGTAGAATTGATGCTAATCTTGATCTTTTCGAACTTCCTAAAGATGTTGTTGATAAATTTTGGGCTCTTGATGAGAATAGAAGATATAATGATCCTGTTGATTGGGGTAGAGATATTTTTGGTGAACAAGGAGGTGACGATGCTGCTTATCAAAAAGCCTTGGCTCTTGCTAAGCAATAGGTTATTAGAAGCCGATTATAAATGAATGTAGAAAATTTAAGTTTTATAACGGCCAATCTCGCGACGCCACAACACAACGATAGGCCCTACTTCTGCCTTCGGCGGCTAAGGCATCCAGACCCCTAGATTTCACTACGCTCGAGATCGTGGGTGAATAGATAATAGGCCCTAGCTTTCACTATGCTCGAGATCGTGGGTGAATAGATAATATCTGTTTTTTGAAGGGAATCTGAACTAACACATAGATTGTTGGACCCTGCATTTGAATCTACTCCATGCATGCAGTCAGTTCTACGCGGTTAATGAGATATGCGCATATTTATCCGGTGAAGACACACCAATGTAAGAGAACAGGAAAGTTTCGGCCAAATAGCAACATTTTAATTGCGTTTAAACTACAGAGTTCGAAAGTGCTACCACAGCCTATTAGGAATAATAGGCTGCAAACAAGATCATCTGAGCGAGAGAGGGACAATGACTCAGAATAGCATAACAACTTCCACCCAGTTGTAAGAAGATTAAGGGACTAAGAAAAAAAAGAAGAGAGACCTACAAGCAAGAGAAGATAGGGATGAAGAACACATACCTCCAGATGGACCTCCAAATGGACCTCTTGATATATATATATAAATATGTCTTTCAGTTTGCGCTACAGGATTTAACCCATTCTTAAATAGGACTTAATCTCCTATAACCCAGTTGGATGAGATCTGCTAATTTCTTAAAAAGGACCTGCAGAAACTAGATTTGGGGCATTCTTAAAGAGGACTTAAAGTCGAAACATTTCATACAATTCAGCGTCTTCTAAGCATATGTATGCTTAAAAGGGACTAAGCTTGTTGAGATTTTAAACCATACAAAATAATTAGTGCACGTTACTACTAACCCCAGGATTTAGCCTCGATCCGAACTACTTTCCGTACTTACTACTAATACCTTTGTTAACCATAAAGTAGTGGGATTTTTTTAGTTGTTGGCTAAGTATCTTTTGACTTCTTTTAATCTATATTGTATATGATAACAAGGAATTAAATTTATTGGGTGCGGGTTTTTTGCTTCGCAATTGATTGTTGTTCTCCAGTCAAATCATGTTCAAGGTATGTCAATACAGGGGTGTTATAATACGAATTTCAAGGGAATTCAGTCGAGATTGGGACCGGAACGACGGGAAGGGCCGAATTTCGATGCTAGTCTGTGGGATCGGAATGGAGATTGTAGAGAAGGACAATTCTGGCAATTCTAGTAGAGAAGGCTGGCTCATGATGGTGTATGGAAAACATTGTCCGCCTAAAGTAGTAGGCCTTGTTTAGTTTGTATGCTAGCTCGGTGCCATCAATACCTTCAATACAGAGATATCTCATACAAATCTCCTGTCTATGATGACATAGAATAGGGAAAGGGAGGTGGATTATAGACCAGTTTCCCAGGCTTCCCAGGTATCAAGACTGTCCCCTGCCTCTATCTGGGTTAACTCCTACCCGACAGCGGCCGGGTGGCGGAATGATGCGAGTTATTTTTAATGCTTCTCTTCCCTTTGATAGATCGACTACAGATGGTATTAGACAGGTCTGGCAGGCTCAATTGAGTGGTTCCTCCGGCGGGTGCCTAGCTCTCGTTTCGCTCAGGATTAAGTCATGGTATTGGATACAAAGGCTAGGGGTCTGGGGCCAGGCCAAGTGTGTAATGTTTTTTGAATAATTCTAACAAACACAACGATCGCGGATAATCTTCATTTCACCGGAATGATATCTGTTGCTCAAACTATGGCAATGGTTATATCACCAATTGCTGTTTCACGAGCTGGCAATATTAGATACGGTTCTTCAAGTCTCCGAGAGAATAATGGACCACATAAAGAGAACATCATAACGAGCTTGGAATTTAATAGTAAAAGAAGAAACGATAATAAACAAGGCCAATTAAATCAAATCAATTATGGATCTAAACCAGATATTCATATTGGTCAAGCAGTAAGAGATATTACTAGTCAGGTAGTATCTTTATCAGCAAAAAGTGCTCTGAAGAAGGACTCTGAAAATCCTGCTCAAAAGGAACAACAAAAGACTGGATCAACGCATACTGAAGGAAGTGGTAGAAGTAATAAGCCAGAATATTCAGCATACCTGGATAGTAATATAGGAACATACAGAAATATTAGTAAATTTTCTGATTTACCCCAAGAATTTGGATATAATCAACATATTGCTATTGATGATAAAGTGAGAATGCAATTGAGAGATACATTATGGAAGTTCAAAGCACCAATTCGTTACGCATTTGCTTACGGTAGTGGAGTGTTTAGTCAAGGATCAGCTTCTTATGCTAGTGGTACAATGCCTCAAGTAGACTTGATCTTTGGAGTGAGCCACACTGAACATTGGCATTCTTTAAATATGAAACAATATCCGAACCATTATTCTTCTTTACGCCAACTTGGATCAGGCGCTGTCAGTTTGATTCAAGATCATGTTGGTGCTGGTGTTTATTTCAATCCATTTATTGAAATGAATGGTATGAAAATAAAATATGGGGTTGTAAATATTGACACTCTTTTAAATGATTTACAAGGATGGGAAACTCTTTATTTGGCTGGTAGGCTTCATAAACCTGTTAAAATCTTAAGAGATGAACCTAAAGTTCGATTTGTAAATCAAGCAAATCTTATAAGTGTATTAAGAACATCATTATTACTTCTACCAGAAAAATTCACTGAATTAGAACTTTATAAAATGATAGCTGGTATTTCATATATGGGAGATTTCCGTATGCAATTTTTTGGTGAGAATCCAAATAAGGTCACGAATATTGTAACCAATCAGTTTCTTAATTTCCGTAAATTATATTCACCATTGATGGATGACTTACCTAATTTATCCATTTCGTCATCGCCAGGTACCGCTAAAAATGATGGTAATAGTGGCATAGAAGCAGCTGCGTTGATTCAAGATATGGATCCAGTGCGGAGAGGAAACATGGTTGTTCGTTTACCAAGTGAATTCAGGTCGAAAATATACGCAAGGTATTCTTCTAAATTTGGTATGCCAGTTGAGACGATTGATAATTGGAAGAACATGGATATTCAGCAAAGAAATGATGCAAGCATTCGAAGCGTTTGTAGTGAATTTGATCGTAAAATTGCTTCTGATGAGAATCTTCCAGGTGAAGTCTCACGAACTATTCGTCATACTGTTGCATGGCCTAGTTTAACTCAATCGGCCAAAGGAATTCTAACTGCTGGAATAATTAAGAGTTTAAAGTATTCCTCTGAGAAGATTAGCAAGTATAGATATGGTAAGAACAAGTCGACATGAAAAAAAGCATTCTGAAATATAAAATTATTATTATAAATATTAAAATTTTCATCTCTCCTTGGGTTTGCCTCCGGCGGCTGGGGCGTAGCCCCAGACCCCTAGCTCTCGCTACGCTCGAGAAATTGTGAGCTTCCAGACTCAAAGAATTTAATAAATAAAATTACACTATATATACGAATGACACCTAATTTAACGACGGCGCAGAGCTTCAAATCTATCACGTAACGCATCGAGTTCTTTGTCGCCAGATGATGGCTTTGGTTTGGCCGGTGCTGGTACCGGGGGAGTGACTGGAAGACTACCATTTGAAGTTCCGGTAGATATCTTGAGTGTAGGGAGAGGATTATCGGTCGTAGGAGCAGGCGTACTCACAGAAACAGGGGATTTAGGCGGTGCATCTGGATCTGGTAATTGCGCAACTTGTGACAATCGTCTTACTTTCTCAGTATTACTATCAACTGCAATAGGTTGTGATAAGACCCGACCAGATGGAGGACCATCCTCATCATTATCATCATCTTCATCAATAACTAATTCCTCTGGCGGAAGTCCACTAAATGGTACATGATATGCTCTGGCTATTTCAGCAAGATATAACGTCACAAGTTGTTCACTAGGTGGTTCTATTGAAATTCGTTTAAGAACCTTTTCAGGAACAGAATTCGATAAATTCTCAACTGCATCTTTAACAAATTCTTTGCTGAATTTATGCATTAAAAGTTCTCGAATTTGATGTAATTCTTTAACTTCAGTTCTTGCGCCTGAAAAAATAATTGTCTTAACAGCTTCTTCTAATCCTGGATCACAATCTCTATTAAAGTTAGTCAAGCACTGTCTATTTTTATGCCTCTGGTGGCTGAGCACGAAATACATACTTTGCATCAAGTAATCCAATACGAGCTAATAAAAGTTCACAATAAAGTTCCAAAATCTCAAGTAATTCAACATCAATATCACGGCGTATAATATTCTCCACTCTAATTCTAGCACTCTGTTCTTTCCCAGTTTCCAAAAGTTGAGCCATCTATTGTTAGCATAACTACAGACAAATCTCCGGTTCAAATACTACTCACATCACGCCTTTGTTGTTTGGCAATAGCCGTTTCTTTCTGTTGAACAAGTCGAAGTCGATTAATAGCCATCTTCAAAAGGGCCTTCAATCTTGACTAAAATGAAGTTAGTTTCAATTTCATGTACACCTAGCGACGATTCACAACTAACATCTAGGATTCACCACTAACATGCAGATGTTAAATCTAGGATCCGGGACAACATCCAGATGTTAAATCTTGGATCAGAGACAACATCGAGACAACATCGAGACAACATCCTAGGCTGCTGACGCAGAAAGGGAGCAGATCCTACTTACAGTCAATGGATTGACGGGAGCCATTTTTCGGTTGAAGACAGGTTAATAATTCAATTCAGATAATATCGCTATCAAACTTTCAGTAATTAATCTCTTAAAATAATTGAAGATAAAAGGTAAATCCCAATTTGATAATGATATTGATGGTGATGGTAACGATAGTGATAGCGATAGCGATGGAGATGATAGTGGCTGGTAGTTATCATAAGGAGGATATAGACAGGGGAACATAGACATTTGTGTGGCGGCAGTGCCGCATACGCCGCAGAAGATTGAGAGTATGCATGCCGCACTAATCTGTAGGTAAACCACCCTAGAAGTGTATATTATTACGTAAGTTCTCAAGGTACAATCTTTTAGTCTCCACAACAGGGAAACTTCCTGAACACAGAAGTAAGGAAAACAATACCAATTGATATATAAATAAAGTAATAATTAAGTTATAGTTATAAGTAAGAGTATAAGATCAAGACGTGATAACTTCACGATATAAGTAATAATAATAATACTAGGTTAGGGTGGAAACCCAAGGTTATACAGAAGGTTAGGAACAATTTCCGAGGTTTATTTGACCGCTTTCAGGGGTAGAGGCGACGGTGAACAATCTCAGCAGTTTTCGGGTCAATC
Source organism: Sugiyamaella paludigena (assembly GCA_030579875.1). NCBI lineage: Eukaryota > Fungi > Ascomycota > Dipodascomycetes > Dipodascales > Trichomonascaceae > Sugiyamaella > Sugiyamaella paludigena. Next base: position 88,008 of record JAKTRU010000012.1, on the reverse strand, counting down.
TTTAGAGAACAATTGCTATTACAATTACATTACAATTACATTACAAATGTTGCTTCAGTGCTTCTACAATATTCTTGCTGTTATACAAAATACCTTGACAGACTTGATAAGAAAACGGCAGAGGGAGTTTCAGGCACCGAAGCCAAGACAGATTCAAGTCTGATAAAATTGAGCCACCGATTATTCGATAGAACTGAATTCAGTATTTCTTGGACAGAAATGAAATGAATCGTATATAGCAATTTGTTTTTTAGCTTATTAAATATAGATAAATTTATCAACTCTAAACTTGATTATTTCCAATACTTGACCACCATTAAGGTGGTGAAGAAAAAAAAGGAGAAATAGAAGAGAAAAAATGAAGGTTTTAAGGATTCAAGTGCCTTTTTATATTCCTCGCATACAGTGTATATTCTCTATTATATCATTTTATATGACCTAAAAGACTAGTCGTGTTTCATACTAGTCAATCGTCTAATTACAGTTAATGTTGACCACCATAACTATTTCATTTAGTTAATGTTAAGGCTGTGTTAGATTGGGATCGACCAATAATTTTAGGATGGCCAGCTGGGAATGCCACTCTTCTGGAGGGAGCGTGCGAGGCCACTCCTAGTCTGTTCTCAACACCCGTCGTAATCGAATGGGAAACGGAACCGCTCGGCCTCCAGTGAAAGTTATGGGTCTGGGGTGAATCCCGGTATTCGTAGGCACACTGTAATCAGTATTTAAACTTCCCTCTGAAATTGAACATCCCCCTGATCTGCTCCCGGGGTGTAGTCGCAATTCCTTCCTAACAATTTTTAAGCCACTAGCCATAATATTTATCCAACACTTGTACAATAGCGTAGAGTGTTCGACTTTATTTATTATGCGACGTGAAATTATGGAATAGATTTTTATGAATATCAGAGTAAAATCAGAAAGATTTCCTCTACATCAGTAGCTGAAGCCTGGAAAATTCTTTCTGAAGAAGCTATAATTTCAAATATCTGCTGTGCCTGACGAAACAATGTCGGTAACGTTAGGTTCGTTATTCAGTGATCCAAATCAAGACTATCCTTACTACAAATCGTTGTACGATAGATATTGGAAAAGCCATGGCCCAATCACGAAGAACGACCGTCTTGAAGTAAATACTCTTATTCCACGATGCAAATCAATCATTGTCCGAGGAGCTTATATACAACTTAAGGACTATATGATTGAATTTGCATCCCAAAATCCAAATTTCGACCCTAGGTTTATTGTTCTGGGTCAGCCTGGAATCGGGAAAAGCATGTCCCTACTCTATCTGCTGATTTCAAGGTTGGCTAACCAACAAGAAACTGTGTTTCAGTTTGCATATGATGAATGTCTTTTTTTCAGTCGATCCGGTGTATTTGTGACCAATGTAAAAAATTGCATCTCATATTTTTTATACCAAGATTGCGACAAACTGTGGTTTCTGTACGATACCCCTATTGATGCAAGGAACTTCATTGCTGCAACAGCCGGTTTCCAAGTTCAGTCCAGCTCTCCAAAGAAAGAAAACTATCATTATTTTATGAAGCAGGAATGTGCTAGGCGTCTTTTCATGGATACATGGTCATTGGAAGAAGTACTTACCGCAAGCAAATATTCATGGCGATACAGCAACGACCAAATGGAACGCGTCTCAGAAATGTACGCAAACCTGTCAACTATTCCCAGAATTATCAGAAGCTACTGCGATTCTAATGGCCATGGATGCAACACCTTCAAAAGAGACGCCGAAATCTCCGTTAGCAGAATGATTTCATCAACTCCAAACCTGTTGTCGACGACCGACATTGATGCACTAGATGTATCCCATTCTGTCTTCGTAACAAGGTCGATACCGCCAGAGGACATGCCAGAAGCTCAGTTTGGTACTAAATATACGCTTGATTTTGCTGCAGAGTATATCGCAGAGGCGTGTGCAGAGAAGCTGAAAGCGCATGACAGGCACCTACTGAGAGTTCTATATAACACCCTTCGAAATGTTTCTGACACTGTGGGTGCTGCTAGTCCTATTTTTGAAGCACTCTCACATCGTTATTTGACCAATCTGCCTGGGAAGTATATTGCTGTCTCCTCATTGGATTCGGGCTCAAAGCTGGTATTTCCTGGGGTTGACCACAACAGTCGATTTAGGACTACGTGTGATTTGGGTTCTTATTCTTATAAGGATCAGGGCTATTAAAGATCCACCACGGTATGTTGATGATGTCAAGAATGGAAAGGATTCAATCATTTTGGTGTTGGTCGTTCCAAATACTATTGTGTTTAATCGTCAACTTATATCTAAGCCTAGTGCTCCATCTCACTCCAGAGTTCGGGTTCATCAGTATAAGTTGGAGCTTGATGAGTATCACAACCCTGTTGAAAAACTTTCACTCTTAAGAAGGCTGTGGGCCATGAATTTCATATTCGTTTTATAGATACATATGTTTTCCGAAGCTTCAGATACATATACCAATGACCTGCTGATCCTCTAGAAAGAATTACTAATTATTATAACATATGACAAGCTATGAAATGCTAGAAATAAATATGACATTTTCAAAATGTCTAACTGAGATCTTGTCAATCGGCCTTCTTATCCCCCTGCATATTACTTACGTAATAGTAATGTACGGGCTTACATAATACATTTGTTTGAACAGATATTTATAGTCCATTAATAACATGGTAAAACGTCAAGTCCAACTACTTTTTTAGATTATCTTTAAAAAAATTAACTAATTATATCTCAAAATAGCATTCAATTAGCTCTTTTAAATAATAACTCCAATTTTCACCATGAAAGACCTATTAAAATCCCATATTCTTAGAGGTTTAGGTTAAAACCCCTTGTTAGGAATTAACTTCGGCAGAGAAATCAGTTGGCAAAAAGTGACAGTTGACAGTTTTTATAGGATACTTGATTAACAAATCTCGGTCTTATTTTGAATGAATTTTTAAATATCATCTAATTGTTCCATGAATGGATCATTTAGTGCTCTCTTCTGAGAAGTAGTTCTTGTTTTTGTCATTTTCAAGAACCTATTGGGCCATTGAACCGCTCAGATCACCCCTCAGATCAATTTACGGTTAGGGTTGTCTAAGTTGGCAGTGTTCCCATTTATTGCCCGGAAGTTTGCCCCTGGAAGTTTGCCCTGGAAGTTTACCTCCAGAAGTGAGTCCGACGGGTGGTCATCGGTGGTGCTCGGTTCGAGGTCAAATTATATAAGTCCTCGTTCTCGAGCGAAGCGAGAGCTAGGGGGGTCTGGGGGCTACGCCCCCAGCCGCCGGAGGCAAGAGAGTATGTATGTATAGTTACAGTAAGGGTATAAATTACTGTAGATCATTCAGCCGTATCATGGCCAGCTTCTCCATATTCTAGCCTCCCTGTCCGTCAGTGACGTATAAAGTCTCTCTGTCCAACACTCCTCCTTCTTACCAACCAACCAACTAGCAGATTAATTATAATATTATACCACGACTATCAGTAAATCAATTGCTGTCGGTGAAGATTCCATTCTGTTTTATTGGAATATAATATTTTAATATTAATAATTTATTGAGATTTTGAAAGAGGGATATTCTACTCAGGGAACTTCTTTATTGTTGCCACTATCATATCATAAAGGCATCCATTAATCATCTCTGTCTCTTCGTTTTAGGTGTTTCTCTATTTCGAAGTTTTCATATTTATCATTAGGGGTTTCATTTTCATATTTTGTTATTCCGTTATTTGGGAGGGTGTGAAAGTATATTGATTCGCCGATTCGCCGTCATTGCCACCTTTATAATCACATAATCTCTTTGTCTCCTTTAGTTTGTTGCCACAGCCTTTGGTTTGTTCATTTGTTAAGCATATCTCTTTACTACTATTGTTCTTGAGTAATTTTATTTAAACCTTCCTTCACGGTCTCCACAATGTCCTGGTTCTCAAATGTCATCTCTATAGATGAAAGAGTTGAAAAAGCAACTTCGGAATCATTGCCTACTGGTGAACAAGATTTGGCTTTAAATCTAGAAATTTGTGATTTAATACGCTCTAAAACTGTTCCTCCAAAAGATGCCATGAGATCTTTAAAGAAAAGATTGAATCATAAAAATCCTAATGTCCAGATTTTAACTTTACATCTCATAGATATTTGTATTAAGAATGGTGGTAGTCATTTCCTTGTTGAAATCGCTTCAAGAGAATTTATGGATTCTTTTGTTTTGGTATTAAAACCAACCATTTCGAGCGGTATTACTGTAAATCCTGACGTTAAAGAATTAATGTTAGAATATCTTCAGAATTGGGCTCATGCTTTTCAGGGACAGATTCAATTGAATTATGTTAATAAGATTCATGATCAACTTAAAGCTGAAGGTTTTCAATTCCCATCTGGAACGAGAATAAACTCTTCATTTATAGATTCTTCTGCTCCACCAGAATGGGTCGATGCCGATGAATGTATGAAATGTGGCACTCCTTTTTCATTTGTCAATAGAAAACATCATTGTCGAAATTGTGGTGGTGTCTATATTCAGAAGCACTGTAATAATTATATAGCATTACCTCATTATGGAATCAATGAACCAGTTCGAGTTTGTGATGACTGTTTTGATAAACTTAAAGGAGGTGATAATAAAATCCCGCCAAAGAAATCTTCTACTTCTAACACTTCGAATGGTATTCAAAATATTAGTAATAATAGAGATTTGAATGTTAGTTTTGAACAAGAAGATGCTGATATTCAAAGAGCTCTACAATTAAGTTTACAGGAATCCCAGAATCGTCCTGGTTTGGTTAAACCAAGTAATACTGTTATTACCACAACAAAAAAGACAAATGATGATGAACTTGACGATGATATGAAAGCTGCTATTGCTGCTAGTTTGAGAGATATGGAGAATGAGAATCCTAATAAGAACAATTCTACTGGCCTTTATCAGACAGGACCTGAACAGCAACAACAACAACCAAATTCAACTCAATATTACAATGAACAGTATAATAGTGGTAATGATCCTGCTTTGTCACCATCGATATATACTCCTGTTTCTAATCAAGAAGATGAATTCAGCGCTCTGGAATCAGAGATTGTTCATCGATATGTACAACTTGTCGAAGGGTTGCAAAGAGCTCCACCTGGAACCGTACTTAAAGAGACAAAATTGCAGCAACTTAATGATAACGTCTCAGCACTGCGGCCAAAATTGGCTAGGGATCTTCGACGTACTATTGAGAAGTGTGATCAATTAGAAGATTTGCATGGAAAGCTTACTGCTGTTGTTAGATATTACGATAAATTACTTGAAGATCGATTTGCTTATACTACCAAAAGATATGAATTACCTGCTCAGAATACTGGTGCGTCTCCTTATACATATACTAATGTTCCCTCTCAACAATCACAATATGTTAACCAATCATATCAACAGCCACAACCACAACCGCAACAGCAGTATCAACAACAACCTCAAAGTCAATATTCTCCTCAGCAATCGTATGTTAGTCCAGTGCCAGGATCAGTTCCTCCCTCAAATTTATATAGTGGACAGCAACCACCACCAATAAACCCTCAGTTTTCAGGTAACAGCATAGATCAATCTCTTTATCCTCAGCAGCATCAGCAATATCAGCAGTCTTCCTACCAGACTAGTAATGAACCTAGTGCCCCACCTCTTTCTGCCCAAGCTTCTGGGAGTCAGGATTTCTATCCCTCAATTGTTTCTCCAGGTCAGGGGAATATCCAACAGGGATATGTAAAACCACAATCTCAAAAACCCGAGGATGAGCCAATACTTATTGAGTTGTAATTCTCGTTTTAAATGGTTGGGAAATAGACTCCTAGATTCATACTGTTCAGCATTATTTAAAACTTTCATTATATATATAATTCTGTAAAAAATTAATAATTTCTATCAGCTTAATGAAAGACATGATGGTACCCTCGTGGTACCCCCAACTGCTAGGGCCTAGGACTGCCTTGAGTATGAGCTCCGGGTTTGGTCTCGGTCACCAATTTTATTTCTATTTCTATAATCATTTCTACTCTATTAAATAATCTTCAATAGGAAAATCAATATCAAAGGCTAATTGCTTGATAAGAGTCCAACTAGCATTAATTTTCCATCGCGTCCTAGAATCTAACGGGTCAGAATTAGATGTTCGTATAATAAGCTTTAAAGTCGTCAAGGTAGCAATCTGAACTCCAACATCAATATTAGAAGCAAAGCTATTGACACCAAAATCATCATCACCTTCACTAGGAGTAATAGAATGCAAAATAGCCAACATTCGTTCAAGATCAAAAGCTGGTGCAGCAAGTGATCGGGGATTGATCTTTAATGTTTTACGTCTACCTGTATCTCGGCGTTTAGCTCGAGCTTCTTTAGCCTTTGAAAAAAACCGAACATCATATCTAGGAGGATTATAAGATGCTAAGTATGCTGCACATAAAATGTATTTTGATTGAATAGGTAATTCATAATTTGTTCTTGATGATAACAATAATGATGATGAAGTTGGTTTGGATTGTACTAATTCAAGTAATTCTTCAGAACTGGAATCTACAAGCCTATCATTAACAGTAATTTCACTTGTAAATAAATATTCATTCTCCTTGTAAAGACGAACAAAGTCATTTATTTTTAATCTTCCTTCTCTTAATGGCTGAATAAATACGGGCCATATTCTGGTGATTATATCTTTTAATAGACGAATATCTGAACCTGTATAAGCATTAAGCGCATCATAAACAACGCTACAGAATCGGTTCCAAAACAAAATCTCCTCCCTAAGAGCCTGTTTTGGATCTGAGCTGATTGTTGAGGTTATTTCATCCGGTAGATGACAGATACTATTTCTCATACCATTTAAAATTTTGAGAACGTCATCCCTCGAATAATGTGGAAAATGAACATGAGGTATAGATGTTGTAATAAGAGCTCTTGGTTCTAAAGTATTGATAATAAATATAGCAACAAGATTGTTTATATCTGACAATTCAGGCAATCTTGAGAAACAACTGTATAAATCAGAAGGATCATCAGGTAATTGATCTATTCTATCCAATACTAAAAAGTGTGTTTCTTCATTATAGTTTGTATTTTTGAAAAATGTTGATAGTATAGAATAAAACGCACTAAAATTTTCTGCCACTACATCGAATACCTCTCCACCGCCATCCCCATCTCCGTTTCCACCCATTGGAATTTCTTCTCGTCCACTGTCTGTTTTTATAGCTCGAATAGCCCGTTGTAACAATATTCGAATAGTTGAACATTGATCACATGAAACCCAAGAAAATCGTGCTCCAGCGATTTCCAAGAATCTCCGAATAAGTAAAGTTTTCCCTGTTGAAGGGGGACCATGTAATAGAATAGAACTAGGACATTCTAAAAAGTTCTAAAACCTATGTTAGTCCAGAACACACTTTCCCCTCGGTCGAGATACATTCTTCTATCTGATTGCCTCCGGCAGCTCGTAGCCCCCAGACCCCCCAGCTCTCGCTAGACTCGAGAAACCACACTAGCCTAGAATTGATAAGCTTACTTTCGATAAGAACGTATTCAAAACTGTAATCTGTCGGTCACGACATGGTACCAGTTCCTTTAAACGTGCAACTCCAGTATTATCCAACATATCCACTTTAAACGATTGACTGTATATTGAACTTGAGTTCAACGATCCACCTGTTGACGATTATTTCCCCGTCTCTCCTTATAACTGATTGCCTATTAGATTCAACTGGACCTCTACCAGGTCTCTTTATAAGTCTTTCACTGTTACCTCCGCGTGGTTAGTATCTTAGGAAATCCGAGGGTTTAAGCTACATAAATCGAACGGCTGTATAAGGGTTAGGCATCCAACTTTAACCTGCAAGTATGAAGCGGCTCATTTCAACATCGCGTACCAGGAGACTGATTCTTCACTTTTACCATTCTTTTTTGTTGGTGGCGAAGATACAAAAGATGTCGTCGTCCTCGAATAATAATGGAACGGATTTAGTTACGACAAAAGTAAGAGTAAGTTTAGAGAAATCAGAAATACTTATTGGAAATCAGTTTACCGTATAATATACTGCTTTGATAATGGTGGATCTTAGTATATCCATCCGTATGTCAGTATTGAAGATTATTTCTAACTCATTTAGGAAGAAAACAGACAGCGAGCTCTAGATAGATTAAAAGCCACTAAGGAACGATTAGCAGCTCAGCGCTCAACGGGTATAAATTCTGCCGATAAAGGAAAAGAAAAAGTTTCCCGTCCATTAGACTCAATAGCACAGTCAGCATCAGCTTCATCTTCATCTGGAAATGCTGCTTCACAGCATAGAGATGCAAGCAAATTATTAGAACCATTACAACCAGCAAAAAAATTCAAAAATTATGTTGATTATGGTAAGTTGTAGACTATGCAGAGGTCTGGACCCGGAGATCCAGCCACCAGCGTGAAGGGTTTGTATCCTCCTCATATTCTTTAAGATTTTATTCGTTATTTGCTTCTCTAACCAGTTTCTATATAGATTTCGCAAAAATGAGAGATACTCATGGAGGGTTTATTGTTGACGAAACCGAAATAAAACCACAAGGACAGACTTTAGAAGAGTGGCAAGAGAAACAACGCATGAATCAAGCTCGTAAGTAGATATAGGCCTTGTTATTCCATTTGTTTATATTCTTGTGTCGACTCTAACAAATGATCTGTAGCAACATTCCTTGATGATCCTGATGCCCCCAAATGTTTTGAATGCAAGACTCCTGTACTTGATTTCAAACTGTACAATACATTCAAATGTAGAGTGTGTCGTGACTGTAAAACCAAATATCCAGAGAAGTATTCGCTTTTGACAAAAACTGAGTGTAGAGAAGATTACCTTCTAACTGACCGTAAGTGTGTAGATGAGGAAAAAGCAGACCCGTTATATATTCTAACAGACCAAAGCTGAACTTCGTGATATGGATCTTCTTCCACATATGGAGAGACCAAACCCGCATAAAAATACTTATACTAATATGATGCTTTATTTAAGGTATCAGGTTGAGGAATACGCATTCAAGAAGTGGGGTGGTCCAGATGGTCTAGATGCTGAATATGAGAAAAGAGAAGCTTCGAAGAAAGTCCGTAAAGAAAAGAAATTTTTGGATAAATTGAAAGAGATGAGAAAGAAAACTAGAGCCGAGGCATTGACCAAAAGGGCTGATTCACGTCACGAACATGAATGGTCTGTTCCTACCAAAGGTGTGGATGGCATGGTATCTAGGCGTTGTGCTGTATGTGGTATGACGACAGAAGAGATTGTATTCTAAGACATTTCAATATTTATCACTTATTTATCATTTATTTATCATTATATTGAATTATAATAAAAGTAAAAGTTGGTTCCCATTTAGTTCTTCCCTGAAGGGCAGCCCAATCGGCAACTGCTTAGCAGAAGCATGTTTCTCCTGGTAGCTTTTCATTAAAAAATAAATATTTTTATTAGTTCATTGCACAACCTTCTAAACAACAAGTTCCACTACATCCTGAAGCAGTTTTAGATCATAAAATTGTGCTACACGATTGTAAATCTCGACAGTTCTTATAATCTGAGTCCGAGGTACAGTCTCTATCCACGATCCAGAGCATTCACAGTAAGCTGCAAGCTCATCTGATTTAATCTTTTTACATTTTTCACATTTGAGATCTTGGGTCTGAAATTTAGTGAAAAGTTTTTGAAGGTCCTGGATCAACCGTTCCTCCAGGGCTACACGATTATATTCTTTGAAACAATTTTCACACGCCCAACTATAATGGACTGTATTTCCTATGATCTCCTGACGAGCCAAATCATCCTGACGACAAAAGTCTAGACTACAAACAGAGTTACAATTTTCACATACAACTTTGTCAAGTTTTAAAGAAGAACTTGGATTTCTGAATGTGGCTTCATCACTGAATTCGCGAATGCCCAAAATCTCTAACAAATGTCTACGAAGGAGTCGCGACTCTAATGTAAGTTCTTTCGAAAGTGCGAAGACGGCACAGAGTGACTTTACCAATTGTGCAACTGGGTTCCTCATCTGAAGGTAAGAGCCTGCTAATGCCGGGAACGTAAATTGTTCAGCAACATCTGGATTTGATATTCCATCATTATATTGCCTCAGCAGTTGCTTTATCCTCTTCGCAAGCTGGGACTCCATGCTCATAAAAATTCCATTCGCAAAGTAGTTCTCTGTAACGTCACCCGCTTCTGCTTCGTCACTATTCTGAGCATTACTGGTACCCGATGATACCCTCTGTATTGGAATACTGGATATCTGAGTTTGTCGCGGTCCTCTGATTTGTTGCTGCTCCGTCTGGAAATCATCTCTGGCCTTGCATAAGTTATCCACAAACTGCAAAACCCACTCACTAAATTCAGATTGAAGAAGAGGAGGTAAGAACCGATTAAGATGCCAATTCATATAACTTTGTACTGGTGGAGCTTCACTAGTGGCTATAATTTCTTTGCATGATCTTCCACAGAAATTCACATCATCCATCCATACAAGAACCTCCCAATACTCGCTCAAGCTAATATCAAGAAAGTTGAACAGAGTTCGTGATCTAACTGACTTGATCAAAAAATTGGCATACGAATAAGTGTTCTCAATCACTCTCTTGGGAGTCATGAGTACGAATCGATTCTGATCGGCGAATACCAATTGAGAGCCAGCTTTACGAAACTCACGAACCAATTGAACAAATGCCTTTTTTGACAAATTTTGCATATGGTAATAAAGAGCTTGGTCGTAAAGAAATGACCCTGGCGATGATACCCAAGAAACAAAACAATTGACCATCGAATCAGCTGTATCATTATTCTCTATTGCCGCCTGGTTCCACCACTCTTTAACTAAACCACTTAAAACAGCTAAAGCAGGTGTCGAAAAGGCATTCTCAACAAATGGCTGGGATTCTATTGTGGTGCCATTACCTTGCACAATAGATCCAGCAAGATCTGCTCCCTCTGCTTCATTGATAATGGCCGTAGTCAGAATAGTATTCACAGCTAAATTTCTTACTTTAATGTCGAGGCAAACTTTGGTATAAACCCCTGGATTATTCACAATTGGCAACTCTAAGGGATCCATAAGAGGGAGAATGTTATCCACTTCAGATCCACCATTATCTGGAATAGGACTTGAAGACCACCACAGCAATAGGTTTGACTGTTGTAGACGTCGTGCATAGATAACATCTATTACATATCTCATATCATCAGCTCTAAGATTACCAATAGGCATATTGGCATATCTTGATATAGTCAGGTAATGACCTATCCATGACCTAAGACTTACATATGATTTTGCAATTCTTCTAGCTGAGATTGTTTGCCAACCTAACTGAGGCATCGAACCAGACGAAGGACGGATTTCAATTGTAGGAAAATCATTAATAGTCCGCACAAGCTTTTTCAATCTCCCAAACTGCGGAGATTGTACACACAAGATAGTACGAGTTGCATTTTCGGATTGGAATTTGCCAATCGCTTGGCCTAATTTTTTGTATAGTTTTGAAATATCATCAAAGTATGATTCTTCGAAATTTAACTGATCTTGATACTCAAATGTATTATTATCGTTATCATTGTTGGTTGTGTCGTTTGCCTCCTTCAGAAGCTCCTGATAGATTTTAGAGATATTGGGAAGTCCTTGTGATGTTCTAGTTGGACGTGATACAAATACCATAGCAACTTCTGACCACGTAGGTATGACTGCAAATATCTGAAATTCATGAGATACAAGATGAGAAAGGTGGAGGTAATTAAATTTTCCTTTTGATAAATATTCTTCATTAGTTGATTTTAACCAATCCATGTTAAATCCTTTCTCAAGACCTGCACCCAAAAGTCCAGGCTTGGAGTTATCAAGCAAAGAACAACAGCCCAGTTGTAACAATGCACGATCCTGAGCACTAAGTTGTGATTCATAAATACCTTCAACATCTGGATGCTTCAATATGCTATCTGCCTTGGACAGTTCTTCCTGGTAGGTCGTCTCTTTCATAGTGATCCTGTAGAGATGATCCGAACTATGTCCGTTGGGGAGAGTATAGTTATGAACCTTTTCTACCTGACATGAGCTCGATGACATTTTATTAGCCAGTAAAGCTACAAGAGCCGAACTCTCACGACAGAAATTGATGTACAACTTACGACCAACATCAATTCGAATCGTTTGGATCTTATTATTAATAAGCACAAACGCGCGGACTTCCCCAGGCCTATCAGAAGGTGTGAATTGTAGGAAATTCCAGGTATTAGAATATGCTGTTTCAGTCTGTTGCATGATCAAACCCGAAACTCCTGTCCGACGAGTGGAATCTCCGAACAGATGTTGTCTATTCTGTCGACCCTGCTTTTGAATAGCCCACTTCAATTTGTGATACTTCAACCACGCTGGATAATCCTCATCAGGAGAAGGCATAACAGTCGGAAGCGATATAAATTGATCCTGTAATTGCTGTTCTTGGCTAGTTTTCCTCTTAGATGATACTTTCGCTATTTTTGATCCTTTATTAGTATGATGATTGTTAACATTGTTAATGTCAGTGAGATCTTCCATATCATTGATTCTGTCAGAAAAATTTTGTTTTCCGGAAAGTTGATTTACTTTATTACTTGCATCAGACATTGGTATCGTAGTAGTCGGCTTGGTACCTGGAGCAAATAATGATGATAATTTCACTTGCTTTAATCTATCAGTCTTGGCAGAAATTCTCTTTAGGAGCCAATCAGGATGTTGTACTCGAGGGACAGGATTTGGAACCTGTTGAAGGGCAGCAGGAATTGTTACCAACTTCTGGATTGTTGATGCTAAACGCTCCCTGTAATATTCCCAATCAAGGATGGCTCTTGGATCGAATTCATCCAGTGACGGATCCTTTAACCATTTCTTAAGGTAATGACTCTTAACACTGAGTTCTGCTGAAAATATTGCAACCGGAACTGCTCTATCAGTAACTGGCGCTCCCAATGGTTTCTTTGAAATGATGTATTTACAAGCAAGACCTTTGTCTTTTACCATCTGGGCTCCTAAAAACTCGGCCAAACGCCTAGCAGTACAAATGGAAGTGGACTTTTGTCCTTCATATTCCGTTAAAGTCTTTGACATACTACGATTCTCAGAAATAAGATCAATTAGGTCTTCTTCTTCTAAAGTTTTACCTCTGGAATCTAAGATATCGAGCCAACTGTTGGCTACTTTGGCAACCTCACTATAACATTCAACAAGGGTTGTCCCGGTTAAGAAAACAGAAAAGATTTGACTTTGGAATGCTTTAATTAAACGTAACTCACCACGACGCTTAACTTCGAATCCTTTCAATTCAGCCAATGACCCATCATGATTGAAAACAGCGTATCTTTTTTTAAGATTCTTATCTTCCTCTTTCGAAGTAGGTAAAATCATGGCTCTATAAGGACCATCAACCTCGAAAAAGATACTGTTATCACTTATAGTCTTATAACGCAAAGTAGCTTTATCCTCAAGGACCTGGTACTGATGGTTCGTAAATTTAGCATGTACCAGGTGATTCAACATGACGCATGGATATGATATGGGTAACTTTTTACCATCCGCTAGTTTGAAAGTGAAATCCTCTGGGAAGCTACCGGGAAGAATACACCAGATACCATCAGTATCTAATTCCAAGGGACGACCGATTCTTTCGACCAGAGCTCTAGCCATCTGAATAATGGTCGCACCAGTCAAGCAGGTTACTCCCGCCATCTCCATAGAATACCACCGAGAGCCCTTCCTCATGACATATCCATAAAAGGAATTCAAGATAACTTTATGGGCTAATTGAAGTGAATCGTACAAAACAACCATCTTTTTAGCCTCCTCCTTAGCACTCACATCTGACGAAGGAACGTCTTCAACTTTTCGTTTCCATACTTTCTGTAAACCTTTAAACTCGTATCGTCTGTCACGAAAATCGCGTACAGTGTTAACATAGAATGGGTTTTCCCTTTGACAAATAATGGCTTCTCTTTCAATGGTTTCAGTAACCTTGACTTTATGATATACTTTTCTACTGTATTCTGTTATACGCTTCTTTATAGCCGTGGCCTGTTCATTTGGAGGTAGCTCTGAAAAATCTCTGAGTGGTGAATTTGGGAAACGGCCAGGGAATTTTTCATTCTGCAATGAGTTTCGAATCATAAGATATTCGTCTTTCTTGGCAGGGAAAAACTCTCCCCTCCACGCCCATGGTAATCGTCTATCACAGGTTTTACCAGGTCTATTAAAGTCACAAGAAGCGCAGTCTTCTTCCGTAATCATTGAATCAGGCTGAAGACGGTTGGTTGTCATAATATTCGGATACATGGAAGCGACATCCACATGATAGATTGATGGGACTTCATTTCTTTTTGGCTGTTCTTTTATCTTTACTAGAGCTGAGGCAATTTGATCTTTAACTTCTTGATAATTAGTGACATCTGAAAATTTTTTCTTCCCTTCGATTTCGATAGTGAAATGTAAAGCAGCATCCAAATCTTCTAAAAGCTCATCTACAGCCGTAGTGTCAATATTAAAGTCAGATGGAATATCACTTCGGAATACCCCTGCTTCAAGAGATTCTACATGACCTCCCACATAAGTTTCACTCTCAATTAAATGGCCATCATAAAATCGCTCTGCTGGATCTTTATGTTTATGAGGCAAAAGAATTCCTCCTTTATAGGCCTGAACCATTAAAAGCATTTCACAAAGAGTTCCAGTGCCTTTTCGAAGAACTTCATCTGGGTTCAGCGGGATAATTGTACAAAGAGAGAAAATAAAAGGATGGACATATTTCATATAAAGATAGTAAGTTGCCACAGCATCTGAAACAGAATATTCAGCCATGACCTGAGGTTTTTCAACAGCATATGGAGTCATCATTTCTGGATCAACTTCAAGAGGATTATATCCTAGTTTTGCAGTGGTTACAGCTTTGAGACCCTGACTTCCCTGTGGCAAATAACTATCTCTTTTAACCCATCTGAAGCAATCCATATGGACGCAATGTGTTGATTTATACTCATCTTCACTATCTCTTTGAAACCCAATTTCTTGATACATATCAATGCCGTGAAATGAAGCTCGAGCTTCCACAAAGGGCCAATCGAAAAAATCACCATTAAAGGTTGCAATGACAGTTGGTTTCTCTTCTTTAATGTGATCGAAAAATCTAATTAAAAGATCTTTCTCAGTAGGTTCATTGAAGATTGTAAACATTCCATGATACTCTGGTTTTGGTGTATATTCGAAATCATCGATGTCCTTAGATATGATCTCTCGATTTGTAATTAAAAAACCTTCACCATCAATCATATATGAAATCATCATGACTTTATCGATAGTGGCATCTGGGAACTTCAAAGGAGCCTTTGTTGTTTCAATGTCATAGGCCATTACTACTGGATCGGCTCTAGCAATTCTCTCAGGTATATGGGTAAGTGACACCTTTCCATGAATGGCTTCAACGGTGTACCATTGGCCAACTCGGATATCTAAAGAAAGAGTTAGTGTCCGAGATTTGTGGTGGACCTGTAGGTTCATCCCGTATACGTACCTGAATCAATAGCCACTCGGACATGATAAGGGACGTCGTATTCCAATAAATCAGTGATATACTCCATGGCGTCTCGCTGCTTTCCGTTGTTTGTCTCAAGATTATCATCCCAGTCCCCGTTTCTTGCTAAAGATGATCTACAGAGTTAGCCAAAGTGAAAAGGTCAGAGATTTATATAAACTAGAGTGCGATCAGATCAGGTTCTCAAAACTTACAATGAAATCTCGGCATAACTCTCTGCTGTTTCTTGCCTCTTTTTGTTCCCCTCAACAATAGGAAATAGTTGTCGACGAGCAGCTAGTAGATTCGAAACATTATGAAACTCAAGTTTGATTAGCTTTCGACGGACCCCTACAAGGTGGTTTGCCATAGTGAGATCCTCCTTTTCGATTCTATGTATCTTCTTGACCAATGAATCCAGTCTCCTCTTCAAAGCTTCTTCTATTTCCGCTTCATGGCCAACCTGGATCGTTAGTTGAATTGTCTAAGGCATTCGGATCCTACTCCCTTCGTGAACTGACACTTACCTGATAAGCTAACAAAAAGTAAGGATCAAATTGAAGTGTGGCTTTGAAACTACCACCTTCATCATCGAGAAAATAATAATCGACTCCGGCCAATCCACCCAAAATCTCATCTGATTCAATTGTAGTCTGAAGTTAGTAAAAAGAGCTAATTTAAGTTGCTTGACAAGAAGCTTTACTTACACTATGCATATTGACAAGCCAACCAACTTTCTTTGGACCGCTGTCGAATCTGTCAAATCCCATTTTACTATCAAGTTGATCGATTATCTTAGCATCTTCGAATTTTCTACCTATGGAAGTCGCATCTGCTGATAGAAGAGATTCATCCAATCCAGTAGGATTAACTCTTCCTCCTCCTCTATAGGCATTTCGAGTTGTGTCTTTAACAAATCGTGTATTAAACCCACCACGCCCACCCCGGGAACTTCTCATATTTCAAATTTTAGAACGAAACAATTAAGAAAAAACTTAAATAGATAAGTCTATTAAACTTGAAATCATGAAGTAGAAGATGACAAGATGAAGAGAAGATGAACCGAATCAAAAGATTTCTTTCAAATCAAAATGGACCCTTGACGCGTTATAGTAATATTTTCATAAGAAGACTCGCGATGCGACGCGTATAATAAAAAGATCTGCAGGGGAAATTCCTTATCTTATCTCCGAAAACCTAGGCGAATCTCCCCCTGAAATTCTTTATCGCCGGTTGTGTCATTTGTAGTATGAAGAATCCATGGTCGAATTAAATGCTGTAAATTTCCATTTTCCAATATGAAATTTCAATACTGTTTGCTTAATGACTTATTTTATATTTGAGATCTGTTTGCTGTAATAAACTTTATGTACTATTGGTTACTTATTATCGATTATGGGATGGAGACTAGGTAGGAACGAAAAGTTATATATAGATATGTTCTACCCGAATGATATTTTGGATCGTGCTGTAATAACATATCTACTTAATATTGACATAAACAAGTTGTTACCATGAAATCTCCGATTCTTTTCTTTGTTATTCTTTTCTTATCTACTACTAGTGTTCTATCTGGAACTTTGACTTATCGTGATACCTCAATTCTAAGTTGGGATACTGTCAAGCAATTTGCTGGATATGTTGATGTCGATGATAACAAAAATAGTTTGTTTTATTGGTTTTTCGAATCTAGAAGTAATCCTGACAAAGATCCTATTATGTTATGGCTTAATGGCGGTCCTGGGTGTTCATCTTTGAAAGGAACAACTTGGGTTAATGGTCCTGGAATTATTCAAGCTGATTTATCCCATACTTATAATCCTTATTCATGGAATTCAAATTCTAGTATTATATTCCTTGATCAACCGGCCGGTACAGGATTTTCTGTATGTAATGATGATGTTTCTTCCGATAATGTTGCAATTGGTCGTCAGATTTATGAGTTTTTATCAACGTTTTTCCAGTCTTTTCCTAATTACAAAACATTACCATTACATATTGTTGGTCAATCAGATGCTGGTCATTATTTAGCTGATATAGCTGCTGAAATTGTATCTCATAGTAATCGAACTTTCACCCTGACTTCTTTGGTTATTGGTAACGGTCTAATCAATTCACAATTACAATATCAATATGTTCAACCTATGTTTTGCGGAAGTGGAGGTGTGCCACCAGTTATATCACCCGACGCTTGCTCTCAGATGGATGTAGATACGCCATTATGTATAGAACAGATTGACAAATGTCATGATCATGTTTATAAAGATTGTTCGCAAGCTTTGGATTATTGTGATTCGGTTACCTTAGATAAGTTTACAGGAAATTATTTCAACATCGAGCAACCTTGTGATAATTTAACCACCCAATGTTATGCTAGAGATACATATTATGTTGAATATTTGAATCAACCAGCAGTTCTCAAAGCATTAGGTTCAAGGAAAAATGTTTTTCAAGCTTGTAATACTACTATTGCTACAAACTTTGGTGCCTCGGGAGCTCAACTAGCTTCTGGTGATAGTAACCTTACTACTATTTTGAATGGTGGTATACCGTTGCTCATATTTGCTGGAGACCTAGATGGGACTTATAACTGGCTTGGTAATCAAGCAGTAGCTAAGTCACTTGATTGGCCTGGTCAATCGCAGTTTTTTGCTACTGCGCCTAGTAATTTGACTATTCATGGTAGAGTAATAGGTGAAGTTACCAACCATGGGTTTTTAACTTTTGCAAGAGTTATGAAAGCAGGACATTTAGTATCTTGGGACCAACCAGAAGTTGCTTTAGCTTTGATAAACGATTGGATGTCAGGAGATTGGCCCTTAAATAATTTAAAATCCTAGCAAGCAATACCATTATTTATAATCTTAAACAAAAACTTTAAATATAGAAAAACTAGAAATTAGAACCTGAAAAAGATAGTCTCGAGTGGGTAGCTACCTCCTTCTCTTCTATCATTCGCAAGCCCTTATACAAAATCGTTAGAACCGAGTTAATAGTTTAAGATATCAACCGAACAGTTAGTTTTATCAGGTCTGGAACAAATTAGGGAATTCGATGTTTTCACTAAACGAGGGAACCCCCCATCCCCCGAGTCTCGCTACACTCGAGAGGATATTTAGTGATTTGACCCGCGCCATGTGAGCAGCCGGGTCGGAGCCTTGAGCAACGCCCTAGCTGCTGGACATACCCTTCCAATGGTTGGCTGACGTGCCACTGGAGGCACAACCAACCAGTCCTCCCTACTTCACAGCCTCGGGCAGTCGAGGGAGATAATAGGGCCCAACTGAAAATATCTCAGTTAACAATCTTGTGTCACATATTGTATAAATCCGCAATTTATTTCTAGCATTTCATAGCTTGTCATAGGTTATAATAATTAGCATTTTTTTCTAGCAATTAACTTCAAGGAAAGAGTAATAATGTCTGCCTGAAGCCGATTTCAACCCAACAGGATCAACCGGTCTGGGGAATCCAAAAGTATTAACATTATCTAATTTTCTTGATGTGCACGACAACTTATGTATCTATAGAACGAATCCAAAAGTGCTATCTGATGAGAGGTTATTTACGTGTGAAATTCATGGCCCTCAACCTTTTTAAGAGTGAATTTTTTTCAATTTCAACAGGGTTGTGAAACAGAGTATACTCATCAAGCTCCAACATATACTGATGAACCCGAACTCTGGAGTGAGATGGCGCACTAGGCTTAGATATAAGTTGAGGATTAAACACATTAGTATCTGGAACGACCCACACCAAAATGATTGAATCCTTTCCATTCTTGACATCATCAACATACCGTGGTGGATCTTTAATCGCGTCCATTATCTCCATTATTTGTTCTACATTACAGTTGTGTATCGACCAGACAATCATTTGGAAGAAGATTATCTTTCGTATTCCATTGATATCAGTAATCTGAAACGAGTCAACACAAGGGAAGGACCTATCGTAAGTTCGATAATAGCCCTGATCCTTATAAGAATAAGAACTCAAATCACACATAGTCCTAAATCGACCGCTGTGGTCAACCCCAGGAAATACCAGGTTGGGGCCCGAATCCAATGAGGAGACAGCAATAGGCTGCCCAGGCATATCGATCAAATAAAGATGTGAAAGTGCTGCAAAAATAGGAGCAACATCACACGCAATGGCAGAAACAACTCGAAGGCTGTAATATAGAACTCTCAGTTGATGCTTGTCACACGCTTTCATCTCCTTTTCACACACCTCTTCGATATACTGTGCAGCAAAAGCAAGCCTATGTTTAGTACCGAACTGGGCTTCTGGCATGTCATCTGGCGGTATCGACCTCATTACGAAGATAGAATGTGATGGATATATTGCATCAAGGTTGGCCGACACCATGCTTGGAGATGAAAGCATTTTGGTAACGCAGTCTTCGGCGCTTTTTTTGAAGGTGTCGCACCCATGACCATCCGAATCGCAGTAGCCACCCAAATCGCAGTAGCTTCTGATAGTTCTGGGAATAGTTGAGAGATTTGCGTACATCTCTGATACGCGCTGCATCTGTTCGTTGCTGTATCGCCATGAATATTTGCATGCGGTAAGTACTTCTTCCAATGACCATGTATCCATAAAAAGACGCCTAGCACCTCGCTGTTTCTCAAAATAATGATAGTTTTCTTTCTTTGGAGAGGTGGACTGAATTTGGAAACCGGCTCTTACATTAATCGAGTTGCTTTCATCAATACGGGTATCGTACAGAAACCACAGTTTGTCGCAATCTTGGTATGAAAAATATGTGATGCAATTGTCTACATTTGTCAAATAGACACCGGATCCACAGAAAAATAGACATTCATCATAGTTAAACTGAAATACAGTTTCTTGTTGGTTAGCCAACCTTGAAATCAGCAGATAGAGTAGGAACATGCTCTTACCGATTCCAGGTTGACCCAGAACAATAAACCTAGGCTTGAAATTTGGATTCTGGCGTGCAAAATCAATCATATAGTCCTTAAGTTCTACATAAACTCCTCGGACAATGATGGATTCGCATGGTGGAATATCAGTATTTACTTCAAGACAGTCGTCCTCCGTGATTGAGCCATTGCTTTTCCAGTATCTCTGGTACAACGATTTGTAGTGAGGGTAATCCTGAGTTTGATTTAGATCACTGAATAACGAACCTAACGTTACCGACATTGTTTCCACAGCAGACGTTTTAAATTATAACTTCTTGAGAAAGAAATTTTCAGGCTTCAGCTACTGATGTAGATAAATCCTAAAAATCTATTCCATAATTTCACGTCGCATAATAATAGAAGTGTTGGATAAATATGATATTATGGCTAGTGGCTTAAAAATTGTTAGGAAGGAATTTCGAGTCCACCCTCGAGGGGATGCGAGGGCCAACTGAGAAGATCTCAGTTAACAATCTTGAAAATGTCACACATGGTATAATTAGCAATTTATTTCTAGCATTTCATAGCTTGTCATATTGATAATAATCTCAGTATCTCCTATGAATTGATTTTTGAGGAAAAATGCTATGTGATAATAATTCAATCCTCTTCTAGCAATTTATTTCTAGCAATTCAAAGCAGAACATATAGTAAAAAAAAGCACCCAATAATGAGTGCCTAAAGCCGATTCAACCAGGATCAACCGGTCTGGGGGGAATCAAAGATTCCCCAAAGAAAGGGAAGGGAAAAAAAAACAGGAATTGAAAAATCCGAAGAGAAAGAGGCCACTTATATATATTTTCTCGATTGAAATAAGAAGGGTAATCGGATATACGTAAGTACATAAGTGTACTATTTCAAACGATCTGTCACTGTCATAATTCCAGTGACTAGGATATTGTTTTATACTAATACTCGGTCAACAACGATTGATATGTGATATTCACGTTCACCTCCCGGGTCCTCCCCCATAAGCAAATAATATACACAAATATCTCTTCCATTCCTCCTCTCAAGGCTCTCATTCGCCATTCCGGTCTCCCTATTTCTCTCCGTGAGTTTAATTACTTGAGTAGGTCCCTAAAGCCTGCCAGATAAATCCGCTTCAATCCGCCTAAACCCGCCCAAATCCGTTTGCTGGCATTACAGCCTTACTATTAATCTATCCATGACATACATCAATTCATACTGTAACTGTAACTCATCCTTGTGTTCTAGAGCAGTAGATCTTATAGAGAATAGCCAACCATTAATTTTTTGAGTAAATTTAACAGTCAATTATTAATTTGACTTAGTTACCTATACAACCAGGAACAGCATAGCTTGTAACAGTTGTTAGGTCGCGACGATGAAAAACCCGGAGCCGATACGGACGAACGGCTGTGCATGAAGGTGGGGTAGAAGAGTATCATAAGTTACAAGCTGACGGTACCTTATCAACCAAGAGAAATTCAGACACTAAAACACTTAGAAGTCTAACAAATTATAGTTAAAATGTTTTAAGACAGAAGGACGGAGTTCGGGTCTATGGCTAAAACCCCCACCCCCCGACTTGCCTCCGGCGGCTGGGGCGTAGCCCTGGACCCCATTGCTCGCTTCGCTCGAGGTTAAATTCGTAATAATAGATAGATACGGCGCCGAATCTAGCAGGATTAAGAGAAATATACTAGTATCAAAAAAAGATAGATTATTATACAACTTGATACTAAGTGTAGCTGTTCTGGATAGTAGTACTATAGTATCGTGTACTACATGTTAGGGTTACTGGTACTATATATTTACTGTCCCCGAGGTCTTACCGAGATAACTGCATATCGATATCTGCGGTTGGGGAAAAGTAGCTCCATCCCCACACTACTAGAACCTGTGGGGACAAAGATAGAAACACGGACCCGGACACGTTGTTGACATAGATAGGGAGGAATGGAGAAGGTGAAAAATTACTAGAAAAAAAGGAAATACTTCAGGAAAAGAAGAAGAGAATTCATTAATATAAATGAAGAGATTGACCGAAAACGGCAGAGAGAGATCGACATAGACCGACACAGACCGACACAGACCGACACAGACCGAGATAGTACAACCAGAACTCCATAGAATGCCCGTCTGAAAGAAAGCAAACTTGATATAATAAAAAGAAACAAGCAATGGCCCATTATATGAAACTTAGCCAGCCATTTGTTTACTCCCTCTTTCTATATCTTCTCCAGTGAACAGCTCGCTCTAATTTTCAGTCGGAGCCGCTCTTGTAGATCTCTTTTATAGTGGGCCATGCCGAGCATATAAATAGCCCCACACCCGCATTCTAAATATCGTGGGGCCCTTTATTGAAACTTTTTTTTGTTGTTCAAATTTTGGTCAAAAAAAACCTTGATTGGTTCATAAAAAGATTTGAAAGAGTAAGTTTGGAAAGAATGATTTGAATGAAAAAACTGAGAGAATAGAGAGTATTTATTTGATCTAGATCAATTGAAGTCTGGTGTGTTCCCTTGTAGTATGCCTCGGACTGCCCAACTAGCTGCTGAGACGCTGCCCGGACCTTGTTTGCTCGCTCGAAGTTAGATGTGTGAAGATCGAGCGAAGCGAGCAAACAGGGTCTGGGGCAGCGCCCCAGCCGCCGGAGGCACATCGAAGTAGGGGGATGGGGGATGAAGTTCTAACAAAATTTTCAGTGCTCAATTCGTTCCGTGCTACTTCACGTATTTCATTCACCTCTTCTGCTAGATTTGTTACTTTGATCCCAAAGAGAATGTCATCTACTATTGTTACTGATAATGTTCGTCCTGAACCTGATAAGGTATTAAGAGATATTGCTGATTATGTTCATAATTATAAAATCGATTCACCAGTTGCAGTAGAAACTGCTAGATTATGTTTATTAGATACTTTGGGTTGTGGTCTGGAAGGTCTTAAATATGATCAATGTGCTCGTATTATTGGTCCAGTAGTTCCTGGAACTGTGGTACCTAATGGTACTAAAGTTCCTGGTACTGATTATCAATTGGATCCTATTCGTGGTGCTTTTGCAATTGGTACTATCATTAGATGGCTTGATTATAATGATTGTTGGTTAGCTGCTGAATGGGGTCATCCTTCAGATAATTTGGGTGGTATTTTAGCTGTTGCTGATTGGCAAACTCGTACTGCCAAGGCAACTGGTGGTAAAGATGGAAAAATCTTTAAGATTTCTGATGTTTTAGAAGCTATGATTAAAGCTCATGAAATCCAGGGTGTTTTAGCCCTTGAAAATTCTTTTAATAGGGTTGGTTTAGATCATGTTGTACTTGTTAAAGTTGCAACTACGGCTGTTGTATCTAAACTTTTAGGTTTAAATAGAGACCAAACCATCGATGCAATTTCTCAAGCTTTTGTTGATGGTCAATCTTTAAGAACTTACAGACATGCTCCTAATACAATGTCTCGTAAATCATGGGCTGCTGGTGATGCAGTTTCCAGAGCTGTCAATTTGGCTTTGACTGTTCGTAATGGTGAAGGTGGTATGCCATCAGTTTTAACTGCTAAAACTTGGGGATTTTATGATGTTCTTTTCAAAGGTCAGCCATTTAAATTCCAACGTGATTATGGTTCTTATGTTATGGAAAATGTTTTATTTAAAATCTCTTTCCCTGCTGAATTCCATGCTCAAACTGCTGCTGAAGCTGCGATGACTTTACATCAAAAATTGAAAGATTTAGGTAAAACAACTGATGATATCAAACATATTCGTATTAGAACTCAAGAAGCAGCTATGAGGATTATTGATAAAAAGGGTCCTCTTTATAATTATGCTGATCGTGATCATTGTATTCAATATATGGTTGCCATTCCACTTATTCATGGACGTTTGACTGCTGATGATTATAGCGATGCTATTGCAGCTGATCCTAGAATTGATGCTCTTCGTGCTAAGATGGAATGTGTTGAAGATACTAGGTTCACTACTGAATATCATGCTCCAGATAAGAGATATATTGGTAATGCTCTTCAGATCACCTTTAATGATGGTACTGTTTTAGATGATGTTGAAGTCAATTATCCTATTGGTCATCGTAAAAGACGTGAAGAAGGTACTCCAGTTCTTCTTGCTAAATTTGAACGTCATCTTCGTGGAAGATTCGCTGAATCACAAGCTGCTGAAATTATCAATGTCAGTAATGAGAAGGTTGGTGATTTTGATGTCGACACTTATGTTGATTTATATCAGAAAAAGAACTAGTAAGAAAAATGATATATAATATTGAGTAAATAGTGAATAAAAGATATACACAAATAAGTTATGCTTCCAGTTCTTCCGTTCTCTGGGGCAGCTCTCAATAAGCTCAAGATTCATAGCGTTTAGTATTTATAAATTTAGTAAAGAGATAAATTAATGTATCTATTTACATAAATCGATCTATAATAAACTTTCATTTGATTTAAAAAGCAACTTTGGAGACAGTCTCATAGAAAGTCTTACCTTGGATTTCGGCAATTTCAATCTCCAACTTACTTGGTTGACGAGCACCGGTAGAAGAAGCAAATGCACCGGCACCCCAAGGAGAACCGCCATGAACCTCATCAAGGTTAGTCAACTGAGCAAAAGTATTCTTATAACCAAGAGGAACAAAGATAACACCATGATGAGCTAAAACAGAAAGAGAGTTAATGACGGTAGTTTCTTGACCACCACCGATTCCAGCAGTAGAGACAAAAACACCGGCATATTTGCCATAGAGAGCACCAGAAGCCCAAAGAGGACCAGTTTGATCCCAGAAAGATTTCCACTGGGCTGGGAAGTTACCAAATCTTGTTGGAATACCAAAGAGGAAAGCATCATAGTCCTTAAGATCATCAACCGAGAGAACCTTATCTTCAGACTTAGGAGGAGCGTGCATTATTTCAAGAACAGCCTGAGGAAGAGTCTCTGGGACTTGAAGAAGGTCAGCAGAACCACCAGCAGCTTTAATACCAGCTTGAACAGCCAGAGCTAAAGTACGAACGTGGCCGTAAGTTGAATAATAAATAATAGCGATCTTAGGAGCAGCCATTTCTGAATTAGTAATTGTTTCTGAATTAATAATCGTTATTGAGTTGGTTTTATTGTATGAATTATGATATTTAAAAAAAATAATAAATCCAGAGAAGAGAAGCAGATAGGATATATATATAGTTTTTCTGTTCATATTTATTTCGGTTCCTTTTTCATTGGACCCTTTTGTCTCAGTGCGCTATACTGCAGTCCAAGCGGTTGTTTTTATCGGAACTCAGGTTACCAAGCAAGCGGAATGTTTTCCTGATCTTTCGTCATTGTTGTACATAAACAAAATCATTACGATTATTAATATATTGCCAAACTATTGTTAGTAATGAACATAATAACCTTCCATAGAAGTATACAATTCAGCCAATGATAGCCATGGTCGATAACAGACGGCATACATCAGAAACATCAAACATCGAGTTCCTAGATTCAGCAGCCCCCTTCCTCTCCCTCTCCCTCTCCCTCATCAATTTTCTTTTTCTCAGTTACTTCATAATCAGCTTCACAACTGAGACCTTTATAAAAAGTACGTAATTTTCTGTAAGGGAGATCAGATTATATGATCAAGAATATTACAAACAAAATGCTGACCTGCAGATAAGTATCGGAACTCCTTGATTTTCCCAGCTAGAAACAGGATTATTCCACAATATAAGTTACCTGAATATCGGATCGGTATTAATGCATGAACCGACAATGATGTAAGTAACGGTTTACTCGTGCACCTTCAACATTGTGCTGCAGACATACGCCTGTTTTTCCTCTGAACCGCTAAATTTGTCAAGCCTGACAAAACATGTTGTAATGAAAATTCTGAAGATCAGTTCCTAAAATGGAGACTAGGTTGAAATAACCGTGCATATTACATGTTATGCATATTGAATAGTACTATTTTGGGATATAGGAGAGAATTAGCATATCCTCTTCGAGCTTGACTGTATATGAAACAGAAACAGGCGTTTGATTAGCAAAGTTCATGTTAAATTCGAAATCGGCAGCTGGTCTGGGTGAATTAAGTGATGGAATTTAAAATAGAATAGAGAATTAAATGAGTACTTCTGGCTGATAAATTATCGTAAAGGGTATCAATTCCATGGCTGATTTCTTCTTTCCATCTGTCTATACTTTTGAACAGAATAGGATCTAAGACAATCTCGATCGAACCCAGCTAGAGATAGCTGGCTTGACGTAAACCGCATTGGGTAGAAACGCAAATCAATTTCTCCATTTAGGAGGTACATCAGGGCCTGATAGTTGAGTAACGAGGTCTAGCAACAAGAACTTCACAGACACTGGACAACTGATTCAAAGTAGTAAGTTTCTATCTTTCCAGGACAACCACAGAGAGTTATAAGATTAAGAGCGAACTACCACTATTATTAGTTCGTATGAACCAGTCCTTTCACGCAGTTTAGTTGTAGTCGGTCTATCTTTGATTACAGTGGTTAAAACATATTTGATTTCTAATCATTAAACAAGCTGTATGAGATGGAGCCGCCGAAGACGTCCCATCCCACACAAGTCTAAAACTCATAGGAAGATTAGGGAGGTCCGAGATCTGGGCCTTCCTGCCAATGAACTAATGCCGCGGTTACCCGCTTTCCTTGGCCAATTGATCGTTATATACTATCACCACAACGTTGTGACTGTGAGTATCAACTATAAATACTGTTGCTGGTTCAGTTCAGTAAACCATATGAAATTGCAGTCCAAAATTGGATATTAGTTTTCCACGTGATATTCACGTGATACCCTGTTAACCGCGCGCGCGCGCTTACGTACACTCTCTATGTACCCAGCCTGTATTGTTCGTCATCGTTGTACACTACTCCATCCTCCTCGATTACAATATCTATTACTCCTACTCTATCTATGGTAAATTATTTATTTCTGATATCGTCATTTATCTATTTCTTATCTTTAGAATGTCCCGGACTAAACGAATTGCCAGAGAACTTGATGATGTACGATCAGATGTTGCTTCAGGGATCACCATCTCACCAGTTTCAGAAAGTGATATATCTCATTTGAAAGGTTCATTCCGTGGTCCACCAGGAACTCCATATGAAGGAGGATTGTTTGTTATAGACATTGAAACTCCTAATGAATATCCATTTAAACCTCCTAAGATGAAGTTTGATACTCGAGTATATCATCCTAATATTTCATCTCAAACTGGTGCAATTTGTCTTGATATGTAAGTGGTGTTAGCACGTTCCGACTTTTTAAATCTTTTCTAACAATATCTAGATTGAAAGATGCCTGGTCACCAGTATTGACTCTTAAATCATCATTGATATCATTACAATCATTATTACAGACACCGGAACCTAATGATCCTCAGGATGCGGAAGTTGCACGACATTATCTATCAGATAAGAAAGGATTTGATGATACTGCCAGGTTAGTTAGAAAGAACAAGTGAGATAAGCACTCAGAAGCTAACAATCACTATAGGTACTGGACGTCTACTTATGCCCAAGCAAGTAATTTTGGTACGTATTCTCCCTTTCGATTGTGAGAAAAAGTGATCTTTTCCTCCTCCCAATGCTCGAGGTATCGAGTCCTAACATTTCTTAGAATCGAACCCTGCTGATCTATACGGTATTGACAAATCATTTATCAAGACCTTTGAAGATATGGGATTCCCTCAAGATAAGATCATTGAAACTCTTCGACGATTATCAATTAAGAAATCTGGTGATGAGGCTACCAATAACCGAGTTCTAGAGGAGCTACTGAAATAAAGAATATTTATATTTTCATCATATTAATAAAAGAGAAGTCTACTTCATTATTTCTCGAGCGAAGCGAGAACTAGGGGTCTGGGGCTACGCCCCAGCCGCCGGAGGCATCAGCGGAGGTGCCAAGCAGGGACCAAGACTAAGCCGCGCAAATCAGACTAAATTACCATTCGTATATCCGCCTGCAAGAATGAAAAGATTGAACTAATTTTAGATGAATACATATTTATATCAAATATTTTCTAAATTTTTAAAACATATTATAAAACTAATTATTGATAATATGTTATCAAGATATTTTTTTTCTATTCAAAATTTCAGGAAGTACGTTTTGTCCCCCTTTAGCCAATTTTGCTTTAACCCTTATAAAGGACTGTTGTAATCAGAAGCGAGAATGAAGCCGCTGGCTTGATAAGCGGTCTCGTGGTATCAGCCGCGCTCTTTCTATGCTCTTCTCTGTCTAATTACAGTACTCTAATCAGGGTAACCACCACTTTGCGCGCGCCGCTGTAGGTAGATATGTAGCCGCGCGCTATCATCCACCAGCTTATTCATCGACTCGACCAAGTCTGATTTGCCTTCTTTGACTTCTTCTCTCATCAATTCACTTAAACGAACTGTTGTTTTCTTGTCAAAAGCAAGCAATTACAAATACCAAGGGATTATTTATATAGTTATTGATTGAAAATGGTTAGTAGTGGTATTTAATTCTGGTCGGGTCTGTTCTATCTTTGTATATATAACAAGATGTTATTAATAAGATTCATAATGTGATTCGTATATTACGACTGTTTTAATGATTTGCGATCTTTTACTAACGAATTCAATAGGGACAAGGGCCTTCTGGATTGCCAGGTGCGCCTGATGATGAAAAGAATAAGGATGCTAAGGTAAGTAATAACCATGTTGATAATTGGTGGTGGTGATATTGAATTCAAATACTAACGAATTTTATAGAAGAAGAATGAAAGTAAGTTCAGTAATAACATTACCCGTCGTCGTCTTCTCTCCGTCACGTTTTGCCTCCTTATTTGTAATGCTGAGAGACTGGTTGGGTTGCTTCTCCCAGAATCCTTGTCATGAGTAGTGATAGCGGTGGAATCTTAAATTCCCAGCTGCCGGAGATAAGACTAGAAGAGCCCTGAGTACACTGGTCTTAACCTCGAGCGAAGCGAGCAATGGGGTCTGGGGCTACGCCCCAGCCGCCGGAGGCAGACAGTGTTTATAGGACTTATTTTGGAGCAACATACTAACATGCTCAAAAGAACCTAAATATGAACCACCTGTACAAACTCGTGGTCAGAAAAAGAAGAGAAAGGGACCTGATAGTGCACAGAAACTTCCATCGGTATATCCAACTACTCGATGTAAATTGAAATTGTTGAAGATGGAAAGAATTAAGGATCATTTACTTCTTGAAGAAGAATTCGTTCAAAACCAAGAACGATTGAAACCAATTGATGATAAGATTGCTGAGGAAAGAAGTAAAGTTGATGAAATGAGAGGTTCCCCAATGGGAGTTGGAACTTTGGAAGAATTGATTGATGATGATCATGCCATTGTATCATCAACTTCTGGACCAGAGTATTATGTTTCCATTCGAAGTTTTGTTGATAAAGATCTTTTGGAACCTGGTTGTTCTGTATTATTACATCATAAATCCGTTAGTATAGTTGGAGTTTTACAAGATGATGCCGATCCAATGGTTTCAGTAATGAAATTGGATAAAGCTCCAACTGAGTCCTATGCAGATATTGGAGGATTGGAAAATCAAATTCAAGAAATTAAAGAAGCAGTTGAATTACCTTTAACTCATCCTGAATTATATGAAGAAATGGGTATCAAACCGCCAAAAGGGGTTATTTTATATGGAGCCCCTGGTACTGGTAAGACCTTACTGGCTAAAGCAGTTGCCAATCAAACTAGTGCATCATTTTTACGAATTGTGGGTTCAGAATTGATTCAGAAATATTTAGGTGATGGTCCAAGGTTAGTTCGACAAATTTTCCAAGTTGCTGCTGACCATGCTCCTTCAATTGTTTTCATTGATGAAATTGATGCTATCGGTACTAAGAGATATGAGTCGACTTCTGGAGGTGAAAGAGAAATTCAGCGTACTATGTTAGAATTATTGAATCAATTAGATGGTTTCGATGATAGAGGAGATGTTAAAGTTATTATGGCAACTAATAAAATTGAAACTCTGGATCCTGCGTTGATTCGTCCTGGTAGAATTGATCGTAAAATTCTTTTTGAGAATCCTGATCCTACTACTAAGAAGAAGATTCTTACTATTCATACAAGTAAAATGAGTTTGAATAATGATGTGGATCTTGCTGAATTTGTTAGTTCCAAGGATGATTTATCTGGTGCTGATATCAAAGCTATTTGTACTGAAGCAGGTCTTTTAGCACTTCGAGAGCGTCGTATGAAGGTTACTGCTGAAGATTTCCGAGCTGCTCGAGAGCGTGTTATGAAGAATAAAGTTGAAGAGAATCTTGAAGGACTTTATTTGTAGTATTGGTATTTTATTATTGATTCCTCCGTAGAAATATTATATTTTAGTTTCTAATTCGTTTGTGTCAGACCGACTCCAGTTCGTTTGAGATTGATGATAAGCTCTCGCTTGGGTTCAGGTTAGTATATTCTGAATAAGAGATACAGATCTGGGACACTGGTAACCAGCAAGAGTCAAACATAAAAAAATATATACTTAATCGTAATGTACATTTCTATAAAAGGTAAATGGTTTACTGGTCCAGGAGGCATTGGTGGGTTACTGACATAAATTAGTTTACCAGTCTTCGAACCATTTGCAGATTACTGACATAGACGGTTTACTGATCCTGGAGCCATTTGTAGATTACTTGCATAAACGGCTTACTGGTCCTGGAGCCATTTGTAGATTACTGACATATCCTTTCTTGATAGGCCAGCGTCAACCATCTTGGTATAAACATTGGCAGCATCAGATCCCAATAGAAGTTTCAACTGGGCCAAATCGGCCGCATCCAAGGCCAGCAGTAAATCCTTTCTCATTAAACTAATACCAAACCCGTTTTCATAATCTCTTGAACTAGGTGTAGTGCTCTTAATTCCTGGAACTGGATTATTGACTTCTGAAGACCATGATCGACCGGATGATGTGTTAACAATTTCAGAAAATTTGTTTAAGTCTAAGCCTAGTTTATTGGCCAATTGGAATCCTTCGGCAGTGGCAATATTTGTCAATGCAAGAATATAATTGTTAGCCAATTTTGCGGCTAGACCAGCTCCAGGTTTTCCACAAGCGAATAGTCGAGACCCCATCATTTTCAATACGGATTCAACAGGACTCAAATCTTCAGTACCAACCATGAAAGTAAGTGTACCATTAGCAGCACCAACAGTTCCCCCAGATACGGGGGCATCTACAAAAGTTCCTAACTTCTTTTTATGTATAAGTTCAGCAGTTTCCACAGAAGTTTTGACATCAATAGTCGAAGAATCAATGAAAAGTCTAGGAGATGAAGAAGATCCAAGGGAATCAACAATCTCTTGATAAACACCTCGGACATGTTTGCCTTCAGGTAACATGGTTACAATGGTCGACTGTGAGGTTAGTTAAGAAACTACTTCCAGCGATCATCACCTCAATTACTTACAGAGTTCTGAGCAACTTCACCAGTTGATTTAGCAACCTGAACATTAGCACCAGTAACCTTTGAAGATGCAGCTTCGTTGACATCATAGATAATTAGATTATCTTCGGGACCAATCTTCTTGGCTAGATTTTTTGCCATATTAAGACCCTATTTCAAATTAGTTAGCAATCACTTCATAACCTCTCGTTTCAAAGTCTGCCTCCGGCGGCTGGGGCGAAGCCCCAAACCCCTAGCTCTCGCTACGCTCGAGAATAATACCACCAGATTGAAGAAAAAAGTCACATACCATGGCTCCCAGACCAATAAATCCATATGAAGTGGGGCTACTACGAGTAGTGGAAAATTGTCTCACAAGCCGAATACCAGAACGCATTTTTGTATCAACAACAAACTAAAATGATATAAACAGATGATAAAAATGAACAATCCAAAACGAACAAAAAAGCACAACAAGAAGATATACAAGAAGATATACCAGAAGATATACAATCACTGATAAAGAAGATATTTAAAAGAACAAGTCGAGGTTTTCTTGGTGGATAAGCGTCAATATTTATATGGCTAAATATGGGGTAATCATATATGCGGCTTCGGCGAAAATCCGGGAATGTGGGGTAGAACCGGGAGTGAGAATCCGGAGGGGAGAGATAAAGAGTAAGAGTTATAAAAGGATAAGATAATTAGATTAACTTGGAAGATATAACTTACTGGTAATGAATTTGTTTATTGAAGTTAGTTGAAGAAACAACTAAGTCGAGGTTAAGTTAACGTTATTTAGTACTAAAGTTAAGCATATCAATTATCTGACATATTAATAGTTAGCCTTTCACATTTTAGAGCTGACTCCAATAAAGTTAGAACCTTTAATTTAACCATAACAGTTATTACCATGAATCAATTATTTTTGTCATATAAAAAAATAGAACTGTTTATTCCAGATAATCTATTTCGTTTGTATCTACTGTACGGTGTCTCACACCACTAGACGTACAGCTTAACAGCTTGTGTCAACCAACATTTCAGATAAAGTCGAAAGTCGGAAATACATCTACCCAGGATATAAATTAAGGATGATGGAAATGTATCTATGGAACCAGAAATTTGTTTATCGTTCTTTTGTTTAGTTTTTAACGGATTGTTCATATCATAGAAGTATAAGGGTGATACACTTCGAACAATGATGAAGAAGACTATCCCACATCACACTGATATTTGTTTATGGCGAAATGTATTTCTTAATAGAAGTATTATATTAAAAAGAACTATTAAACATCGTCTCTGATAAAAAGCTATTCGCACTTTGTAGAATGTTGCAGTGATCGACAGGGTCCTGACATGATCTGCAACGCCGCGGTCGAGAGATTAAGTTTATGTTTAAGATCAATTCACGTTGACGTTGACTGGTCAGTCTCAATTTCACTTTCACGTTTCGCGTTTCAAGCTCATGTTAGTGGCCACGTTCATTATGGGACTACTCCATCTCCCTAGGACTACTTCAATCGAAAAGTAAATTCTGGTTAGAAATGCTAGGTGCCAGACCTTATTTTGCCAATCTGTAAACCTCTGAAGGCTGGGCCAGGCCATCAAAGGAAGGCCGACAGTAATTTTGAAATGAGAGAGAGGGATTTCTGTTCACTTCTGTAGCATATATTGCCTTTATCTCTGAGTATTGTTGTACTTGCTCTTTTGTACTGGTCAAACATCTGCTCGGTTGGAGATATTCAAAAAATATGCAAATTAGTTCTTCTATGTAACTAAACATGCGTATCAATATGTGAACAAATTGTAAATGGAGAATCAATTCCCCAGAGGCTGGTGGAACCTTTAATATTAACATAATTTCTCTTTTTCTGTTGCCTCTGGCTACGCCCCAGACCCCCTAACTCTCGCTACTCTCGGGAGACTAATGTGCGTCTTCATTCTACCATTAGCGATTCAGAACCACTGGGGCCATGCATTTGCCAGGAACGGAAGAACGGGAGGGCCGAGATGTGGGGTAGAAACTCTGGTTCCGCGGTTGACAGATGACCCAGAAATCGGAGGTCGGCATTTAGCAGCAGCCGTACATGGCATGGCTTCTATGCATGATGAGGGGATGTAGAACACTCGGGGGAAGTGTCACTTAATGATATTTTACATGTACTGAATGATAAGTTTACAATTCTATTATTAATATAATATATAGATTTATGTCAATAGATTGGTAACTGATTGAGTTCCTGATTTTAGAGAGGAATCTCGGATTTCAAAGGCTAGAAATATTTAATGGTTTTCACCGATACTCGCTTTGCTGAATAATAAATACCGAATTTTTCATTCTAACTCTATTTGTGGGAAATTTGTTTTTCTCAAACATTTTTTAGTATTGCCCCAATATTTTCCCCTTAATATGTGATGCAAGGCTGGTGAGACGGAGAAGAAAAATGACGAAAACCGGAGAAGTCGGAGAGAACCGAGGTTGATCTAACTTAAAAAGTTAGATTACTGATCAGCAGAGAAGATTTGACAAACCTGCGGTATTGAAACAAAAGTTAATCATGGAGATTTAAATTCATAATCAACAACAACAACTATCAGCCGACATTGGTAAGACCTATTCAGGAGGTTACAATATCTCGCTCCGGGGCGGAGAGGTCCATAGTCATCTGGCATGCATCGCGCGGCTGGGCCAGACCTAGCTTTCGCTACTCTCGAGTTCTGAACAAAACGACAGTAATTTCATACGACGTGAGAGATCGTTTTTATCTTTTGACATGCCATCGATTGAATGAACAATCAAGATCTAAGCTTGGCACGTGAAAAATACAGACATGCGCACATGCATGCATGCATCACCTGAATATCAGTTACGTGTTACCCACTCGATCAACATAACCTACGTATTGTTCAACAGTTCTATTAGTTAACTAATACTAGCCACTAGCTATGCACCGCCACTCCACGAAGCGAGAACGGGGCCAGGGGCAACACCCACTGGAGTTGTATATGGGTGGGGCGGTCGGATCGGGGTTAAGCAAGCTTAACAAACTTAAACACTTGTTCTATGCAGCTGATTCCGGAACCTAATTTTATAATTTTAATTATCTTCCATCCGTCCTTTATGCAAGGGTTAGGTCAGCGCTAGGTAATAAAGACTGCGGTTGGTAGGTTCGACGTTAATTTAGTATACCGAACCGTGTGCAGTGGGTAATGACTTGTCCCAACTCCAACAGTACGTTAAGTCAACTTGGCTGGGACATGACTGTTACTACTATTACTACCTACTAGACCATTTATCGATCCGACCTAATCCGCTACGGAGTACCGGTATTTACCTAATAAGAATATTAAACCACCCCATATTATATTTAACTCAACTAAAATTTGACTAGTACTAGTTCCGATTTAAAAGTTACTCCGAAGGGGTATTTGATATGAATTAATTTTATTCCTGTATTATTCCTGTATTATTCCTGTATTATTCCTGTATATTCCAGTATTATTCCAGTATATTCCTGTATTATTCCTGTGTAATTCCATCATTCCTCTCATCCATTCTTACTCCAGTCACTCCGTTACTCCACTATTCTCCCCACTTAAATAAAGAACTCCCCAACTTACTTTGACGCCTCCTGTTACATACGCACCAAACTTTCTTAACGCCGCAGTTTTAACGTGCATATAAGCTTATATAATAAAACCTGCCAGCCTTTTAGAACCTGAAAGTAAATATATAAAATCAACGACATCTCAACTTGTTTTAGTTTTACTTTTAGTCTTGAACTTTTACTTTTGTTTGTTTCTGTTTCTTTTTTTCGGAGTTGGTTTTTTCAAAAACACATTTTCTATTCAACTTTAGTTTGAGGAATATTATTGTTTAATTATTTCATTATAAAACTAAGAGGAATTCAAAGTCAAATATATTTTTAGTGGTAGCAACTCATTATTCATTATTAGCAACTAATATTATTAGTAACCACTTGTTAGTAATAACATCATCACTCTTGTATAGATACAAGACGGTAGTAGACGATACAAGACGATAGTAAAACCATCGGTTAATTGTATTTACGTGGTTTCCATTGTCCGGAGTATTAAATTTACAACAATACGAGCCACCGTTTTTGTCTCACTCTTTATATGACCTTGCCTTGATATAAGTAGAATTTCCTGTATTATTGCATTGATAAACAATGTCAACAACATCATCATCAACCTCATCTTCCTCGCATATCTTTAAATATTTCAACAGAAAAAAGAAAAATGGTGCCGAATCTTCTAATTCGTCTGTTGCTTCTCCAAATTCATTAACTGCTCCTTCCAGTGGTGCTGGTACAAAAACTCCAAGTCCACCTACCACCGCACCCCCCGTTCTTCGACAAGATGCTTGTTCTTTTGTTGTAGGAGTATCTGAAGATAGAAATAGAAAATGTCGCAGAAACATGGAAGATGCTCATACTGCTATTTATAATTTCGGTGAAGTCGTTGACAGTGGCTATTTTGCCATTTTTGATGGTCATGCCGGACATTCTTGTGCTGAATATTGTTCCAAAAGATTACACGTTTTATTAGATGCTTGGATTAAGAGTAATGACCGAGAATTTCATAAACAGCAAAAAGAATTTGGAATAAATAGTAACAAAGTTAGAACTGATTTAACTCCTGCTCATGCATTAAGTTCGGCTTTCTTAGAAATTGATAGCCAGGTTGGCAAAATGAATATGAATAATAGTGGTACTACTGCTGCTGTAGCAGTAGTGAGATGGGAAGATCAACCCGTGGAAGAACGCCAGCAGAAGGACAAATTATTATCAGCATCATCTTCAACTTCATTATCTTCATTATTATCACCAGCATCACGAACACATTCATCATCGTCATTGTTAGCATCATCACCTAATTCATCATCATCAAATAAATTATCTAAATTAGCTCGTCCTTCTATGAAAACGACATCATCTTCTTCATCTTCCTCGGCATCTTTAAGTTCGCTAGTTAAAAATCGTAGACGAATGCTCTATGTTGCAAATGTTGGTGATTCCAGAGTAGTTTTATGTCGTGCTGGGAAAGCTTATCGTCTTACTTATGATCATAAAGGTTCTGATGCTCGTGAATCACAAAGAGTTGTTAATTGTGGAGGAATTATGATGAATCATAGAGTAAATGGTATTTTAGCAGTTACTAGATCTTTAGGTGATACTTATATGAAAGACCTTGTAACTGGTGCACCTTATACAACTGAAACTCAACTTAAAAAAGAGGACGAATTTCTAATTATTGCTTGTGATGGTTTATGGGATGTTTGTAGTGACAGTACTGCTGTCAATCTTATTCGTGATATTAAAGATCCTAGGGAAGCTAGTCAAATACTAGTCGATCATGCTTTAGAGAAATTCAGTACCGATAATTTGACTGTCATGGTTGTTCGTTTAGACCAAACTGTTTTCGATCCTAAAAGAAAGAAGTCTACTGTTGATGATATCTCTTCCGTAAATACTACCGTGAGTATACCCACCACAGGAAGAACTAGTGCTGAATTATCAACGGTAGATTTACCAGTTATTGACGATATACCGGAAGAAAACGGTAATGCAGACGAAGAAAATATTAATACTATTAAAGACAATACTCCTAATGGGGATTCTAAATTATTATTAAATGATATAATACAAACTGAAACGGTAATTGAATCACATTGAAAATGAAGTTATGAAGTTAAAAAAGGAAAGCGGGTTCCAATTATCTCTCGCCCCACTTGCATCAAGTATATAGACAAAAAATGTAATATATTATTTTTTGTAGAGCTATTTCCATCCAGTTTACGCCCAGCCGCCAGAGGCAGACAGACCGATTCATGCGGAGATGTCGCGGAGAGCAGAATTGAATCAACTGATCATATATAAATTATAAACAAAACTCATTAAATCGTAAAATAGATGAAAGGTAAATCTCTTCAATGGAGATGAGGAATAATACCAGTTGCCAGCTGTCTCAGTTGATGGCAAAACATAATAAACTCCCGGAGTAAATAAAGTAAGCGAAGGTGTGACTATTATTCACCTGTAGGAATCATAAAATCAAAATTATCACCAAATAATCCTCCCATATCATCATCTTCATCACCCTGCAAATTATTCTGAACATTATTCCCATTTTCAACCGAACTTAGAAGATCATCTAAATCATTCTCGAAATTAGCCAATCCTGGTCCTTCGAATCCGTTTGTCGTCAAGTCATCATCACCTATAATCGGCTGGATATCATTACCGCCTGCGGATGGGTCATTAGGATTATTTCCTTCTACTGCAGTTATACCAGATAAAATATCCGATGGATTTTCAGAAACATTATCAGTTTTGTCATTTTCTTCATCAGGTAATATTTTCTGATCAATTAAATCACTTGTAAATGGAGTAGATTCCCCAAATAAATCATCAGTTCCATCATCCATAACATCACCAAAATTTCTAATATCTTCATCATCCAAAGTCAGATTCATTGCTTGATCTTTGGAAAATCCATCTCCATCACCTATTGTCTTCTTATCTCCACTTAAGTCTTTCTCATCTTTCTCATTTTCCTTGCCATTCAGTTTACCACCTGCTTCAGCTTTTGTTTTCTCTTCAGCATCTTTTTTAGCTCTAGCAGCTTCTTCAGCTTCAGCTTTAGCTTTAGCAGCTGCTTCCGCTTCCGCTTTAGCTTTTGCAATTCTTGCTGCTTCTTCTGATTTCTGTCTTGCTAGTTCTGCTTCTTCAGCTATTCTCTGTTTTTTCTTTTCTATTAATCTTCGTATCCTTTGTTGACTTAATTGAATCTCAACGTCGACTTCGTCAAGAATCGCTTGATATTGCCTTATTTCACGATCAATAGGTATATGAATTGCCGCTGGTGGATTTGGTACTACCTTTTCCGATTTGTTGTTATAAAGGTAATCTAATAAATTCCCACAACATACCAATACCGCTTTAACAGATCCTCGTAATCTAGTATCTAGTTCCATATTTTATATATATAAACCAAATCAATCTTAATGATTTTGTTATTATTAGATTTGACAGAACTGTGGGGAGAGTGGTGGTATCGGAGTAGTAATCGTATGGAGAACTCGTGAAGTAATCGATGGTATCGGTTGTCAATATCGGTAGGTTATCATGAACGGCGGGCCGGTGAGAAGGGAGTACATGGCGCCCCCGGAATTGCGATAATCGAGGTATTTCAATACCAAATATGGAATTTAACCCCTGACCTGTGGAATTTGATTGATCAGGTGACTCGGAACTTTGATAGCTAGATGGTTATCGCGATCCTGATCTCGACAATCGGAGTTAACATTAACCACAACTTAACGCAGAGTAGTAGACGACTGATTTAGAGTAACGTACGGTTTGTTAATTGAGTCATCTCTAAGTTGGGTCTTTTTGTATGGCTAAGTTACTGTTAGTAGTTTAACTGCAATTTGAGATGTGTAATGATAAGGTCTAAGCCAAGATATATAAGTTAGATTATTGACATTATATTACACTTGTATATAATGTTAACTTTAGCTTTCCTATGACGAGATAATACTTATACCCTCAATGTATCGTAAAAGTTTCTGTAGATGAAATTGAGCCATGTTGTTGGGATAGATGGCGATTGATCACAGCTGCCACAATATCACTGTGTGTCAAAGAGCATTCTTCATTGGCCTTATTCGCATCTGCTGGATTCAAGAAGTTAAGCAGTGATAGTGCCTCTTGAGTCTGACGAGAAGATCTTGCAGCAATAACCGCTTCGTTGAATTCTTGCGAAATGTCAGGTGGTTCGATAGGCATTATGACAGTAGAAGAAATATTATGCATTATCAGAAGAGAGCTACTGATAAAGCAACTAAAGATGGTATTTCACGTTGCAGCAATAGAAGTCATTCATCTCAAAGTATATTTAACTCTTAGCAGGATCTTCTCCATAGAAATATGAAATTGTCGCAAGCGAAAGCCATCGCCCTCTATAACCGATTTGAGAGACTTATGCCTTGATCTAACGGAAGACATATTTCGCATTTGGTGGAGGTAGACAAAGTTCCAAACTACGTTCCTGAGCAGAAAATTATTCATCGTGAGCAGCAAATTCGACGGCTTCAACTGGATATAAACCCCCAGGTCTCAACCCCTCCCACCAATGTCTCCGGCGGCTGAGGGCGTGGCTCCCAGACCTCCTAGCTCTTGCTAAGCTCGAGAACCCTAATTTCCTGTAACGTGAAACCGGTATAGGGGGCCCTGACAAATGACGATAGAATAGATATGACTATGAAGTTATGATATAGTACGATCATTTTCTTGTTCAAAATCGCTATATTTAATTCACTTTTCAAACTGAAATTATGGTCTTTGTCGGCTCGTAGTTTTCCCCCTGGATTTGTATAAATCGTAGTTTTTGTTTCTCTTCCGCAACTTTGGCCCTACCTCAATATTAGAATAAAATAATTATCCAATTGAGTAGTGTTTGTACCATGAATAATAATATGTTCCATAATATATGATCAAGCATTGTCAGTTATTCAGCATGACCGAAACTAACCCAATAATAAATGAGGGTTGTGTCAAACAATAGACTCAAGTACACACACTTAACCTGGAGCGAAGCGAGCAATGGGGTCTGGGGCTTCGCCCCAGCCGCCGGAGGCACAAGCCAGAGCTTTTTCAAGCACTTATCTGCCCTAACCTCAATCAACACTTGTACATACCTCGATAAAAGTAATATATTTTTTCAATTGAGGTTTTTATGTGTTTGGCTCTAAACCACCCAATCAAAAGCCGTCTGCCCGGTAAATTTATAGGGTCACCCTACTTAGATTTTCAATGGTTCACGAACCTGAATTTTGACAGAAACCAGAGACTGAGACTGAGTCGAGAGAGTGTTTTAAGTTCTTCTTCGAATCCAGATCGATCTTTATATATATTCCTAGTGATTCGGAATAAAAACTGAAATTGAAAAGAAGTTGTTGTTGAGTCTCACCAAAAAAAAATGTCCCTTTTTATTCGATCTATTGCCCGTTCTACTTTTAGTAGGCCGGTTGCTGCCCGTATTTTCTCAAGAGGTTATGCTGAAGCAGTAGCATCTGATAAAGTCAAGTTATCATTGGCTCTTCCTCGTGCTGTAAGTATTTTTAATTGGTATTGAGTTCATTAATTATTGATTTGTTATGCTAACTATTTATAGACTTTGTATGAAAATGCTGAAGCGTAAGTGAAAGAATAGAGCAAGAAATTTTCCAGATCAAATGATTGAATTGAGAATTGGACATGAAACACAATAACTAGAGAACAGACTCGAGGACATCGTACTGGTTTAACCTTGAACAAAGCACAACCTGTGTGGTAGGGATCTATACTCGAACTCGTTCATCTAACATTTTTTCTAGTATCCAAGTGAATTTACCAACTACTGCTGGTGATATTGGTGTTCTTGCTGGTCACGTTCCAATCATTCAACAACTTCGTCCCGGTGTTGTC
Source organism: Sugiyamaella paludigena (assembly GCA_030579875.1). Lineage (NCBI taxonomy): Eukaryota > Fungi > Ascomycota > Dipodascomycetes > Dipodascales > Trichomonascaceae > Sugiyamaella > Sugiyamaella paludigena. The sequence goes on along the minus strand of JAKTRU010000012.1, from coordinate 46,628 downwards.
GAAGTCATTGATAGTAATGGTACCAAGCAATTCTTCGTTTCTGGAGGGTTTGCCACTGTCAGTGAGGGCTCTTCTCTTGCTATTAATGCCGTTGAAGCATTCCCTGTAGAAGATTTTTCTCTTGAGGTGAGTTTTAAGATATGGCGAGACGCCCGACAGGTCAGATATCTCGGGAGAGGATATTTAACCTCGAGCAAAGCGAGCCTTAGGGTCAGCCGGAGGCAAGCAATGACCTTCTGATTTTTAGTTGGATCTTCGTTACTAACAAAATTAAGACTGTTCGATCTTTGTTGGCTGAAGCCCAAAAGAATTCAAATTCCTCAGATGAGGATGTCGCCAATGAGGCTAAGATTGAACTCGAGGTTCTTGAGGCTCTTCTTACTGTTACCAAATAGTGGTAATAGTTTAATTGCCATTGAAAATTAAATAACTAAATAGAGGAACAAAGTAAAGAACTTTGTTTTTTTGTTTTCTTTTCAAAAAGTAAAATATAGCATGTTATAATAAATGATTTTGGATTTAGCATGATTAAAAGACCGTTCCGTTTCTGAGATATAGCTTCGCTATTAGTGGATTCAGATAAATGCAAGATTACCATAGTTCATCTTTTGTTTCACAATAAAAATGAATTATTCGATCTGTAATAATTAAATTAAGCAGAGTTCATGTTAAAATTGGTTTCTTAGTTACTCAGTAAAGGTTGAATTTTTGATTCGACTTCTTCAGGGAATATTTTCAAAACTTCATTGTACCTTATCTCAATATAAGCTTCCATTATACTCGTTGGAAATTTATATACCGATATTGTCGCATTAATTTCAATCTTGTACCCCACAATTCCACGTCATAAATGCTATAGAGTTTGAGTCAAACTGCAATTCTAATTCAATGCGATCCTCTTTTAAATAAAACTATAAGTCATGACAAATATCTCAAAATAATATCCTCTCTTCGATGAGCCTGCTTTACTTCTAAATTATTTAGTTAAAAAAGATATTATCATGAACTGAGAGATGGAAAAACTTCTCAGAAGACCTTCAATTCAATGCCGACGGATCTTTTCAATACCAAGGTTGTCTGCTTGTTCCACTGGTAACTTCATCAGCGTTTACCCCTTCTTCGTCACCTTCCATCATACCATCGGCAAATAAATCACTTAAATCAATAACCAATTCTTCAATAAGTAGTAGTCCTCTCCTACAACGATCTCTAACCGAGGAGGCATCTCAGTCATCAGTTGGACCTGTAAATAGAAATATCCCAAACTTCAATCACATATCGTCCAACAAAATATAGAATTCTCGGAATCTTCTTCTCATAAATCAGAGGGACAATCAGTTGGAAGTCTAAGCTCTCAGGATTCAGAAGAATGTGGCTGTAAAATGACGCTATTTTTTCGACACAAATATCTTATCACTTTGGATTCCAAAAGTCGGCGTCATCCTCATCAATGGAGTAAGAAAAAACGAACGACAATTGTAGTTCTGTATGCTATGACATCCCTTGGTACGCAAATATCATCCTCCATGTTTGGACAGAGTGTGGAATTAATCTCTGAAAAATATCACATCCCACTAACAAGAGGCATGCTTCCTACATCAGTATTTATGTTTGGATTAGCGTTTGGTCCGTTGGTTTTGGTCCCTTAACTGAAAAATATGGCCGCAAAAGAGGGATTCTTATTCCTTACACTGTAGCAGGACTTGTTTGTATTTTATCGTTTCTTGCCAAGGGCTACGGCATAATGCTTCTACTGAGATTTGTTGGAGGATTTTTCGCATCAGCGCCAATAATCAGCAGTGGAGGGGCGTTAAAAGATATGTTTGATGTCGGAAGAAGAGCAGACATACTACTAGCATATGCTGTCTTAGTAGCATCAGGACCATCATTTGGACCCATGATTGGAGGAATTGTAACAAACACGTTAAATGATTACCATCCTCTTTTCTTAATTGTAGGTGGATATATGCTTTTGACATCGGGATTAGCATATATGATTATTCAAGAATCCTATGCCCCAGAAATAGTTGAACAAACGAAAAGACACTTATTACAGAAATTGACGAATCATTCTTATCCTTGTTCGTGCACCTCATCTTCACCTAAACTTGAAATTCTCACTCAACAAGACATCGATGGTAGAATTACAAGTCTTGAACAATACTTGTCAAGACCTTATAAACTCCTTAGTACTCATTTGATGGCGTGGATGTCACTTTATGCCTGTACATCATTTGGAGTAATGTATATGGGAGTATCTTGCATGCCATTGATGATTGAAAAGATCTATGGATGGAGCAATGCTGAAGCTGCTTTATTTAATGTATGTCACTTTATAGGTATTCTTGTTGGTACAATCATTAACATATTTGTTAATAGGAGATATCGAAAACATACTCAACAAGTTCGCGTAGGACTATGCAGGTGGGAACCAGAAAAGAGATTTTATGCCATGCTTTTAGGAGGAATTTTCACACCTATGGGATTCTTAGTATTATGGTTTACTCATTCAAAACATTGGGTTGGAATAGGCACTTCACAAGTTTTGTTAGGTGCTGGATTCTTTAACACTTTTCAATCAGCATTGAATTATGTAATAGATGTACATGGCGACTGGTCTGCTTCAGCGGTATCGGCCGTAACAGTCCTTCGATCATTGGCAGCTGGTTTGTTACCGCTGGTTGCAACTTTACTTCTTGATAAAGTTGGAATACGAATATTTTGTCCTGTGATGTTTTTTATTAGCCTGGTAATGATATCATTGCCAATAACGATGTTTTTCAAATGGGGGAAATTACGATTGAGGTACTCCTATCTCGCAGTCGATTTGATGTAAAAGAAAGAGAGTTGCCAGTAAAGTAGTGTCACAGTGGCTACACCAGATTCAAATACAAAAACGACCATAAATAATATGATATGATTTTATAATTCTGTTCTATATATTAATATATACATGTGCTTATACAACAAACCCTCCATTGACTCGAAGATTTTGACCGTTCACCCAACTACCGTCTGGGGATACAAGAAAAGCAATAGCATTGGCAATTTCTTCAGGTTCTCCAATACGATTGGATGGAGTCATAGCTTTAACCATGGCAGTTGATTGCTCATTGTTTGTAGATGTGAAAAGTTCAGTGGAAGTAGGACCAGGAGAAACAGTATTAACAGTAATATTCTTCGCACCAAATTCTTTTGCAGAAGCTCGACTGAATTGTTCAATTGCTCCTTTTGCTGTTATATAAACAGCATAGTTAGGTCTAACAGCACTAGCTCCTGTAAGTGATGTAGAAATAAATATAATCCTGCCACCTTCTGGAATATGAGGACTAGCAAATCGTGTTAAAAATATAGGTCCCTTTACATTAATAGCATGAGATTTATCATAGGATTCCTCGGTTATAGTTGATGGCGTTTCATGAATCATAATTCCAGCATTATTAACGACAATATCGATTTTGTGGAATTTCTCAACAACAGTATCAACAAGTTTACGAATATCGCTAATAACTCCAATATTAGCTTTAATAGCCAAGGCGTATTCGGGACCACCTATCTTCTTAACTGCTTCTTCAGCGGCAGAAGAATCAGAGCTATAATTCACAACGATAAAAGCTCCAAGAGATCTCAATTTAAGAGCGGTAGCAAGACCAATCCCTTTTGTACCGCCAGTGACAATTGCAATTTTACCTTCAAGAGGAGATGTAGTAGCAGGCATATTTGAAATATAACAAAATTCCAGACGTAGGAAGTAAGATGAATAAATGGAAAAATCAGTGAACGTAAATTACACAATGATTTGATTCTTCAAAGAAAAATCTCCAAATAAGAAGATTACTCGTCTGGCCTTTTATAATAATTCAGATAAGACGAAGATACTCGGTTGCCATATCCTTCGTTGCTCCGGAATAAGTATATGCAGCAATGCTGTTGGATTTGGTGAAGATCTTATTTAAAGTACGCCGCATACATCATGACCGCCGCGCAGATTTATCGGAGTTAGCTTTCTAATACCAAAACAGGCTAAAACCCTTGTTTATCTCCTAATTCATGCACAAAGCCTCACGCTATCTCCTGATTAAACATCGAAGCCTCGCATTATCTCCTAAGAAATGGTTATTTCCTATCCAGTGCAGATCAAACGGATAAATGTCATCAACATACTATCTCCGCCCTGCATATGTTAATTCTGATGAATTCCTTGAGTGAATTCTCTACATCCGGGATAGTTTTCCGCAGTTGAACAGGTGGGCAAAAAAAAATAAACTACAACACTCTCTGTTCACACGTGGTCTCCCACCGTATTACTGATGAAAGCTCTTCATGGTTTAAATATGATTGATCGAACGGGAAATCTTGTTTTCCGTGAGATATGGTCGTAGCTGACAAATATGAAAATCAAAAGGTTTATGAGAGAATTAAAAGTTACTATATGTGTCCGGATTTGCATAGCCCCAGAAACCTAGCTCTCCTTCATATCATCATATTTCGAGTGTTCAAAGGGCAGCGCTCCAGCCGCTGGACAACTAAAGTGGTCAAGCGTTGGAGTTTAGGAATAGTAAATGGTAAATCTGGTAAGGGCGTGCTCTTCTTAATCCTCAGATCCTTTATAGGGATCATTCTGTTTCAGTTATCATTTGTATCCAGGAAAGGTAAACTATTACATCTAGTTCCATTTCTTCCGGAAATCTTCAACTGGATCAACCATACCATAATAAAAATTATAGGAATTTAAAACCGTGTCTTAGACGAATATATTTATTTAATCTTACGTTAGGAGGGATCATATCTCATGATTGGAATAAATCCTTTTATTAGCATATATTTTCTGCAGGAACTCTTACCTCTCTGACATGAATGATCTTAACCTCGAATGAAGTAAACTCCTCATAAGAACTACCAAAAACAATTTAATTTATAAATTGAATAATTGGCCTCGAGCGAAGCGAGCTTAGGGGTCTGGGGCATAGCCCCTGCCGCCGGAGGCAAAACTCAGGACGATGGCCCTCGGTGACCTGTTAGGGGTCATCAGCCGCACTGTTGTTTAGCGTTCACGCGTGCCCTTCGATCCTTCCTGATTCCAGTCATAGCGCCATTGGCAAGCGCGTAACCAATATTTTTGTGACTTACCGTTTCGAGCCTAAACAAAACATTTAATCTTGGAACCTTGATGTTGAACTTTGGCATTGAATTTGGAACTTTGAATTTGGATTTTGAATTTGAATATTGAGTCTTTTAAATTGTTTTCTAGATTGACTGGATCATCTTGAGAAATTAAATAGAGAGCAAAATAATTTAAGAGAAAGAATAGGAGTAAAGGTTTTATAGTTCATATCTAATTTTGTTTTGTGTTTCATCAATCTCCATTATTCGGAAGTGTGAGATATATAACTGTATTTCTATCTACCAACCTATGTCATTCATTCATTGATTAACCAGTAATCATATATTACTATCACTTGTTTTTATATCTATATTCATCGAGAGTGGGTTGTTTTTATACACGACATTACTAAATACTGACCATATATATCATCATGTCTGATTTCAGTCCTAATGATACTTTATCGTCAGATTTGAGTGGTATATATGAAGTTTTTACCAAAGCTAGACGATCGATAACTCCTAGTTTTAAAGGTGAAAATTCGATATTGGATAACACAGATAGTGTGAAGCAGGAGTTTAAAAATGTCAACTCCAATGCCAGTACTAATGAAGTTCATGAGGACAACAACAACAACACCAATACCAACACCAGCAATAACAAAACAAATTCACCCTCATCTTCATCTGATAACACTACAAGCTTAATCATCAGAAAGTCAGATGGAACAACAGATAATAACTACAAAAAAGAGATCCCTCAATCCAATGATATTAGCAGAATCAGTAGTAGTGCCACTACAACCGTTGAAGAACCTGAGGTGGATCTCTCTAAATCAAACCCATCAGCATTATTAGATTATGATCTTAAACGTTTCGATATTGACAACAAGAAAGATCCTAGTAAAAAGCAGAACTCTGAATTTGGTGTTCATGAAGCAAGAACTATAAGTGCCCTCGAAAATGAGATTTTCGAATTAAAATTAAAAATCGTATTACTAGAAGAAGGTTATTCTGCGAATGATGACAGTGGTAATTCTGACTTAAAGAAACAGATCGCCCATACAATGGCTCGTCTCATTTCTTTACAAAAAGAAAACCTTGACTTAAAAAATCAGATGCTGGCATCTGATGATGAAAACAATTCAAGTCCATACAACAACGACAATGATAATAATGGCGATTCCCATCAAGACAATGATAGTCGTCGCGATACTGTTGCTGATGAATACGACGACGAGGACTTCGACAATGCGAATAGCTACCACACTCAAAGTCACAGTAGAAATAATATTCAGAATCCGAAAGACTTAGAAAGATATATTGAGAATCTGATCCATAAGAATGAACAGTTAACTCAAGCAAATAATGAATTAGCTGATCAAGTTGATTACCTTGAATCAACCTCAGCTTCGGCACCATCTATAATTCGCTCTGTTCCTACTCCTCATAATTATCATGAGAATATCAATATGAATGATCATTTTAATTCTACTAATCCTCGCGAGAGATTTCAACGTAATCAGCCTGTAATTTCCTCCTTTCAAAGTAATGGATCACCTCCAATGAAAAGATTTATTGAGTCTTTAACTTCAGAAAACAATTCAATTCGTCAAGCCATGCGTGATTGCAAAGATCCCTATTTGACCCATACTCCTCCTCTTGACAGTTCGTCTGCTCCGATTGTTGCTGCCAACACTTATTTTTCTCCAGATCACTTTGATTCGATCTTTCGTCGCTTAGAGCAAATTTTGCGAAGATTACCTGGTGGCTCTTCTAAAATTGCCGTCGCCTATGATTATGATAATGTCGAAGATATCCTTCAGGAATTTTCAAGACAGATTGGTCTTTCAATTGATGACCTACTGGATTATCAATCTAGTCTGAAAGTTGACTTACGAGAGTCTGAGACCAAGCTTCTTGAATCGGTTCATGAAGTAGAGGCAGCATTGAGTGATTTGAATAAGACCAAACTAGATTCCCGCACTCAAATACTGCAGTTACAAGAGCAGTTGAGAAGACGAGATACTCTCCTTCACACATCTGATAAAGAACATGCCGCGGCAGTTAACTCTCTCCAGGATCATAATGCAGTATTGCGAGCTGAATTGAGAAGGGTCAATCAACAACGCGAGGAATTAAAGGAGGTGACGGATGAGATTTTGGTTAGTGTAAGGAAGAATTATGATGAAAGGGCCGATTTGAATTCTGTAATTGACGTAAGTATGATTTCACCAATGTCTTGTTTCCGGACAGAGCCCAACCTCTTACTCGCTTGCTTGGGGAGCCCAACCTCTTACTCGCTTGCTTGGTTTGTGTTCTAACGTTTCTAGTTTATTAATAATGCCTTCGAGACTGTGTCTGAAATTGAAAATTTGTCTTCTCATATGGATGAATTATCAAGCGAGCTTGACAATAAAGAAAAACAGATTTCTGATCAGAAACAAATCATTCTATCTCTTCAAGACACTGTGACAAAACTGAAAAATGATAATGAACAGGGAACTAAAGAAATGATAGAGAATAAAGAATTAATGGAAGCTTTAGAAAGATCACTCTCAAAGCTTAAACTCCAGATCCAACTCAATCAAGAGGAATTGACTACTAAAAATGATCTCATAACTAACTTGGAAGAATCACTATCTAAAAGCTCGGAATATGCTCAACAACTTGATAGACAAATTCAAGATAACAACGATAAGATATCAAGTCTTACTGCAGCAAATCAACCTCTAAATGAGCAAATAGATTCGTTGAAATCGAGTCTTAGTAAGATTCAATTAGAAAAAGCTGAGTTGTCAAAAGAATTAACAGAGAAAACTCAACTTAATGTGGGTCTTGAAGCAAAAGTTCGAGAAATGACTCGTAAATTGGAAGAAGTTAATTTGGTTGTCACCAATGAACAGGACCATGTAAATGACCTTATGGCTGATACCAACAAGATTCGAGTGGAAAAGCAAGATCTTGCCTTTAAACTGAGTAATGCTGAACAACAAATTGATCATGCTCAGCGCGATAATGATAGCTTATCGAAGAAAGTTCAACGATTGGAAGATTCATTAGTATATGAAAGGCTACGATGCGAACAAATGGAGGTCAAGTTAAATAATAACCGAAACGGTGGAACCAAAGGGAGTGGTACTGGTCCGCTTGCCGCAGGCTTACAAGCCTTTAGAGAAGAAAATTATCAACGAATGCTCTCATTACAATCGCAGATCGATCAGCTAGTGCGTGAAAAGAAGCTTGACAGCGATAAGATTAAATTTCTTGAGAATAAAGTTCAAGAGTCTCGTGAGGCATCTTATCGTCTTATGCAGAATTTTTTTAGACAAGTATCAGGATTATTAAGTGATGAAGAGGCTGGTAAGATCTCTAATAATTTTGACACTATCAATAGTGATAGAAGTAAGAGCAAATACGTTTCTATGGAAAAACTGATGGCAGAAGTTTTGACAATTATTAATAATCGATTTTCCGAATTAGATGAAGAACGAAAGCAATTGACAACTGGTAGTAGTAGTAGTGGAAGTGGTGATGAGAGTAAACAAGAAAGTGGTTCGTCTAAATTATGGAAGGCAAGATATTTGATCATGAAGGGCAAGTTCAATGCTGAACGTGAAGCTAGATATGCTGAATATACATCATATGTTGATCGCATTAAACAAAGTGACAGTTATGCTCAGAAATTGGAAAAGCGAGAAACCAATAAAAACAATAATCTTAATAATGGGGCCACTATATAAAATTCATTGTATATTTAATCTTCTAATGAGTTAATGATTTATGATAAGTTAAGTTAATGATGATAAGTATCTCTCATTAAATATATGTTCCGAATAATTTAACCGTTATAGTAAGTTGAATTTGTTACTGATAAATCTCGAACACACTTAAGGTTAGCTACCAGTCTGTTAAAATACGAAAGACCCTGAAAAGGTTAGATAAATTGATGCAAGATCTTGAGATTTAGTTATCAGATCGACTGCTTGGCAACGAGCCGCACGGCTAAGCTCATATACCGCCCATAGAGACTACCGCCGGAAGCAGAATATCGTCAATCCACAGTTGACGGCCAATGGAATTCTCAAATTCTATTTAGAAACAATAGTTTAGCTATTACATTTCATATTGAGCTTTAGGCTTTCGAGCTGGTCATAGAAAGCTCCGTTTTGAGGGATAGTCATTGCATATCTTGCTTCCACCGCCAGGACTTGATGTAAGAGCACGTTTTATCATCAGCTAAAGAAAGATTCCTTAGTGACCTGCTCCTGTAATATCCAGTTCGATTTCAAGAGAGGACAATATAGCTGTCTTAAGTAGAATAGTCGGTGGAAGAGGAGCAATCTTCAGAATATCAGCAGTTAGGAACCAGTGACTTAAACTTTCCCATCGAGGTCTGAGACGGAGATAGTAACCTTACATATAGCACTTATCAAACTTATTAACTCTAAGTAATCAATCTACAGCTGGGCTGAACAACTTAACAATCGATCATGACGTTGATCCTAGCTGTAGCATTCTGCAGTCAATATTCCTACATTGGAAATACCGCTAATTCAATCAAACCGTTAGAATCACTCGTATTTTAGGTTAGAGTTTCAAGCTAATGCTTGGACTGATTGAGTTCGGTTGCATAACGCGTTAAGGATATGGCACTTAAGATACACAGAGAAAAGTGGTCCGTGATACAGAGTATACGTCCATGGATACCTCAGACAATACTAACGCTATAATCGTTTACGTATAAATATTCATTATGTAAGTTAACTTTAAGTCCTGATTGGCAGAATTGTGCGACGGTTGACGATCACCGGCCATCGTTTCATTTATCATAGATTAGTATCATCAAATGCTATGTCAATGAATAAGAGAGTGTCTGGCACTATCAGAGAAAGATAAGGACTCACGTTGGAAACTCTCGCTACATATCGTTACCGTTTCTGTTCAACCCCTGTTTCGCCGTCAGGACGGGAATGTATCTGCTTTAAGAAATATTAGAGACGCACTGCACTGCATGAGAACCCACTATTTTATGTGGCTGCGTTTATCATAACTACAATATGCCATGGTTAAACATGAAGAGCATTAACTAATTAGTGAATTTGGAAGCTGTCAAAGAAGGGCGAAATCTGGAATGAGATTCAATCACGTCCATGACCCTAACCAAAGTTCTATTCCTGGCGGATTAGGACTTGACTAGGCCCACGGGTGCCCCAAGTTGTTATAGTTGAGAACAACAAAAACTGCGGAATATACTGGATAATAGTGCAATCTACTCCATGAAACCAGAGGCAGCCTTCAACCCGATGCGTGCCGGTTGAAAATAATCTTAAGTTTGAAAAGGATCCTTTCTTGGTGGGTGGCGTAGTGTAATCTAGAAAATAATTCAGATAAACCTCTAGCATAAGATAACGGATCCACCGTTGGGGAAAGTATTGGTGGATTCAGTGTATTACTTACGGACGAAGTCGAAATCCCCGATTGCAGCCATAAATCAGACGAGCCAACCCACTGGAGACAGGCGACGAAGAGAACGGGTTCTTGGAACCTGTATCCAGTATTCCTTACTGTACTATTCGCTCTAAAGATAATTAATTATTTTACACTGATCATCATCATATACTGAATCAGCTTAATATGTTTTTGGAGTACATTGGCAAGTCGTTGAGGCGTTTTAAGGCACGATATCCGGAACAAGAATTTTGCAGATCGTGCAGTTGCAGTGTAAGTTTGTGAAAGACATCTGACCAGAAGAATAACACGTTGAATCGAAGGAAGGGGCCAGGAGAGAGAGAGTCGATGTCATTTACGGTTGATTCAGATTAATTAAAATCCCCTGACATATAATCTAATTCGAAGATAGATAAGGGAGCGAACCAAAATAGATAGAGAGCGATAGAGAAACAAATAACAAGATTTTATTATCGAACTGACGGCGAAACTTATTTATTATTTCTCAGCACACCTCGGAATTCTCCTGATCTTATCCGAAGTGACCAAAAAAATATGAGCTACAGAGTGAAGTTTTAATTAAGCCGTGGTTTCATCCGATGATTAATGAGGGCTGGCTAGGTCGCGACAGATGGGAAACTAATTAAGCTGCAGACGAAAAGGCAAAACGGGCCGCTGATCATGATCATGCACTGAGTAAATTGTTTTTCTGCCGTGGGATCTTTCCGACAGGCTCGTGCGCTGATGTTTCCAAGAGCCATGGCAACGTCGGTGAGGATATCGGTCTCCGTCGCTGGATCCTTAGGGTGAAGGAGACAAATGTGGAGCGAGTCTGGTATTTCACCTCGATTACCGGAGATCCAATTCAAGATTGATCAGAGCAGGCATAACCAGTTAGACTGAGTATCATTCAAGAGCTAACGTTGTTACATGTTAATTAGAATAAGGCATGTGCGTTAATCCTCAGAACTGGCGATTGGGGAAGATTTGAAAGATCTACGCATGCAGCGGCAACTATACATCAATTCAACGAACTGTTATGTATATCTCCGTAACTGGAAGTTGCAGAACAGTACTTCTGGAAGTGATCCGGTCTATGGTTCGATCGATCGACGACGACACGCCAGCGGCTTGAACCAGGAAGCCGCATGGAAACAAAGAGACGGTGCGGTGCGGTCTATGACCATAGAGTTAGTTACTGCCAGTTAAGTCTAGTTAACTGCGGATTGATGTTAGATCAGTGAAAACGACTCAATGATGGGAAATATAGAGTCAGATAGGATGACAGGCATTATTAGCTTGTGATGAAAGACATAATTCCAATATCAATGATAGATGTCAAGTCTAGAGGGATTATATATAACCGCTCGAAGCCGCGTATGATTCTCCTCTGGTAAATGGCAGATCTTGTAATATTAGTTTGGATGGTTAAGTATATATTCACTCGCTCGGAGATCTGTCCGTTATTGACACTTTCGGAGATCGATTTCAACAGTAGCGATTGCCCTAGCCTCCGAAGAGAGAACTAGGCTCCATTAATTCTAGGTGATGCTGTTAAATCTTAACTGCTAGGCGTTAATGGAAAATGTCATTCTTATTCTGTCAATATATTTCCACGCTACACTCTATTGAGCTTACAGTAGTAGTGTGTTCAATTTTTTTTCGTCGAATAAATTCGCTTTCGAGCCTAGTAATACTGCCCACAAAAACTTCGCTCCTGAAATTATCATCTTACGTTCTCAAGTTAGTTTAGCTTAACGTCGAAAGAACTAGATTGTCGGAGAAGGGGCCGTAGCACCCTGCCTTACCATTCCCATTCATCCCAGTTTTGTCTCCGGCGCGGGCGTGGCCCAGACCCCCTTGCTCTCACTATGCTCGAGAATCTGTAGGGATTTAACCTCGAGCGAAGCTCAGCCGCCGGAGGCAGAACCCCACCCCCGCCGTATCAGAATCAAACTTGGCACACAGATGCCAGGGACAACCGAGGCATCTATACGCTTTCAAGGATTTAAAAATATGTCCATGCTGTTTTGGTCAATTTAACAGTTAACGGTTTACATACAGCTACATATTTAAGGCGATTTGGGCGCTTGACAATTCAAGCGAAAATCCCTACTAAAGATCTAGCCGCTAATGCATAAAATGCATAATGCAGCAACGTTTTTCAACTATTTTAGGTAATTTTATGCAACTGAGATAGTTTCTTTTTATATAAACTTAAAATAATTGGTTGTAGAGTACTACATATATTATTTCTTTTTTATTAGGCTTGGCACATTCATTAAGAGCACAGACACGCAGGCACTTTTTACTCCACTCTGTTTATGCGGAATCAAAACAGAAGCAGTCTTTAATAGGAGAGCAGGAGAAGAAGAGGAGAAAAACAGCGAAGATTAGAGACACAGGCAGGAAGAAATAGGACAAAAGAGGAGCATGAAGAGGGGGCAGTAGGAGGGGTTTCATCATTTGCTGGATTTTTAAAAATTACTTGTATGGAATTTTTGAGTTGATCTACATATCTATATCTAGTATCTCTTTTCTATCTATCTACTTTTTTTATCTTTACTAGTATTTTTTTGTGATCGCGATATTTATATATGATATAATCCACAATTTTGACTAGGAAATAGTAGAAGAAATTTATTAGAGAATTTGATACATTTTTAAAAATTCTTCTGCTAATGGTTTAAAAGTATTGGAGCAACCAGTTTTTCATTCTTAATTGTATATTTAAAAAGAAGAATCCTATTCAGCTTATCTCACTACACTTCAATAAGATTAATTTCGATTTGTTTGATCTATATAAGGACAAAAGTACCCCCCAATAATATTCGCATGAAAATCTCCTGATATTCTTTTACATCTAAAATTAACACCGAACTTCTGTCTATTTCATCATAGACATTTTTAATCATGTCCGAGAAAGCTTCAGAGATATCAGAAGTTCAAACGCATGATTTACTATCTCATAATTCTAATGATAATTTAGATGGAAAATCGACTGCGCCAGCTTCTCCAAATGATAAAAATCCAGAGATTGCTGTTAATGAAATGAATACTCTGCATGGTGATGATAACGATCATATTGCAGCTCAACAATCACAGCATCAACAATATAAAGTATATAAAAGAAGATGGATCGGTATTTTATGTTTATCACTGTTAAATATATGTACTTCTTGGGGTTGGTTATCATTTGCTGCCATTTCTAGTTATACTGCTGATTATTTTAATCTTAAAACTCAATCTCCCGTTAATTGGCTATCAACTGTTATCCTTTTTGCTTATATTGTTATTTCTCCTTTAGTTTGGCATGTTTTAACTAAATATAATATTCGATATGCTTTAATTATTGGTTCTGTATTGGCAGTCATTGGTAACTGGATTAGATATGCTGGTACTAAATCTAATAATTTTGGTGTCCTTATGTTTGGACAGATTCTAATTGGTTTTGCTCAACCTTTTGCTTTAAGTTCTCCTGCTTATTATACTGACATTTGGTTTACTTCCTCATCACGAGTTTCTGCTAATGCTATTGCATCTTTGTCTAACCCTCTTGGTGGTGCTATTGCGCAATTAGTTGGTCCGGCTATTGTAACTCAGAGTTCTCAATTACCAACATTCGTTTTAGTTACTGCTGCTGTTACCACTGGTTGTGGTGTTTTAAGCTTTTTTGTTCCAGCAACTCCTGAACTACCTCCTTGTCCGTCTTCTGCAATTGTTAAATTATCGGTTAGAGATTCACTTAGGTCTCTATTAAAGAATCCCAGTTTTATATCTGTTTTAACTATGTTTTCCGTTTATGTCGGATTTTTCAATGCTTTTAGTACTTACACTAATCAGATTCTCGAACCTTATGGATATAGTTCTAATGAAGCCGGTATTGCTGGCGCTGTTCTTATTTTTTCTGGTATTTTCTTTGCTGCTTTAACTTCTCCATTAGTTGATAAGACTCATATTTTTAAGAAGATTATTGTTATTCAAGCTCCACTTATTTCTGCTGCTTATATTGCTGCAATTTTTATGGCCACCAAATCTCAACAACTTGTTGGTCCATACCTTGTATCAGCTATTCTTGGTGCTACGTCATTTTCTCTTTTGCCTATTTTTCTTGAATGGACTCAGGAACAAACCTCTCCTGCTGACCCTGCTGTTTCATCATCATTATTATGGGCCGGAGGTCAATTATTTGGAGCTATTTTCATTATCATTATGAATGCCCTTAAATATCCTGCTGATGAAGGCAATCCGCCTGGAAACATGAGAAGAGCTTTAATTTTTGAAGCTGTTGTTGCATGTGTGGGTTTGATTCCTATTTGGAGTGTTAGTAAATCGAAGCAGAATGCTCGTGTACTTCTTGATACTGCTAGTGTTTAAATAACACCAAGTGTAGCATAGACTGTTTCTTATTTTTTGTTCACGCATTTTTTAACGATTTTTACATCTGCAGTTGCAGAAGTATGTATGTACACATCTTTGTTTTTGTTATGATTATTGTAATATTCACTTAACTTAAATTAAAATCACGTTCATTTCCAGTCCGAAATCTTAGTTCCATACTTGAATTCCTGAATTTTGCCCCAGGGAAAAAATATCCTCCTGCTTAAAGGCCAGTAGGAGCCTGGTGTCCTGTCCCGGAATCTGTGGCGTGTAATGCTTGGCGTCACCTGCTCTGAGAGAAGTGAGAGGGTACGCACCTGGAGGATACGTGCTTCCGGCAGCGGCCCTTTGCAAGAGCCTGGATATGTTGGAGCAGAGCCCCATCCAGAGGAGGCAAAACATAGGGTGGCAGATATTAAATTACAGTGTACCCAGTCGTATATAAAATAAAGTTAAATAAATCATCAGAATCTATACCATCATACTCTTCTTGTTAGTTCCTCCATTGTTGGACATCTTGATGACTTTCTGCCCAACGTATACAGGACGACCAATTGGGAGTAAAGGAGCTACTCCACATCTCATAACAGGAGGAAGTTGTGCATCATTTGTCTGTATATCAACCCCCCCTGAAAAAGATTGCTTCGATTTTGAAGATGACGGCCTACTAATATCTTTTATATCGTCAGATAAAGAAGGTGAACTAGAATGATTGTTACTCTTCCCAGACTGTTCTGCTGAGACTAAAGAAATGGGAGAAAAAGACGTTGGTCTGGCAAGTTTATCTAGACGAGAACGATATTCAGTTATTTCCATTTCTTTCGCTTCACGAAGTTGATTCAGTGCAATACGTAAAGCGTCGCGTTGGGTTTCAATCATTTTAATTCGAGACTTAGGTTCAACCAGTGGTTTTTCAGATTTTAATTGCTCGATACGTTTCTGTAATTCAAGAGTGCGTTTACGTTCACTGTCCAATTTTTTCTGGTAATCAATCATAATATTTCGTCGTCGATCATCAGATTCTTTTAATTTCATACGAAGTTCTTTCACTTCTTCCGAATCGGTAGGGGTAACTGGTGCAGCGATTTGTGGGATCATGGGTGATACCGGCATTACAGGTGAAGGAGGGGGTTTATTATTATTATTGCTGTTGTTATCGTTGTTGTCATTAATTAATTCGTCATTGGTATTATTAAGATGTTCATGCTGTTGATGAGGATGATAAGGTTCATTATGAAGTTCATTGTTAACAATTTGCTGTAAAGTTGGCGGATTAGTAGTAGTTGGAGTAGTTGATGAAGAACTTCTTACCCCAAGAGACCCAAATGATGATCCTAAAGAACCTACAGGCTCCAAAGGAGCGAATGGAGAACCACCTAACAAAGAATTTCGACTGTGAGGTAAAGAACTTCTACTATAAGTAGAATCTCTGAGGTTGTCTAATGAAGGAGAGACCGCACCCCTGGATGATCTTCTATCAGGATGGATTTGATAAAATTCTTGAGATTGTTGCTGTAATAATTGTCGATGTTGATGCTCTAAAACAGTAGAATATTGATAATCAGGAACCAAATCTGAGGTTGAAAATTCCAGAACAGGTGATGAAATGACAGGACGATGATTTTGTTCGTTAGGAAGTTGACTAATACTTGATCTTTTCATCCATGAAGAAATTCTACTTGCTCTCTTTTTTTGCGTTGATGTATTAGTTGGTTGTGACTCATAAATAGAAGATCGGGAAGGAGTAGAATGTAGTGTCGGCTGATGCGGTTGTTGATAAGTTTGTGCTTGTTGAATAAATGAACTTCTTGGATTATGAGGATGAATATTTATATACGTTGATTGCCGAGATTGACGGGAAGAATCCTGATTATTTCCCATACCATGCAATGAATACGAAGAAGATTTCATTGATAAACTTGGTTGTACAGATATTCTTGAACTATAAGTCGGTGGAGGGCTAATACTCTCACTTGGGGCAGGATAGTTATGATTCATAGTTCCGCTCATACGATTGATCGAGATTTGACTATTGTTACTATTTCTTCCTAAATATTGTAATGGAGGTGGTGGAGGTGCCCGCCGATTATTAGCATCAAAAGTAGAAAGACTCGTATTACTATTATTACTATTACTGCCGAGATTATTAGTGCTCAATCTGTTATTTAATAGCGGAGTGCTAGGTTTCCCCTGAATGATATTAGTAATTGTAGCAGTAGCAGTTTGATGATCAGAATATCCTACAGTTGTAGCAGCAGATGAAGAGGAATCTGAAGATGAAGAAGCAGAAGATGATCCTGTACCTGCTGATGGTGGAGTCTGACCAATGCTATCTCTAGATTTCAATCTACTATGAGCAGCTAAGATATGATCATAAGAATCGCTGAAATGATTTTCAATAACCTCAGGCATTGGATAATGATGAAGGTGAAACACAAAACAACAGAAAAGTTTAAAATGGATTGAGCCAATGAAAATGAAACAATTGAAATAAATAGAAACAGTTCACGAATAGAATCAAATGAATAATAGGATTGAGATAAATCGACTGAGGCAAAATGATATCTAAATAATGACTCGCTGGTATATCTGGTCTACCGTATCTTCCCCCTCTGAAACCAACACCCCCTTGCTTGAAAGCTTGGTACTTTAATTTTCACAGTTTGAAAATTTCGAGATTTGTCTTATATAGGTTTAGATAAGAATAACTTCGAAATCTGTAGAAGTATCCTTCTTAATGAGGCAAGTACTAGTTAATAACGAATCAACAGTTCAACAAGAAGAATAGCAATAACAAAAGAGAAGAGGAAAAGATTAGTTGGTTCACACAATTGTTAGAAATTTCCTTACTGGGTTAATTATCAGACAAACTTTATTCTCCACAGATAATAATTAATATTTTAACAGTTGGAATGCACGACCAACACAATCGGTTATTGATTAACCAGAATGGAAAGTTTGGAATTGTGAAATTAAAAGAAAGAGAGTATTTCTCGTTTAATAGTTTAAAACTTAGAGTTGATTTCTTTTCTTCTACGTATGGAAAGAAATGAAAATAACTGTATAAAACTGATCTGGAAGTTAGTCTTTGAAATATCTCAGAATATCTGGTTATTGAATCTTACCTCAACTCAAGGCCTCAAATGATAATGAATGAATGAATAATGAATTTTTATAATGCTATCCTTATGGTTTGGTGTGATCAAAAACAATTCAAATTAAAACGCAAGAGAAGAGAAAGAAAGGATTCCGAAAGAGAAATTTAATTACTTCTGCAGAGCTTGTATGTCTCTGTCACTCTTATTACTGATATTACTTTTTTATTCTATAGCTCTGTTCTATCACTCTGTTCTATCACTCCATTCTATTACTTCGTTCTATTGTTATTAATGTATAATTACCAGTTCAATCGGTTGTAACTTGTCGGTCTGGTAATGGTTGGATGTTGCCCAGTCAATGGTTGGTTGGTCTGAGGTTCATGGGTCAAATAAATTTCACCGCTTAATTACTGAGTGGGGGGGAGAAGGGGGTGAAACGAGGAGGAGAGAGGGGATTACAGAGCGTATAACAAACAACCTGATTTACATGCACATCTCTGCCTAATACGCAAAGCTTAATGCTGCTGAGCTATGACGGATTCGGGGATTGGATGTGTAGTAACCAACCCAGACCTCTTACCCAGGCGCCAGACCAAGACCCCTTAGCTCGAGAACAGGACAACAAGAATCGCGATGGGATTCCTTCCTCCCGTCCACCCGTTCCCCTCTCTCCAACGAAACAAGAGCTCAGGCCCAGAATTAAAACATTGTGATTTTTTTATAGGTCTCAAAAAGGTGAATAGTACAGCACTTGCGTATTTTGGTTGACACACACTCTCTCTCGATTGCAGAAGTGGGTCCTCGAAGCATATATAACTCGTTGGAATAATATAATTAACGCGTTTATGCGCGTTTTATTACTATGAAACCCCGATAGGGATAATATGTACAATTATTATTTTGTTTCAGTTTATTTTCAGGGGCAACTTAAAATGAAACGTCAGTTCCCATAACCTCATTTATAGAAATAATTAAACATAATACTTGTTAATTATCCATAATGATTTACATAATTCCTATTCATTAATAGAATAATCTGTGCAATGTCATTCTCACTAAAATCGACTGGTTACGGCTAATATTTATGTACATGTATGGAACCGAATACGTGTACTGTACGTTTCATTGTGTATCGGACGGTCTTTGTATCCTACGGTGAGGATCCGAATGTCATATATGTTAATATTTAACGGTAACTTGTGTCCTGGACTCAAAAGAGTTTTTGAGATAGTTTAACACTGTAAACCACTTAAAAGTACCGCAGTAATTTAGCGTCTTTTCACTTGTTTAACGCCGCATACTTACCCAGTTCTCCAGTTCGTATAAAACTAACTCGGCTTAACTGACCGTCAACGGCTAATCGGCGCTGGATTGTGGTAAGTACTATAATTAGTAACTCGATGGTTTTTTGAACTTTATCCGATCGATCGCATCATTAATTCTGCGGGCAGGCGGCGCTGTGGCATATGTCACTAATACGTTAAATTGATTGTTAACATTTCCGATCCACGATTGGAAGTTTTCTCCAGATGCTTGGAGGGGGTGGATTAGTTAAGTAACGTACAGGTGGCTACATGAGCACTATATAACGACGGTTGCGGCGATTGCTTAATATGACAATCAACAGCTCAATTCTGTTAATTTAGAACCTTAACTCAACTTATATAATGGTCTGTGGTGTGCTGTAAATAAATCGTAGTGATATTTATAAGCAACAGAAAAGTATATGTATTTTCATTTACATTAGAGTTAGTGCCATTCAGCCCAGAAAATCATGTCCATCACTAGTGACATAACCTGATATGAGTTGTCAGATATAAGAGATACAAATTATATAGTAGACATCCATAGTTATCACACCTAAATCATCTGCTCACGTTATCGATATTCAGGGACAATTTATGCGGCTTTAGGTAAATACTCTATGCACTTTGACCTGCATAAGGTCACTTTAGCATTAAGCTTGACAATTATTTGGGATATATATTTCTTCTTCCTCTAAGTTTCTTGTTTATTTGAAATAATATAGTTTGATTATTTATACTTTAAATTGTACTATTATTAGTTTTCAACAATCGGTAAGCATCTACGTCTCAATTGGAAAGAATGTATCCCGAAGGCTGAAAGTTTCATGAAGGATATCTCTATACAAATTATGAAGTGAAATGAACTTTGTGAAAGGGCCGTGAGTTGAAGAGTGTTTAAATCGCTCTATAACAAGGAATGCTGTCGTTTGCTTACGAGTCAACCCGGTTGATAAGAACCAGGAAATAGTTGTTGATCTAATTGATTCTTGCCTAAAGTTAGAATTTTATGATGATATGCTCGATAGGCTTAGATCTCCAAAAGTACTCGCAGATGGTGCTCGAATGTCGATGGAGTACGAGACTCAATCTCCTCAGATGCGTGCATTCATCTGCACTGGTTGTTCCTCACAGTAAAGGTGATACCTGGAAACCCGGTGCTGTTAACTTGGTTGACGAAGTCACGGCAAGAAACGAGATTATTAACGATGTTTACCAAAACTGTTTGGGATAATTCCTAAATCTCGACTCCCGAGCTCTTCAAGTTGCCAAGACGATGGACTACCTTTCACTTGATAAGAGTATGATGGAAAAACTGGAATGGCTTTAGCCAAGTCACGTTCATACAGGATGTTATTGATTTACTAGAAGATCACTTACAAATACAACACTGAGAATAATGAGTAGTGAGGGGATAGAGCCTTGCTCTACTTGGTAGAGGTAACAAGGCCTGCGCCGATTCCAAACGAGAGATTATAATAGACACATTCATTGGACTGAAGCGGGCCGAGCAAGGGTGCTGAATATTACCGATCGAAGTCAAGTCGTCGAACAGCGAGAAGATCTTGTTTGGAGGGATCTCCTGAACTACTCATTGGAGGTTGTCACTCAGTCGGATCGGTCAGGTATTACAGGCCGATCTTCTGCTTTCTACTTTTTCGACCTATGCAGAATATGCCGAAGTCTAACGAAAGATGTACTTCGCTCGGTCAAAGCATATCTTTGAATGTAATGATTTGGACTGTATGGATATGATAATTCACTCAGAGATGGTGTGTCAGTATGAAAGACCCATCTGATAAGGAAATGAACCTAAAGATCTCCAGTGTATTATTCCGCCCAGTCCGTAATGTATGGCAATGTTACGATCGCATTCGGCATATCTGATCAAGGATTATTGGTCAACTTTAAGTCAACAGAATTAAGAGCACGACCACATGAAACTCAATCTCAAAGCCATCCTTGGCATTGGGCGAAAGAGCGGTCAAGCACAGGATATCTGGATGCTTCCTGAGAGACCAGTATACAGGCAAGAATTTATCCCCACCTGTGCTTGAAAATCATATGTGGTGATATATCGACCTGCAAGCTAATGTTTACTGGAAACGAGATGAAGGGATGTGTCTGGGCTTGTGGTGGATTTCGATATGTCCGAGAGGGAGTGGGGCGTCGATATTGTCCTTATGGGACTGGAACTTATCCATACATTGCATGACGATTACTAGATGGATCACCGGTTATACCACGACATTGCATCCTTGGTCTGGGTTCTGTTGAAATAATATGAATATAGGTCGATAGGTCTACACCTGGAAACTATTTGGATTCAAGGATTTTTGACCGGTCTCAACCATCAAGTACTTTGTTAAGCTGGCTGCCGGCATTAATGGAATGTGAACGGGGTCCTTAGAGATTTTATGACAATATCCAAATTTTAAAGTGTCCCACTCCATAGTCGTCCAGCGAGGCATTCCCCTGATCTCTCGCTAGTTCGAAAATTAAACCGTCCCAAAATGGACTGGCCGATAAGAGCTATGCATGCATGCATGCAGCTAGCTATAGCTATAGCTAGCTAGGCGAATTGATTAATCACGTGTTTCTTACCCGGCTTAGATTAGTACTTATGCGTGACCACCAAAAAAAATTTGGTATCGCGATCGTCAGATATTTTTCTGTCTATTAATTATCAAGTAGTTGGGATTCTGAAGATATTAACTGGTTATTATCGAAAGGAAGTAGTTGTATCTCTTGTCTTTTATTGACTAAGGAATCCTTTGTTTATTTACTCCTCCCTATTTATTTATATAGAGATTTACAATGAGGAATTTGGTTCTACTTGGAGGGAATTCACATCCAGAATTAGTGAATAGGATTTGTCAGTCCTTAAATATTGAAAGAAATGAAGTGTCTGCTCATAAATTTAGTAATGGTGAAACTTCAGTAACTATTAAAGATTCGGTTAGAGAAAAAGATGTTTATGTCATTCAATCTGGATGTGGACATGTTAATGATAATTTTATTGAATTATTGATTATGATATCAGCATGTAAAATTGCATCTGCTAAAAAAGTGACTGCTGTTATGCCATTATTTCCTTATTCTCGTCAACCGGATGTTCCATATACTAAATCAGGAGCTCCATTAACTGTCTCTGGTGGAGTTAGTAAGGTTGGTGGTAGTAGTATTGGTGCTAATAATGTTGGTGGTAATAATGGTGCTTCAACTAGTCAAGGAACAGCAAAACCTAGTTCTTCTGGTTCTGGCACTTCTTCTAATTCTTCTCAGAAAACTTTTACTTTTGAAAGTGTCCCTGGCACTCCTATAAGACCTTCATCAAGATCAGGCGTATTATCAAGAAAACCATCTGATCCTCCATTATCTCCAAATCTTAATGCATTGGCTCTTAAAGAAAGATTAATAGATCATCAAAGACCAAGATCTGGTTCAACTCTTACTAATACTACTACTTCATCCTATTCTAGAGGTTTAGAAAATAATTCCGGTTATCGAGAATGGGCTGCTCAAGCAGGTACTTTAATCGCATCACTTTTAACTTGTGCTGGTGCTGATCATATTATCACTATGGATCTTCACGATCCTCAATTCCAAGGTTATTTTGATATTCCTGTTGATAATCTCTATGGTAAACCATTACTTCAACATTATATCTCTTCTAGAATCCCTGGTTATCAAGATGCCGTTATTGTATCACCTGATGCTGGTGGTGCTAAAAGAGCTACTGCTATTGCCGATTCATTAGGTATGAGATTTGCCCTTATTCATAAAGAAAGGCGTCCTGTGAAAATCCTGGGGGAATTTTCTCGTCATAATGCTACTACAATGCTTGTTGGTGATGTAAATGGTCGAATGGCTATTCTTATTGATGATCTTGTTGATACTGCTAATACAATTACTAGAGCTGCTAAATTAATTAAAGATCAAGGTGCTAGTAAAGTATATGCAATTATAACTCATGCTACATTCTCTGGTGATGCTATTGAAAGAATTAAAGCTTCTGCAATTGATCATATGGTAACTACTAATTCTACTCCTCAGGATGAGCATATCCGTAAATTAGGTGATAAATTAGAGGTTATTGATGTGTCGAGAGTATTTGGTGAAGCTATTAGACGAATTCATAATGGTGAATCTGTGTCAATGTTATTCGATCATGTTGGAGTTTAAACAGAAAAGAATGAAATTTCGTAGACTCAACTATAGGCGATTATTGATAATTCTACTAATATAATGATCACGATATATATTTATAATAAAATCTAAAAGCATTATGGATATTGTACGCCGTAGTTGGCCCCCCGTTACTCGCTGCTCCCGCAATTGCTGAGTTCATCTATCATCTAACCCGAGCAAAGCGGGTGAAAGATCTCGTGCGCCCCACCCGAGGCAGATAAAAACAGGAAAAAATAATGCATGTGATAGGAAGTTAATAATAATAATAATAATAGTAATAATAATAATAATATGATAATGATAATGATAATTATAATAAATATAAACTAGAACTGCCAATCATCTCACTTCTTATATGCTTCCAAATGGGCCTGTTCTGGAGGAACAAATGTATGTTCATGATTAGATCCTTTAAGAAGTTCACCACCTTTGCCAATAGTACACATTTGTAACGATTGAATCCAAGGATCAGCAAAAATCTCCTCTAGAGTGGCTCGCTTCTTGACATCAATTTTCAACATATGTCCAATAATTGGTCGACTCTCGTGGTGAAGTAAACGAAGAAGGCGCCATGGCCCTTTGATGATGTTTGGTGGTGGTGGTCCCTCAAGTGCACGACTACTTGGAGTACGCACTGTATCTTTCTTCTGAGCACCACCAGCCACATCATTAGCGTTAGCAGAGGAATTATTAGAACTACCACCAGGAGTATGAGATAAACGGCTAGGATTTATAGGATGAGCAGCATGAGCAGCAGCCACTGCATTACCAACAACAGATTGTTGCTGACCAGGAAATGATCTATTAGAAGCACCACTATGATCTTGGTTGACAGCATTAAGAAGATTCACAATACTATTACTTGAGTTTATACCTTGTTTATTATTGGCAGCAGTATTAGCGGTGGTGGTGGAATTGGCAGCAACAGCACCAGTACTAGTGTTGGCAGTACTACTAGAACTATTAACATTATCACTAGAATTGTTGGTCATAGGAGTTAACGGCTCGCCATTAGGACCAGTTGGACCTTCAGGTTTAGAAGCAAATAACCTATATGAATTATCATTGTGATGGGGAGCCTTCCAAGGAAATCTTCTTAAAGTCATACAACAAAAAATAACTGCACAAGACCATACATCAGCCGGTCTAGGATCATAATCTTTACGTGATAAAACTTCAGGAGCTAAATAAGGATCTGAACCAACCACCCCACGAGCGAGAACAATATCAGCTTCAAAGGGATATCTGAAAACACTTGAACTCCCAAAATCAATTAGTTTAACAATTCCTTGTTCAGTTACAACACAATTATCCAATTTAAGGTCTCTATGAGCTAAACCCATATCATGAAGATATTGTACACCACTAAGAATTTGTTTAAAACAACAACCAATTTCATTAGTTGACATTTTACCAGACATTACAATGGCAAAAAAATCATAAGGACAATATTCCATAACTTCAAAATAACGACCTTCTTCATGAATAATATCAAGAGTTTCAATAACATTGGCATGATGTAAAGTTGACCCGATACAAAATTCAGCCGTTACCTTTTTAGCATATTCTCTTTCACTTTCATTTGCATGTCTTAATCTAAATTCCTTAACAGCAAATACAGTACCATCGGAAGATCTTTTCATTAAACGAACAGAGCCACCAGCGCCAGAACCAAGTACACGACCCAATTTACCGTATTTTTTAAATCCTTCTTCCATGAATGGTACGTTTTTATTACTTAAATTAGAAGAAGAATCATTCCGTTGAATAGTAGTTGGCGGAGCAGAAGCTAAAACCGAAGACATTTTAGAAGAATTTTTATGGAACTTTCTATTAGGCTTAAAGAAACGTTTTAATTCCATCATTGATCCGTGAGTTTTATGTAATCCACCAGAATCATCATGATCACCACCGCTACCACTACCACTACCACCACCACCAATAACGGATTTTAAAGAAGGGGATTTATCTTTTTCTTTATGATGAATACCACTACTAGAGTTACTACTTAAAGTTTTTATACTCCCAGTAGAACGATGAAGATGGCCTCTCTTCTTCGAAAACACAAACCGTGGGGCAATTTCATTAACATTAAGAACTTGAGGTGGACGTAGTTTACGAGCATATGGATCATTTTGATCAGCTGAAGGGAAAACACTAACTGAAGGAGAAGATTCTGCAGAAGGAGAGGATTCTCTAGAAATGGTTGGAGACACAGAGCCCAATTCGAATTTCGCCTTTGATATATGATCATCATGATGACCATTATTGTTGCCATTATTGTTATAAGATGATTGAGGAGAGGTAGTCGAAATATCACTGCTCGCACTTGTTGTATTTGATAATTCACTACCATTACCCCCACCAGTAGCACCACTTGCACCAGTGCCAACGGTTGCAAGGAATGGGGCACTTGCTCTTGTTTTAAAAGTAGGAGGGAGAGATGAAGAAAAGGTGCCAGTACCACCACCACCACCAGGACTATCTGCGGGTATATTTGTAGGACTTCTTGGACCAGAAGGTGGAGTAGAAGGAGATGAAGAAGTTGTACCAGCAGTTGCTGTTGTTGCAGTACCACCACCAATATTAGTTACAGCAGAATATGATGAAACAGTTTGAGGTATAATCCTTGGTGATGCAAGTGGTGATTGCTTAACTGGAGAAACAGGAATACTATTAGCTTTAGAAGTTGATGTATCACCAGAAGCTTCAGAAGGGGAAGCAATACCAGAACTACTCGTATGAATACCACCTTCTTGAGATTGAGTTCTAGATGCAGGTAATGAATATCGTTCATAAAAAGCTTCAGTAAGTAATCTACTTTTTTTCAAATTTATATCACCTAATCTTTGAGATACTCTGTTCATGATTGAATCGGATGGGTTTTCATTTGAAGAAGATGATGATGTTGATATTTTTGTAGGAGGGTTTTCTGATAATGATGAATTTGTACTACCAGTGGTATTATCATTTCGAATATTTGATGATCCAACCATGATGATATATGGATATAGATAATAATATTTACAAAAAATGGAAAGGAAGAGATATGCTCACCAAAAATAATCAATAGTAAGACCTAATTATCGAGAGACAAAACTAGAAGACTTAAATAACTTTACTTAGTACTGTGGACGTCTAATAGAACAGAATCGAAAAGAGTATAAGATAATGACCAACTACCATCAAAAGAAAATAGTAGCAAACTGGCTAGGAACAAATTCAATTCCAGTCTTGTGGTCTGTATGTCCTACCAAGTCTTCGTCTGTATCCTTTTGTATGTTCTACCAAATCTTCGTATTCGTGTCAGTTCTATGTCTAAGTCTTAGGTGTGTTCTCTGATGATGACAATACCAATGACAAAGATAATGATAACTAATCAATGACAAAGCCAAATGATATAACTATATTTATCGATATAATATCGACAATTCTCAATGTCAATGACAGACAATGAAGAAAATGATTCTCAAATGAAGATCACTTTGATAATAATAGTAATGACAATGATGATAAGGATGATTATAATAACAATGATGAACGATAATGATTCTTAATAAACAAAAGATCCACAACGTTTGATGAGTTAAAAATTAAGAGACATAGAAAAAAAATGTAGGAAGTGGACAGTTTTATCCCCGCGGGGCGTCGAACAAAAAGTACTGTGAGTTCCGGTTAATAGAGAGAGACTAATGAGAGGCTTGTTAAGTTATAGTTGACCGGGCTACACCACACAAACTTAAAACCGATCCGGTCCATCAATTCAATATGAAAAGACTAGGAAAAAACTATAATACTATAATACTATAAAACTATAATAATAAATGATAAGTAATTAATAAATTAATAAATAACAACCTCTTTTCCTTTTCTCTTTAACTTCTCATTGATCGGGACTCTTTTACTCACTCTCGATTATTTGATCACTCACGTGCTCTCTTTGTCTTTGCGCCGGACATGCGCGCGGATTGGCGTACGAACTGGATCGCCAGCTATAGTGAGTTCCCTTTCCATTTGCCTCCGGCGGTTGGGGACATTGCCCCAAAACCCTCTAGCTCTCACGAGTCACTACTCTCGATAATTGTCTTTTCACTCACTGTTAACCTTCTTTCTATCGTTTCCTCCCTTGTCTTTTTGTTATTCTTTTATCTCCATCTCTCACTCTCTGCACATGTGTTCCCCTTCGGTGTCTTTCGCCTCTTGTTATTTATTGTCTATCTCTATATTGAGGTAACTGATTATGCAAATTAGATATGCAGTACCGGTAAATAATTAACGGGGTTAATAACGGGGTTAATAACATAGTTTCTCGGAGGCAAGGCGTAACAATGGTCCATTCTACCAACCAACCAACCAAAAGAGAGATCCATCTGTCTACCTGCTGCTCACTGAACATCGCCTTCGCTCGCCGCACTTGCTCAATAATGTACATGCATAAACTAATGGGCTTGGCTAGAGAAACATAATAAGTTCTTAATACCGCCGCATACGCATGCTTCATTTAACAATAAAAGAGTCGGCTTCATCAGCAGCCGGGCCGGTGTTGAACCTCTTTTAAGGTTGCCGTTAGAGGTTCCATTATACAGTTACAGATTACCGGTAGAAGTACGGCAAATACATAGAGATTTAGCCGCGCTACCGTATATCGATATCCGTTGCGTGCCGAAGGAGGGTAATAATAGCGAGCGCGCGGGTGCTTGTCCGGAAAAACTCCGACCAAACACAAAGCGATTGTCTGTACATCCGGTGCGGCTTCTTCCCCGGGTAGCGTACCAAGGCTCGATCAGTGGCTCGACGATTAGATCCTGTCCTATCGTTTTGCCAGATCAGACGCCCCAGTCGCCGGAGGCAGGTAGTCGATCGCATTGTCCCGTGCGTGGAAATGAATTTTGCTAATAATTTGCTTCTAATATTTAACTCAAATGATCTCTATATAGCTGAAGGTTATCGAATGTTGATCATCATGGAGACCTTCTTCATGCAGGAACTAATAAACATACGTCTAACTTAGGAGTTGTTAACAGAGTCACTCGCACGGTTATTGAATGACCATCCCGGCCAAGCTAGTTCGGTAGAGAAAATCAGGGTCCATTCTGGGGCAGCAGTTTAGTTTCCAGAAATATAATGTCTCAGACAGCAGTTTATATGATAACTGTCAGGTAAATCAGTAATTTCACTTACGTTATCAGCACAGTTACTGACTGACTGTAGGTATATTGGTCGGGGAATTCTACTTCTGACCGTGGGCCATTAGGTTCTCGAGGGAAGTTAGAGCCAGGTCTGGGCCTACACCTCAGACGCCGGAGAGGTCCAAACGGATGGTTGAAGCTCCAACCGCCAGAGGCAGACAGACGAGGTCTGAGGCCTGTGTCCGAACGGATGGTTGAAGTTCCAACCGTCAGAGGCAGACAGACGAGGTCTGAGGTCTGTGTCCGAACGGATGGTTGAGGTTCGAACCGCCACAGGCAGACAGACGAGTTTCGGTTTATGCTTATCCTAACAAAACAATATTCTTTTAACGGATGTTAATCATATTATATATAAAAAGAAACTGAACTTAATATCTACCATATACATTTCTAAAACGAGGTTCACCATTAACTCCGTACGTACCAGTTTTCTTCGATTCACCACTTTCACTCGCACTTCAACCTTTGAACATTACTCTTGATTACATACATCTCTCTAGATATCTTTGAGTGTTATTTTATAGAGAAATAATAGGAATAATAATATTAGATAAAGAATGGTATGTATAATTTGATTCAATTGGGTTTTATTTACTGATCTGGAGAATGGTTCTTGTTGATGATGATAAATGATGATCAATGTTGTTGCCACTGGTAATTGTTCATGTAAATTTTGTGTTGATTGACCTTATTCTGGTTCTATTGATTTTGGTTTTCAAACTTCATTGTTAAAATACGGGGTCTATTCTGGTTGTGGTGTTGTTCCCTTTTGCCTTTTTGCCTCTCGAGCGTAGCGAGAGCTGGGGGGTGTGGGGGCTACGCCCCCAGCCGCCGGAGGCAGACCACAACGCCCGTGCCACACTAGAGTACCAGGATTAACATCTTCTAGACTTCAATTGGAACAGGTTATGATCTATCCAATAGTGTTTTCTCTCCAGATGGAAGAAATTTTCAAGTAGAATATGCTTCTAAAGCAGTAGAAAATGGTGGAACTTCTGTGGGAATCAAATTCAATGATGGGATTGTTTTGGCAGTAGAAAAAATCATTAGTTCGAAATTATTAGTACCCAATTCAAATAAAAGAATTCAAACTGTAGATAAACATGTGGGAGTAGCTTATTCTGGATTAATTCCTGACGGTAGACATATTGTTAATCGAGGTCGTGATGAAGCAGCATCTTGGAGAAGTACTTATAGTGTTCCAATACCTGTTCGATCTCTTTCTGATAGATTAGGTAGTTATGTTCAAGCTTATACATTATATAGTTCAGTTCGTCCATTTGGAATCACTACAATTGTTGGTGGTGTAGATGATAAGGGTCCTCATTTGTATATGATCGAACCTAGTGGTGCTTCATGGGGATATCGTGGTGCTGCCACTGGTAAAGGTCGTCAAGTGGCTAAATCCGAATTGGAAAAATTGGATCTTGCCAGTCTTGATGCTAGACAAGCGGTAAAGGAAGCTGCTAAGATTATCTATTTAGCACATGAAGATACTAAAGATAAAGATTTCGAATTGGAAATGACATGGGTTAGTGAATCTGCAACTAAAGGTTTACATGAATTTGTACCTGCTGAACTTTTAGAAGAAGCTAAACAATATGCTCTTCATGAATTAGCTGGTGGTGATGATGATGAAATGGAAGAGTAATATATTGTAATCATATATTAGATGAAGAATGAAAAAATGACTCTGTACTATCCCCCTTTCCATCCTGTCTGCCTCCGGCGGCTGGGGCTATGCCCCAGACCCCTAGGCTCGCTTCGCTCGAGGTTAAGATGGTTGTCCCGGAATCTCGAGCGGAGCGAGAGCTAGGGGGTCTGGGGGCTACGCCCCAGCCGCCGGAGGCAGATGTTTCGATGTGCGGCTCATATTGACCTGTCATCCACGATCCTAGTTAGGATATTTCAAAATATATAAATATCTAATAGATTCCAGAGTAGGGATGGAAGAATGTTTTGTTCATATTATTCTTGTTTAATCTGAACTGTCATCATTCCTAATAGAATGAGTGAAGAATCGTCATGGGATCCTACGCGTCCTTCTGAGAATCACCATCATGATACTAGCCCAGTGTTAATAGAGGAATATCTTAATGATGAACAGTTAAAGGCGGTGACTATGGCTCCTGATGCCAATGTCCAAATCATTGCTGGACCAGGAACTGGGAAAACTAAAACTTTAGTGAATCGACTGTTGTTTTTGATATCGGAAGGTAATATACCTCCAGAAGATATTCTTGTTCTCACTTTCACCAATAGAGCAGTTCATATTTTCAGAGAGAATCTTCTTAAATTAGCCCCTGCTGAACTAGCTTCACGAGTTCAAATTCATACATTTCATTCATATTGTCAATCATTAATAGCAAATATACCAGAAGAAGTGGGTTTGAAACATGGTTGGACTGTAGCCGATGATCTTGACCAGGAATTTATCTTAACAGATGCATTGAGATCTGTTATTGGTGGTCATATAGGAAGAGAATTGCGTAGTTGGATTTATAGATTTAATGATTTTAAACGAAATATGGTTTCAGGGCGTTTTAAGGATAATAATGGTACTGTTTCGGGAGAGATCAAAATAAAAAAAGAAACAGAACAACTTATACTTAAAAAGGTATATGAAAAATATTGTGATTTACTTAAATACAATAATATGATAGATTATGATGGTATTATGGAATATGGAAGTCAACTGGCAGCGAAGTACAAACCCAGAACAGATATAAAAGCCATTCTAATTGATGAATTTCAAGATGTGAATTTATTCCAATGGAACCTAGTTCGACTAATTTCCAGCCACCAAAATTCCGCAGTGACAATTGTAGGTGACCCGGATCAATCTATTTTCAGCTTCCAAGGTGCCAATGCTGGTTTATTGAAATTAATGC
The DNA here is from genome assembly GCA_030579875.1 of Sugiyamaella paludigena. Taxonomy (NCBI): domain Eukaryota; kingdom Fungi; phylum Ascomycota; class Dipodascomycetes; order Dipodascales; family Trichomonascaceae; genus Sugiyamaella; species Sugiyamaella paludigena. The sequence continues at coordinate 15,021 of JAKTRU010000012.1, read as the reverse complement.
AAGATCAACTTCCCGATGTTCAACAAGTTGTCTTGATACATAATTATCGAAGCTCACGAGAAATCGTTGATGCCGCTTCAGTTATGATTCGTGAAGATAATCATTTCCTTGGTGATGAACAGATGCCAGTAGGTCAATTCACTGGACCGAAACCAATTATAAAGAAATGTTTGACTCCCAGTACTGAAACCGATTGGGTGGCTAAACTGATAAACCAACTGATTCATAAAGAGAAGTTGAATCCAAAATCCATTGCAGTATTGGTAAGAACAAATTACCGTAAGGATTCGATAGCTTCTACTCTTCGTCAAAACGGAATTGATGTAGCCATATACGGACCTCTATCAATTCTTAAGAATTCTTATATCAAACCACTTTATACGTTTCTTAAATTTATTCAAAATTTCGATCAAGATATTCAATTACAATATATGTTAGGACATCCAAATAAGATTATTACATCGAAACATAATCTACAAGCCCTAGAATTTGCATCTACTCGTGGAATGAGTCTTTGGGATACTCTTCATCAGAATAAACTTTGGATGACTGGTGCTGGTAAACGCCGTAGTTATAATCTAGATAAATTCATAAATGTGATTGAAGAGTCAACTGAAATTATTCATTCTAATCCAAAAGATCCTCATTCATTAGTTAAAGGTCTTAAAATGGCAGCTGATCATTTGAATCCGTGGCCCACAAGATATCAGGAAACAGCCAATATTAAGCAACAAGAACTATTTGATCTTATTATAAGTATGGCACCAGAATTAAAAGACGAAAATTCAAGTCTTTCCTCGTCATTTATTAATCATAGCAGATTACAGGATATTACTGCAAAGCCGAATGTATGTATGACCTCTCTCCTAGAAGAGACATTTTAATATTCCGCGAATAACTAACAAATACACTCTTTAGGAAGTCATAGTATCAACTATTCATAATGCAAAAGGTGAGTTATAATGGAGCATCTGTTTCACCCGCTGAAGAATTTACAACCACTCTCTATGTTCAACATGCAAGACGTATTTTCTAACTCTTCAAGGACTTGAATGGGAGGCAGTTTTCATTTTGGACGCAACAGACACCAATTTTCCTCATATGATGTCTGAATCTGAGAAAGAAGAACGGAGGGTTCTATATGTGGGATTGACAAGAGCAAAATGTAGGTATCTGCAGTGGGGCCTGTCCGGCACCCTGGCGATCTCGAACGTAGCGAAAGCAGGGGTATGGAGCTGTTTCCCGCTACTGTGAATGAATATGTTCTAACCTACAGCTCGACTTTATGTGACTTACCCCGCATCGAGAGAATGGGTTGATAGTCAATGCGAAATATCGCGTTTTTTAACTCCTAATGTGTTATCTAAATTTGATGACGGTCTGGTTGAAGCTGGTAACACACGACAACGGCAGATGATATCCAAGTTTGAAAGTTGTAAGTACTCTAGAAAGGTCACTATCTAGATCATTGTATAACGTTTTACTAACAGACATAAGTCAATCGAATTAGAAAGGAAAATCCTGAATTGTTTCGGTTCCCTAAAGGAGCTATTATTAGAGGTGGGAGGGGATATCATACATTAGTTCGTACTCTGCCAGGTAGATCTTCGTCGGTGCTTGGCCTTGCTAGGTTTATAGGTAGATGTTTTAGGATCTAAAAATTGGATTCGATCTATGAAATATTTATTTTCTATATTTATAGTAGTTCTTAATTTATATTTATTAATTCTTCTTTATGTCCATTCTTGATTACCAAGGATAAATAGTTCCATCATGATGGAAAAATTTACCATTATCTTCAAATGTTAGATTATCAACAACTTTTAACAAATCAGAAACACTCTTTTCAACACTAGGAGCAGTATCCCAATGCCTATGGGAAAAGTCTTCACTAATTCGTTTCATTGCATCACGAGAAAATGTTCCCATATCACTAAGAACTGGACCAGGATTAAGAGCAATAACAGTGAACTTTTCAGGTTCAAGTTCAAAACTCAATTCTTTAGTAGTATAATTAAGAGCTGCTTTCGATTGTCCATAAGCAGAGAAACTCATTCTTGCAAGAGCACTAATTGAACCAGCATCACTAGAAATAAATACCACTTGACGAGTCTGTCGTTTCAATAATAATGGATAAAACGCCTTGAATAGAAATACTGGTCCTAAAGTATTTATTGTATAATGCTCAAGCCAATTTTTATCAGGAGCTTCTAAAACCGACCAATGGGCATCAGAAATAGCAGCGTTAGGAATTAGAACATCAATACCTTTCCCTTCAGTTATTTTTTCAACCACTTTAGCAGCTTCTTTAGCAGATCCTTCTATATTAGCATCATATTGAACAACATGGACATTTTTATGATCCTTAATCCAATCTTGAAGTTCAAAAGATTTCTCCGGGTTTCTAGCTGTAGCAATTACTATAGTATTTGGTCTTTGGCTAAGGGATTTAACAAATCCCAGACCAATTCCACGATTACCACCAGAGATGAAGTAGATTTTATTTTCGGACATCCAGAAAAACTGAGAAAAAAAAGCAATTGACTACTAGTGACACGATTGAATATAAATCGAGATTTGATATAAAGGAAAAAGGATGTGTATTTATAATTCTTTCTATTGAAACCCCGCTCTAATTGATTCACGGAGGAGAGCGACGCGACCCCCACGAAGTTCGCTTATAAAAATATGCATGGACGCATGTATATGCAAGTGCTGTGAGTTAAATTACCGGTACCGTACATACATGCACAATCTGAATGAATCTAACCTCGATCTGTAGATCGTCTTTCAAGCTTTGGAACTAGCGATAACCTTAAATCAGATAATTATCAATCTTAGATCTAAGAGATTTATGGTTACGATGAAAACAGAAGACGAGTTTTACGGGTGTGGTCGGTTCGACCGATAGCCGAGATGACGGATTCGCACGTGATCGATTAACTGTTATCGCGAGATCTATAGCTAGATAGCTAGTTTCATTAATCAAATTGATATATAACTAGTGAATATTTAAATAGTGTTGACACGTGCGATAAGTACGCCTGCTAATCAATACTATTTGGTGGCAAATGGGAAGAAACAGCTAACGACTGTTACCCATTTAAGCTTTTTTTGTTGACTTTTGATCTATATTTCTGTTATTTAAGATTTCATTCAAGTCTTTAGTGAAGGGCATTAAAGGTATTCACAAACCAGAATTTACAATGAGGAGATATCTTTCGGAAATTAGAGCACCGCAAGTTGCAACGAGATCACTAAATGAGTCGGAGCTCAAAAAAACTGGTAAGATCAGCCCGGAAGAATTTGTGTTCTCTGGCGATTATTTAGTCGCTAAGTTTCCATCTTGGACATGGGCTGGTGCTCCGCTTTCAAAGAAAACAGATTATTTACTTGATGATAAACAGGTTCTGATTTCGAAACACTTAATTTCATATCACCGAGCATCATGTTTGGAGGGAACTTCTATGACTAGTTCTGATGATGAAGAATCACCGCCAACAAAGATGGAGTCAATATTTGACCCGTTCTCGGAGGGGGCTGTTCGACCAGATGATCAGGGGGATGAAGAGTTTATACCTAATGAGGTGGATATGATGGGATCTGATGTTCTCGATGAAGAAGTTGAAAGAGCCGATCGTTCTGATCGTACATATAACGTATATATTTGCTACTGCAAAGATTATCAGGGGCCAAAAGTTTACCTTAGTGGATTCAACGCTGATGGTTCTCCCCTTTCAAATGATGAAATGTTTGATGATGTCGCCACCGCTTATCGTAACACAGCCGTTACAATTGAAACTGCGCCCTTCGCTGATAATCTCCCTGTAGTTGGTATACAATTCTCCCAAACTAATTGGGAGAGAATTCTGGAACTTGCAGAGAGAAATGCAGAAGAAGAGGAACAGTCATCTAATGACTCTTCATTGTTCAATGATAATAATACCGGAGTCTATCAATATCTAATGATATTCTTGAAATTTTGTGCTTTATATGTTATTCCAGGTATTGAGGTTGATTTAGAGTTTACTGAGTAGCTTAATAATGGACTATTATTTTCGCATTAATTTGATCTACAATAGAGCTGACAAACTACTCTAGTAGAACTAGAGAACTGTATAAGCTGTAGCCCAGATATCATTTATTGTCTTTTAACTATAATACACCAGAAGATCTGAAGAAATATAGGATTGCGGGGAAAATCTGCCCCAACCCACACCACCGTGTTCGCAACCCTTACCCTGAATATCCCACCTAAATAAATTTAAAAACATTTAAATGCGCTCTTCGGAGCATTTGGTCAATTTGAAACGATACAGAGAAGATTAGCATGGCCCCTGCATAAGGATGACACGCTTTACAAAGAGATTAACCCAGTTTTTTTTTCAACTCTTTGGATGTAGTCAGATCTTTTTTGTAGAAGAATCAGCATGATGAAAATTAGTTTTGAGCAGCAAACGTGAATGAACGCGAAATATGTATGTGCAGGCCAGATCGCGGGTGCCAAATACGATATGGAAACATTGACAGATAAAGGGAAATTGTATTAGGAAGAATATTTGTCGATGCACAGACTTATAACCTTCATTAACATATTATATTGTCTGAATTTATCCAGAGTAATATTTCCAGCAATAAAACAAATAACTACAGACTGAAGAGGCTTTCAACGCACTCCTCCCCACTAACTACTGATAGAGTGTGAACTATTCTTGAAGTATATGTTACCGTTAATAGTTACCAATATAGATATAGAAAATTGTTTCCAGTTCAGTGGTTGGCATTACAGTAATCTTCATACGTAACGTTGGTGACATACGGGTATACGTACCGGCACCATGTTTTATTCAGTTTTCCTATCTTTCATTTCCGGTTCGAACCTGCGGTTCCGTAATATAAAATACTTACATATTCTCATGTTAGGGTTGTTCCAAAATTTAGACTTTCCTGCATGGTGTGGCTTTAGTGCGGCTTTTTATGCATGTAATCAAGAAGTAAACAAAAACAATCTGTCTACCAATCTTTCTTTCCCCTTTTATTCTTGTTTCCATCTGAAGGACTCAATAGAAAGAATAGTATTGGTATTCAGGATTCATTGGGAAAAGTGGGTTTGTATCTCTATGATACTGAAGGACCATAATTCCAGTTCAGTTCAGTTGAGTTCAGTTCAGTCAGTTCACCAGGACTCATTTATAGACACTTCTTCAATATTCAATAATATATTTAGGTGAGTAGAGTATATTCATTTTTCATGTTTTTTCTACCTCTGACTAACATAGAAATAGATTATCAGGACTTTACTTTCCTTCCTTCTATTTGGAAGATCAATCTAATGAATAACATATACGATGAAGCCATTGAAGATGCTGATGATACAGTATCATCTTCAGATGGTAGTTTCATGCCTCCAGTTTTAAGCGATTATGCGAATGAATTATTATTTGATGATAATGGATCTGGTTTAAAAGAAAAGAGGCAAGGAGGGAGATTCAATGTATCACAAGAACAACGAGAGCATCAACAGGAGCATCAACAGGAGCACCAACAGTTACAACAACAGTTACAACAACAACAGCTAGCACAACTTCAGTTAGCGCAGCAACGAGAACGAGAACGAGAACAACAACAATTAATACAACAACAGCAGCTAGTACAACAACGAGACCGAGAACGAGAACGAGAACGAGAACGAGAACAACAGCAGTTAGTACAACAACGAGAACGAGAACGGCAGTTATTACAACAGCAAGAACACCGACAACGATTATCGCAATTGGAAGACCAAATTATGACGCAGCAACAGCAGCCGAACCCAGTAGCCTCTGAAATAGATATGATCAATAAAGACTCTGAAATTGATGGAATGATAAATCGAGTTCGTGATATCGATGTCTTAAATCGAGGGGAACTTTCATTAGATGTTTATGACTATCAACAGAAACGTAATACTAATGGCCTGTTATTTTCAAATGATTATGCTGGTGATAGTAACAGCAATAGCAACTCGAAGGAATTACTTCATAATTTTATAAATAATGATAGTTCATCGACAAATAAAACCAAAGACAACAATAAGAATGAAAATGATATTCCAGATGCTGCTGCTGCTGTTAGCTCAACTAGTCCCTCTGTAGCAAATTATAGAAGAAGAACTTCTACAAGCCCAGATTCTGGTTCATCATTGATATCGTCTATAGGAACATCACCTCCAGCATCAATCTCTGTCAAGTTAACTGCTACAACTCCAGGAATTAGGCCTGCAGCAACTTTTACTCGTGCACCAGCTGCCGATATGACTACCCTGAGGACAGGTTCAATGCGTATGAAAAGATTTGGCACTAATGGATTTAACAAGCGTTTAGGGAAGCCATTGAATTTCAAAGGGCTTTCGGCTGTACCTACAAATATTAATACTTCGAGTTCTGTTTGGAATGAAATGAATCCCAATGTTAGTGTTATTAGTAACAGTAATAGTATATTTGGTGGTATGCGACAAAGCCCTCCAATTGACAGCCAAAATAAGATCATAATTTCACCCAACACTCGCATTTCACCTAATAATCGAAAAAACAACCGTATACGTTTTGCAGAAGAAAATATCGAAATTCCCCCATCGCAGTCACCTCAAGAAGAAGAAAATGATATTGGTTCTCCTTATAATCTTAATCAACTTCAACGTTCAAAAAGTACTGATAGTAATGGTAGTAATATATGGCATACCGGCAGTGACATACCTTTATCTGCTGGCTCATCATTATCCGCCAATTCGGCAGCTTCAACATCTTCAGAGCGAGCTATAGCAATAGATGGTAGAAATTTTGATAGTAAAACGCCATCAAGGCTGCAATCCAGAGTGTCTACACCTGTAAGTGGGCTTGCTTATTGGCGAAGAAGTGACAATAGTGGCGATCGTGGTGATAATAATAATGACGTTCGTGACATTCATAAAAATAATACTTCTAGTATAAACATCAACGGAAATGGGATCGAAATTAAAAATAATAATAACAAGTCGACTGACCATCGTGAGCAAACTTCTGAAAATCATTATAATAATAGTTTTAGTAGACAACCCTTAAAAAGTCTCTCTCCCAATATCCCCACCACAAGTCGGTTTGGATTGAAAATACCTCCTCCACCAAAGCTAGAAAACTGGGCAATAGGGAAAAGTGGTAATGAGAATAATCGTTACTATGATCTTGTAAGCCATGCCCCTGAAAGACCAGCTCCTCCATTACCTACGGATAGAGCAGATAGGGCGGAGAGGGTGGAAAAAATGGAACGTGCAGAGCAACGACTTAGGCATTCCGAAATGGCATTGGCAGCAGCGGCATCTTCAGTTATTATTTCTAGCGATCGAGATCAGAATAGGAATAGTCGTGGTCGTGATAATGAACGAGAGAGTGATAATAACAACAATAATAATGAGCGAGATCGTGATCGTGAGCGTAAAACTAAGAAAAATATGATGGCTATTAATGGTAGATTATATCAACGACTAGAACTAATAGGTCGAGGAGGATCTTCTAAAGTATATAAAGCTCAATCTAATGATGGTAAAGTCTTTGCCGTTAAGAAAGTTACGTTTGATGACGTTGATGAATCAGTTATTAGTGGATTTAAAGGAGAAATTGATCTTTTACAAAAGTTACGCAATGAAGACCGCGTCGTGAAATTAATTGATCATGAAATGCATGAAGCATCAGTTTATTTGGTTATGGAATGTGGAGAAATCGATCTAGCTCATGTTCTATCAGCCAGGCTTAATTCACAATTGGATATCTCATTTGTAAGATACTACGCTACAGAAATGCTTCGTTGCGTAGCCGCTGTTCATGATCATGGAATTGTCCATTCTGACCTTAAACCAGCGAATTTTCTACTTGTTAAAGGGATGTTGAAAATCATTGATTTCGGAATTGCCAATATTGTTCCCGATTACACTGCCAATATTCATCGAGATACCCAGATTGGTACTCCTAATTATATGGCACCGGAGGCTCTTTTGGATGCCAATCAATTTGGACCGGGTGCTGGATCTCAAGTTGGAGCAAAATTTAAGGTTGGTAAACCTTCTGATGTATGGAGTTGTGGATGTATCATTTATCAAATGGTATATGGTAAACCTCCATACGCAGCATATACTGGAGCTCAACGGATGCTAGCAATTATGAATCCCAAGGTACAAATAAAGTATCCTAAACATGGTCTTGGTGGAATTAGGGTGTCTCGTGAAGCTGTAGAGACGATTCAAGGATGCCTTCATAGAGATCCGTCAGCAAGAATGACAGTAGACAATGTTCTAAATGGATCCTTCCTAAACCCACAAGCTGTAGATAAGAACTTTATTAAAAGCTTAATTGAGCATGCAGTTCAGTATGGATTAGATAGAAAAGAGCCTATATCAAGTGGGGAACTGGAGATCTTGTCTGATGATATTTGGAAAAAGATTCTATTGTCGAATCGTTAGATTAACTTAAATGTGCATAAATTAATAACAACTTTTTTACTTCTTACTAGAACCCCCTAGCTTTCGGTCGAGAAATTATACAAAATCGACTTCGAGCTAAGCAACCGGACAGCGGAGTCTCCAGATCTGCCTCAGGCCGGTAGGGGCTACATCCACAATCCAATCCAATCGCCAGAAGCTAACCGGACAATGTCAATAAAGCGCATGACTCTTCCTCCTGATGGTTTCTGCAGACTTTGATGCATTTCTACCATTAATTTGAAAACATATAAAAGAAACATTACTACAAAACATAACACAAGAATTAATATAAAAGCATAACAATATTCTTCACATTTTTAAGATCATTAAACAATTGCATCTAATGCACAACAGAGACATAATGCTGCCAAACATCCTAAAAGGCAACCTTCTTCATCTCCCATACCCCTTTGCTGCTGCTGAACATATACCGGTTGCGGTGGCTGTTGATAATAGCCCGGCTGTTGCTGACCATAATATGGCTGTTGTTGATATTGCTGCTGATATGGCTGCTGCTGGTATGGCTGTTGTTGATATGGTTGCTGTTGATATGGCTGCTGTTGATATACTGCTTCTGGCTGTTGATACTGGGGATATTGTGGATATTGCGACTGTCCCGAATATCCAGGAGGTGGTTGATTTCCCTCGCCAGCAGCACCGCGATAATATTGATCAGCAGTACCCATAATGAATGATGACTATTGAATGTGTAAATTAAGAACTCAAGTTAATATATGAGTTGATGATAAAGCACTGTCTCTATGTTGTTCTAGCTTTTGTGGGTCTGGTTTTGGTTGTCTTTGTTGTTTAATTATTATTAACCTCCTCAACTCAATAGCTAATACCCCAAGAAATTATTTCAGTTCTATCTATGTTTAACACTTTCTACACCCAACTTTCGCTCAGCGATAATGAGAAAAGAAGAGAACAGAAAATAAAAAGAAAGAAATGGTATGGTGATGGCCGGATGTCCTAATAAAATGGGTGGCAGTGTCACAAGCACTTGTAAGCGCATATGCATCTCCTCTGCAACATTTTGAAATTTATATTTAGCAGATCTTGCAGCTAGAACCCAACTGGACACACGGCTGGTCTGTGCATGCATATGTGAACATCTTATCCCATTATAGTAATTATAGCCAAGTTTGTACACGCAGAATATGCCTCAAGATCTAAATTTAAGCTTTGTAAGTATGCGTAAGCCATAATCCGCTCGTTTCGATTTTCAAACGATTTGGGTGCTAGCCGTACGGTTCGTCTCGTAAAACTCAGTGGAACTTAGCTTTTCAATACGTGCGTTACAGCCACTCCGGCTGAGTTCGCCGTGAATATCATCCGGAAGGAGTTATATGACAAGCAGCACATCGAGATGTCGGTAAATCTCTCTGCTCGTTTTGCTCGGGAGTCTCCAGTCTGCCTCTGGCGGTTGAGGCGTAGCAGATGAATACTATTAAAACAAAGTGAAGCTTACTGTGTACGGCGATTATTTACACGTTAGCGTTTAACTGTTACTGTTGATGTTAAATGTGCATATTCGTGCATGCATGCATGCAAGTTGTCCCAGAGTCATGTGATAAGCAAATACAGCGCGCGCGCGCGCCAGGCTCGCTTGCTAGCTTGCTTGCCTATTTATTTATCTCATCGACTCATACCTTCTCCTTCTCCCTCTTCGGTTTATAGCATTTAAAGGACTTATCAATGATGCTTACAAAGTCGATGTCTTTCAAAATAGTCCCTAAATCTACTTCAGGATTATCTTCCATATTAGCACTTGGATCCAATCCTCGATTCAAGCCCAGATCCTTGTTGGTATCCTCAGACTCAGAGACACATCCTGATACACACCCAGATACACATCCTGATCCATATCCTGATCCATATCCAGATAGACCCGCAGATCCATATCCAGATCCACCTGCAGAGCCTTTTCCAGATCCGCCTACGGCACCTCATCCAGATCCACCTACAGAACCTTATCCAGATCCGCCCACTGAACCATATCCCGATCCCCCTGCAGAACGATAGCCCGATCCATCCCCAGACCTTGCATTTACAAAGATCCGGAAAAGTCATATTGGCTGGAGCTATTGGAGAGATGCATTCGGCTATAAAGTAGACTTTGACGATATTCAATCAATCTACGGAGAGCATGTTATTATCACATTACTTCAGAACTTTGTCACTAGAGATAGTAATTAATATTTATAGCCTGGTACTATGAGAGTAGCTATAGTTATTTTGTTACAGTACTTCAGTTATTTTGTGAGCAGACTTCTATTGCCCATGAAGGTTATTTGGGTTCTGATTTTTTGCAAGTATAGTATATTGAAGGAAGAACATGTATTTGTTAGTCGAAGAATTTGAAGATCGTGAGGGACTTGAGATTTCCCTAGCGAACAGAAATTGTAGCATCATGATTTGGAAGTTATGTTAGGCGGTGTATGGAGAGAAAGCTTTACTGGAGCATTAGGGGCAGAAGTCCATGTGATGTTCTGGGTCTTGTTACATCGTGTGATTAGATTCTATAACTGCATACAGCTGCTCATGAATTGGGTGATTTCCTACAAGAGTCCCCCAGATGTAATTAAATGAATATTTGCCAAGAAGAACCCAGCAGCTTCTTGGCACAGACGAACCGATCCCGTCATTCATGCCTCCGGCGGCTGGGGCGTAACCGTTAGTCATAGTTATGCTCGAGAAGCACCCCTGCCATCGCAGTTCTTATGAAGAGCAATTTCTTTCTGTTCAAGGAGATTCAAGGAGGGGAGGAGCAAATCTCGTGAGTAGGGAGAGCTAGGGGTCTCCCCAGCCACCCGAGGTATACAGTGAAAGGCATCGGCATAAGAAAATATACTTTAAATAATAAACATCATTTCAAACAATTTGTGATACATTAAATAAATATAGTCAACATAGCGAGAGAACGGCAGCACTGGCCAGTTCGAATTTTACTTTCTAACTTCCTTATTTTAGAACCCAGCTACTGCATCCAAAGCACAGCAAATACAAAGGGCGGCAAGACATCCTAACAAACAACTATCGGCACCAGCATTGTTTGGCTGCTGCTGTTGTACATATATCGGCTGTTGCTGACCATAGTAACCGCCTTGTTGAGGAGGACCATACTGAGGATATTGCTGTTGTTGATAATATTGACCCTGTTGTTGGTATTGAGGGTATTGAGCAGGTCCATACTGTGCTTGTTGGGGGTGTTGAGGAGGCCCTTGACTATAATAGGAACTACCAGGTTGGGCTGAATATGAAGGAGGAACCGCCGGAGGTGCATACGCTTGTTTATTACGAGATGGATCCATCGTTGTGATGATATGCTATATTATAAGTAGACTCTACGAAACCAACCAAGGACAACAATAAATAATCACAGCAAAAACAAAACTCTCAGGGTTTCAAGCTAAAAACAAGATAATCTTGAGAAGCCGAAAACATCAATTTAGATCGGGGTAGATTTAGAAATTTGGATTAGAACCAAACGAAGAACTTTTAAACTAAAGAGAAACTGGCAAACAACAGTCACTCTTTTAAACACAAAGATGTAAATAATTTAGAATATTTTAGAATCCAAACTCCGAAAATCCGAAACTTCTCAAAACACTTCTATCCGAGAACAAGGATCCTAAAACAAAAGATACTTAGATCCAAAAATTCGAAGAATCAAGTTTCAAAATATTATCAAAACTTTTTAGATTCAGAAAAGATATTACTATCACTTCCTAAATAGACTTGGTCTTCTTTGAAAAAAATTAATTTAAATGACTTTAACTAGTGGCGGAGAAAGAAATAGAGGTGTGTAAATCCAGCTAAGAAATGTTTTCTCTGATTAATAATGGCAAACGGCGGCTAAGACTCTAAAGGCTTGGCAAAAATAAAGGACAACAAAATACTTTTTAATCAACAAAAATGAAAATACAAAGATTTTTTAAGACGAATAATCAAAATAAGACGAAGAAATGTTAAAAAATAAACATCATCAAGATGAGATCTACATGTACGAATATGTCTAAGAGGTTTAATTTAAGTCTGCTTGTGCACCTGCCTGCCTTGTATTATACTAACGCTGCAGTTGACTTACTGCACCAGCGCTAAATACGAGGGGTAAGATACAGGCAGTACATGATTTTCTTTCTTTATACGAGACATAACCCCAACATCTGCATAGACCCTGCATATATAAAAGTGGTCAGATCTAATGTATGAATGATGAATGTATAATATTTCTTATCCTGATAAATATGTTTATAAATTTAACTAACTTTAAGTTGACTTCAGATCATAATACTACTACTTTAGTAGAGTATTATATGAGCGACCAAGATATATGGAAATATTAATGTGGATATACTGACCGGGGCATCTTATCGACTCCTTTTCTTCATCTCAAAGAAGAATTTGAGAGATCACTCATAATGAAATGATTCAGCGGAGCCGTGACCTACTCTAATCTTAGTGCATTGAGAACAGTGGAGGACTGTGGGATATTTAGCGACGCCTATTCTCGGTCAAGTTACCTTACCACGCCGGGTCACTTTGTGCACCCCGAACAATCCCCACACTCTAATGTGAAAGCGTATGACTTCTGCATCTATCCAATGCACCGTGATAACTCGTTCCCTTTCCAATGTTTCCTTCTTTTTTTATCCGGATGCCCTGGGACGCTACCGGTTCGGTCATCGAGGATAGGGATATCCCCTTAATTTTGTCTGGTAGAAACGCACGGCTGAATTCCTCCCTGCTTAACGAATATAAATCAAAAATCCTTCTAGTATTAGAGATATGCTTGTATTCCCGTTAATATAATATAAGTGATTAATCTCTATAATTGAGGTTCACATGAAATTCAGTTGAAATATTTTTTGTCTTACGCCGTTTGGTCTGGTTATTATGTTCTCTCTTCAGGTCCGGTCCTCTTCATTCTATTTGAGTTCGGTATCTAGAAATCCAATCAACCCATCACAATCAATAGTTCCAGCACTGTCAGTATGGCAGCATCCCAAAAGAAAGAACCAACGTCAACATCAATTGATCATGAAGGCTCATTAGATGAACTTATTAAAGAACTTTCTATAGATCTTGGAGATTCTTTTGATTCATCATCAACCTCTTCAAATATATCTTCTTCCTTACAGAATAATAAAGATGTTTATAAACTATCTTCTTTTCCTACTACTATGAGTTGTATGTCTGTGTTTAATGAATTAGTAGACTGCTATTCAATAGGTGGACAAGTTCGAAATATCTATCGATATGGTTCATTAAATCATTGTGTTGATACTAGAAGTAAACTGAAATTCTGTGTGTTTACTAAATTAACCAGTGCTGAAGAACAGAAACGGAGGATAGCAAAGTTTTACATGGAAAGATTGGCTCGACAGAAGTTAGAAAGGGGTAGTAGTGAAGATATTTGGACGGTTCGAAAAGTACCTTTACAAAAGCCATTTTTAGAGGCTACTTGGCCAGAGGATGAAGAAAATAAAACCGAGATCCAATAAGATTCGCTAATTATTTATTTGTACGTATAATAGAAAATTTGGAATACACCCAGTCCGGCGACCATGTACTAGTATGCCTCCAGACCCTAGCTCGCTATGGTCGAGAACTGTACTCATCGATCAAATCTTTAGCGAAGCGAGAACTAGGGATCAGGGGCTTAGTCCAAGGCGCCGCAAGTTCCACTCCCTTGCAACACAAACTATGAGGGATGAGATTTCTGACATCTCACAGAGGCTGGTGTCCTGCACTGACCTTCGGAGAAAGTCGAATTGATATGGGTACCTACTAAAAATTTTCACTCAGTCTGCCAATATTCTAGAATGATATTCTATTCGTATTTCGAATTAGATCGTCGGAGAGTGGAGATAAGCTATCGCCGTCTATTAAGGAGATTTACGATGCCATGTTTTAAGTTGTTTCTAAAGTTATTGACAATCATCAAGCTCGTTTTAGTTTTCATTTATTCCAGCCCAATCCGGATTATTATACGGATAACTCACATATAGCTAACTACCATGATAGGCTAATGACTCTTATATGTGCTTACACAAAATGCGTCATACTGGTATACCTTATAAATTATCCACATTTTTCAGAAAAGAAATTTGACAGATGGACTAACAAGCAGAAACAAGCGGAGATGCATTTACGAAACAACTTCAAATGGTAAGAAAACAGTGAATTATCTGACTGAGCGTAAGTTGGTTTTCCTCGTCTCGAGCAGGATATGGATCAACCAATGCAATGACATAGGTCGCAGGGTTTAAGCGCTTGCAAAGCCCTGATCTAATTAGGGGCAACCTTATGCATATGCATCATATTGCCGGAGGGCCGACTAGACCCACAAAATGGAATTGATGGTTCTAGGAGATTACCGGCCAAATAAGAACCAGTCCAGCTTCCGGTGGCCGGGCCTTAGTTCTCATACGTTTCTCGAGCGAAGCGAGAGCTAGGGGGTCTGGGGGCTACGCCCCCAGCCGCCGGAGGCAAATATACCACCCTTCCTCTGGGGTTTGCCTCCG